>WPIO01000100.1:952500-1415000 GCA_009760855.2 Cristatella mucedo
TCGGATTCGGTGATCCGACTTAGCTACAACGTTCTGCTACCTATTCATGCAGCGAGCCGGTCATGCCAACTGCAGCGGATTTTGCGAGCTGACGCCTGGAGCTGTTGCCTTCTGCTGCTCAGTAGCCATAGTGATGTTGTGCGCAGGCAGTGGCCACGCCACACCTCCGTCACATTCGACACCGCCCTCACTGCCGTCGCATTCGACCATGCGCGTTAGCCGACCCTTGGGCCAGACGGCGAGTCGACCTTCCGCATGCTGTTTAAAGCGCCGCGTCACATCGCGCCCACCGCCTCAACGACAGAATGCCTCGCGAGCGCATGCCGCCCTGAGCGACAGTGAGCAGAGAAGCGGCCCGGGGTGGTCGGCCTACTCTCCTGGCCGTCATTTCTCTGCCGTCCTTGTAGCTCTTGCTGGTGGGGGGCAAATAAATTCTCGTGCGTCAGCGCCGCCAATCTTACTCATCGCCCGTAATAGATACTCGGTACTTTCGGTGTGCTGCATGTCAGTGATGCGTGTCGGGTACTGCCGGGCCGCCGATGTCGACGGCTCAGGCCGCGAGGCGGCACAGCGTCGTTTGGCCTCGAGACGGACGGACCTGAGCGACGTGACTGTAGAGGATATGTACATGGATGAATGTACATGTATATACTATACGTATGCATATGGGATAGCTACGGTTTCCCTCTGTGGATTCCAAGCCTAGAAAGCCGCCAAAATAGCACACCAGTCGCCCCCGTCAATTCGATCTTTTACCAATGCGTATTCTTTTCCGAGCTGCCCAAAGTGGATCAAGATCGTGTATGCGAGCCAATTTTGAAAAGAAACCGATATCAAATAGACTTTAGCTCTTCATATAATACATTTAAAAGCTAATTTGCACTAAATAATATGGAAGAATGCGCTTGGAGGCATGCCCTACCGACTGTCCCATCGAATCAGGTCAAGCAGCAACTGAAGCCATCGTTTTGTAGGGATCAGTTAAGATAGAAAAATAAAAGTTTGGGAACTTACTAAGCGCATTCAGAATCGATCTCATTATACATATATGCGGATGCCACCTGTGGCATCAGCCACAAGTGGCAATCTTACGATGACAATCCCTAATAACTAATTTTCCCATCCCTGCATCATATACAGCTTGCATCCAAACTTGTAGAACCTTGGTACATCGAGGTACACACTTGCTGCTAATTGAGGTACCAACACGTGGCTTCAAAACTCCTTCATTTAGGTCTAGCTGCCAATACCTGATGGATCAGCATGGCATTTCAATCGTCAGCTAAGCTTGTAAATACTGCAGTAGTTCATTACTATTTAGGTTAGAGAATCTTTGCTTTATATGTCATATAACATCCTTAAACTTAATGTGCTGACCTTAATTTTGAAATTTAATAATGACCCATAAAGTATTGGCCGAGTAATGATTATGAAGATGTTCAACTGTCACAAGTGCGTATCTTAGCAAGCGCCAAAATTTACTCGATATACCAAATTTCAAAATGTTGAGACACAAGTCGTTTATGATGCAGAGATCGGTAAATTTTTTAATCGCTGATACATTGCTTCTGGTTTACTTTCGGGTTAGGTACGGCTTGCCTAATCTTTTTACAGGCTCGTCTTAGACATACAAGTTTTCAAAACTTCTGATTCCACTTCTAGCATGTTTATCTTTTGAAAGGTACCCAATACAGTTACTCAATGTTTGGACCAATCTTCTAGGTTTTTTCTCGACATTTATCCCTTAAGAGAGAACACTGTAGTAAATTTGTGATGTTTGGCGCTAGCTGTAGACAAATAGTAGATAGACTATTTAGGTATCAGACGCAGACCATGGAAGCTATATTCTTAAGAATGCCCACTGTTCGAAAAATCTGCACACCCTGCGGATCGACTTACAATCTCTGATAAGTCAATTTTCTATGGACTGCAGACTATAAAAATTTTCCCAATGCCCATGATATGCATGAGTTAGCAATATTTGTAAAACATCAGACATAAATAAATAAGAAATAAATCCTAGCTGATTAAACAGCCTCTGTTTGTATAGCGACAGAAGAGCCTTTACGGCTATCACCACCGCTTGCAGCGGCGATACAGAATCGCCCACCCCAGTAATCGAACCCAAGCAACCGCCTTTCCTAGTGTGCCATCACGGCTCACATGCTACCAACCTAGGTATTGTACCAGCTGAAAAATATGTGAAATGGCCCTGCTGTTGTACTAACCGGCAATATCTGGCTACAGACATAGTCACCATTCTCGACAGATGTTATTTTCTAGTGCCGTCTGAGCATTGCGAAGTAAGACTTACTAGATGCATCTAATATCAAACTGTGTAACATATATCTCAATAACCGCTTAGAGCATTTTTTCAGCAATTATCAAAAGCTTGAAGCATGTTAATTTTAGCATTCACAACCATAAGTTTGACATGGTCCGAAGATATTCTAAAATTCAATAATACGTTGGAAAGGTAAAGAATCGAAGTGCATTTTCTAGTAAAGAAGGAATTATAGAATTATTTAAAATTGCATCCTAGGTTTTAACTGTCTCCGTTCTCTAAATGCATGCACTAAATTAAACAACCATTTCATAATTTCAGGGAACACAATATAACCCATGGAGGTCACCGTGGTTTTGGCTTCTCGTGTGTTTGCCAGAACTCCTAAAGAAGTGCTGGAGTGCTCTACGGCTCTTTTTTCATCGGGAAACTTGGTGAGCTGGTTTTTCGCTTTAACTGCACTGCCAACTTCTTGCATACTTTCTAACTAGATTTGACCTGTGTATGTGCAATTGCAAAACAAGAAGTAGCAAGCCTTGTACGTTCCCAAAATTAGTGCCCGACAGAGTTGTTCTAGATACGCATGTCTGGCACATCTAAAAAGTCTTGCTTCTCCGTCCTCTATTTGTGCTGCAAAAAAACCTTTGAAACCCGCATCTGTTTCCGCACCCACGTGAAACCACCAAAAAAATAATTGTGCATGTTTTCCACACGTACTAGTCCAACCGAGGTGGTAGCATGCAAAATCTATTAAATTTACTGCTTTATCATATTTATGTTACCTCTGGTATAGTTTGTGGCTGTGATTTTAAACAACTCAGCAAAGTTTCAAGTTTATTTTAATTCCCATAATGCGTAGACTTTTCTTTTCGGGCCAGCACTGAATTATGCTTAAATTTTAGTCTAGTGTACAGGCTCAGTTCAAGCGGCCATAGGGATATACTTGTGACTGACTAATATCTGTAGGCTAAGCGGTGCGTGTGCTGTTCTACACGTTTATGCTATGTGGTAGACCGTCAGTCAAGGCCGTCTGGCAGAGACCGCACGGCGAATTCTTAACGATATGCCCATGCAAATTGTGAATGGCCGCGAAACTTAACAAGAAAACGTTACGCGAAAATAGTTGTCGCCAAAGGACGACAACGCTTATGCCACCGGCAATGCAATAGAGTACGGAAAATGGAATGGTTACGTGGAAAAACGGGCAAAGAATAACCAAGTCTAGATAGCGCTTTAGGCGATTAAGAAATCCCCACTGTTCGACAGGGCTCGACAGAGCTCGACAACGTTGCCCAAACGCGACGCAACATAGAGCTAATAGTAGTACAGAGATCACGAAAAGTGCTTAAACGTCCGGTACCCGTGAATCCTGGCGAAGGATTTGCACAACTCTAAGTCACGAGAAAAGCTATCGGTAAGGTCCAGAATGAGTCAAGTTTACTAATAATCTGCTGCCTTCGACTCCATTGATCACGATGTTCTGCTTGAACGATTAAGAGCAACGATCGGTCGGGCAGATGCAGCACTGGTGTGGTTTAAATCGTACTTGTCTAATCGTGTTCAATCCGTGTCGTGTGGGGGTCAGGTCTCACACACGAGACGTGTCACCTGTAGAGTCCCTAAGCCGTCCGTCCTCGGTCCCTTGTTGTTCTCCATTTATACACAAACTCTGGGAAAAGTGATTAAGGCCCTTGGAATAGGATATCACTTGTATGCTGCCGATACTCAGTTGTATTTGTCATTCAAACCGTCGGAATCTGCTGCAGCAACTGAGAAACTGAATGCTGGCCTTGCCGACATTCGATCCTGGATGTCGGATAACTTCCTGAAATTAAATAAGGATATAACCGAACTGCTGCTCATAGAACACCCTAAGTGTGTGGCTGGATTAAAAGGCTTTGCTCTTCTAATTGGTGATACTATTGTGCGACCATCACCACGAGCTCGAAATTTAGGTGTCGTTTTCGACAGTTGCCTCAATTTTAAAAGCTTCATTCAGAAAACTGCTTCTACAGCCATCGCGTCCGATCCCTATCCAAGATCAGGAGCTGTCTCGCACAGTTGCTTGTAAAAATTTAACTAGCTCCTTAGTTCTGTCTCGGCTTGATTATTGTAACTCCCTTCTGGCTGGGCTACCAAAGAAAGCTATTAGACTACTGCAACTGACTATGAATATGGCTTCAAGGCTAGTCTTTAAGTCCCAGAGGTTTGAGCAGGTATCTCCTTTTCTAAAAGAGCTAGGATGGATTCCGGTTGAGCAACGGATACAAAGCAAAGTTCTTACGCTGACCCACAAGGCCCGCCACGGCTTGGCTCCTTCGGACCTAGCTGAACTGCTGTGTCAGTTTCAGCCTGTTCGCGCCCTCAGGTCCTGTGTGGCAAATAAATTAGCTGTTCCATTCCTCCGCTTAAAGACCGTTGGCGACAGAAGCTTCAGCTCTGCAGGTCCTAGACTGTGGAACTCGCTTCCACAATTCTTACGCAACGACAACTACTCTCCTACTGCTGACTATGGCTAATCCTTTTCAGCGATCCTGAGATGCTACTTCCATGCTACTCACTGCCTCAACTGCTCTCCTGATTCTGCTATGCTTCCCACTTTCTCTTTGTTTCGCGAGACGAAGTCTGTTGGCTACCGAATGCGTACCGAAAGCCACTTAGGCTGTGAGTGGGCTTACAAAACTTTACTGCGTAACACCCACATGGTCTTTATGACTTTGTGGAGTTACAAACGGAGATACACACACACAAACACACACACACAGACACACACACACACACACAGACACACACACACACACACACACACACACACACACACACACACACACACACACACACACACACACACACACACACACACATATATATATATATATATATATATATATAGTATAGGACTGTGGCTGTTAATCCTGCCAGATCTTGTGTAGTACTTAACAAATCCCACAATCCCACAACGAGCCTGATTACTGGCCAATAGAATTCACAAGGACCGATTCGATGATATTTTGACTGAATTGATTCCATAGCTAGCTACAGACCAGACAGCTGTTAATCTGGATAATAATATTGATAATATTATATTGTCATAGAGACGTCAGAGGACATTATCTCTTTTTAAGCACTAGGTATATGCGTTAGAGAACGAACAATTGATTGATTAATGGTAAATTGCAGAGTGTCAATAAGTCTAACTTGGTTAGACGTAACATGCACACGGTTGACATGCAATTATTGTTAGTGGCAGCTTGTTCAGCATCAGCACGCAAAGGACGAATCACAAAAAACTCAGTAAATGCTATGATAAATAGGTGCGATTTGGTTTCTTCCGAAATGTCGTCAAGTAAGGGGATGTCGTGAGGGCAGTTGGGAGTGAGCCCAAGGCTTTGAGAGCATATTAACTAAAGGCATGGTCTCAAAAGGATTTGAGTTTCGTGCTAGATACACCTTAATGATTTGAGTCAGAAAAGAATGATTTGAGTCAGGCAAAGCATCGTACCACTCGCTTTTCGGAATCCAACAGTCTAGAAATACCTCGTACAAACCTTAAATCCTTTGGAGACCGTGCATTTAGCTCGTATGCTCCCACAGCCTGGAACTCCCTCCCGACCTGCATCAGAACATCCCCTGACCTGACCACATTTAAAAGAAACTTAAAAACATACCTATTTAGGACAGCATTTAGTGGGTCCTTGTGATTCGTCCTCGATGTGCTTATGCGTGCTGACACTGTTCATGCTGCCACTAACCACATTTGCATGCTGACCCAGTGCATGTAACCTCTAACCATGTTATTCATTTTGTTTGTTTTTCAAGCATGATTTTACTTACTATTCTATTGCGTATCACTTTGCAGCAAATGTAAAGCGCCTAGAAAGAGATTAAGTTCTCTGAGGGCGCTTTATCAAGTGCAATATTATTATTGTTATTATTATAGAAAAGTGGGTGGTAGATACCTTGCCTGGTATGTGAGTAGTTCTGAAAGGTAGACTGGATTCAGATAATGAGGCTACCTAAAAGTGAGTGACAGAATCTAGATGTCGATAGGTTGCTTGATAGGGAGCCGGCGCAGTTCGGCTAGAAGTGGTGAGATGTGACAACTGCTAATCTCACGCCAGAAAATCCTAGCTGCAGAGTTTTTCATTAGCTCCGTACGCCTGATTCCACAGGCTGGTCGACAATTAAAGTCGAGATGGAATTTCCCAAATGCGTTGATCAATTTGGATTTAGAATCCTTGTCTAAGCAAACCTGAATTCTAGTAATGTTATGTAGCTCCAAGCATGCAGACTTGGCTGTGGAATTTTTTTGCTCGTCAGGTGAAAGGCAGCTATATTTTGGGTGGATTCACTAACCATTCGATGGTGCTTCCTTTGCAGCAGTTGTGAAGTGCCTAAAACGAGATTGAGTTCTCCGAGGTCCCTATGTCAAATGCATTATTCTTATTATTGCTATTAGGCAAGAGAAGATATGCTGGCGGCAGAGCCAGTTTTGAGCATCCAGTTTTCCCATTTCGGAGTGGCGTTTAGTTTGCTATAACAAGCGAGTAGCTGTCTGAAATTTACCCATCGGCGAGTGTCATAATAAATGCAGCAACGGAGTTGAGAAAATTAGACTACAAAACGGCTAGAATGAAGTAAAGCAATGGTACAACTGATTTTCATCTGCATAGAATTGAAAGCCTAGATTTCGCTTGGCGATCGAATTCGCAAGAGGTATAGACCGCAAAAAACCGGCCCAGCATAGAGTTCTATGATAGCTCGTACATCAGTGGTTCTGCAGAATAGCTGTTTTCATTCAGATCAGCTGCCGAAAGATCAAAAAAACAAGCAGAGGTGCTCCACCTAAAACTGCATTGCTAAGAATGTCGTTATACACTCAAAGCAATCTTGACCCTCTGTGGAGTGAGTAGCTCCAAAACCAGATTGAAACTTACTAGCTAGTTTTGAATTTCTAAAATGTGAGCTCAGCTGGTCTGCCATGACTCGTTCTAGAGTCTTTGATAAGAATGGTAGAAGAGAGACTGGGCGGAATTTGCTCAAGTTCTCTTGGTCTAGAGCTGTTTTCTTGAGTAGTAGCCTGACTAGAGCCTTTTTAGGAAGGTGCACGGACATGACCTGAGGCTACTGACACATTTAAAATACTAGTTATGCATGGCAGCAGCAGATCTATGCATTGTACAAGTAGGATAGTGGGAATAGTGTCTAGAGGACTGTAGTCTTCTTTGACAGGGGACACATTTCTGTACGAGATAGCTCGAGGCCTTCTTGAATGGAGACACATAGCTGCACGGAATTGAGGGATATGAGTCATGTAAGGTTTTTATTGAGGGACGTGACTCCAGAGGGGATGTTGCTACTTTAGAGATTAACCGCCTGATCTTGTCTATCTTGTTGACAGAGAAGATAGAGAAGCGATAAGCTAGATCATCACACGGATCATCACCAGGTAAAGAGTTAACCTGGGAGCGGTTAAGGGGATGGTTTCTCGCAGACGTCAGCATTTTTGGACTGCGCTTCTATGGTTCGTCGATATTTTTATAGTAGCTAGACTTGGCTATCGCCAGGATCAACTGGTAAGATCTACAGCTGTCTTGGTACACCTGACGATGGACAGTCAGTCCTGATCTGTTCTATGCTTTCTCAAGCTTGCGCTTAGTAGACCTAGCCACTTTAATGCCTGCTGTAAACCATAAGCAGTCTTGGCAAGGGCTCACATTGAGCAGGCGCCAACTCATCACAGTAATAGGTACCAGCTCGTTAAGAACGTCAGCAAGTGTCGTGTTGTAGCATGCTATCTATGATGACACCTCGGAGGGGGGATTGAGCAGCAGGGCGAAGACGATATTATCGCGCGGACATCTTCGATTTCAAGGGTCTTTAGGTTTTGCTATTCGCAGATGATTTTGGAAGAGAAGATGGTCATACAATGTGAATTTAATTATATCTGCATGCCGTCAAATGAAAAGAATTCGTTAGCAATTGGGGATAACAGCATACACTTGTGCGCGAATATTTGATCGAGCGTGAGACCCCGGTTGTGAGTGGGATCACGCGCATTGGTCACTAAAGGAAATGAATGAGTCAGTGCACACATTCTGGTACTTAAGGCGTCAGTTTACTTGTCGAAATTAATTTAACAGACACCATAACGAGAAAAGATTGACTTTTGAACGCAGAACCAAAATGAGAAGAACAATCTGAGATATAAGTGGAGTTTGCACCTAGGGGCGAGAGATTATTGCCAATGTTTTGAGCTTTTTGTTGGAGGGATTAAAAGTAAGAGGTTCAGAAGATTGCTTCAAGTGAACTGCAAACAGCTTGAAATTGAGGGAGAAAATTGCGACAATGGTAATTCCACCACCAGTTTTGATTGATCTATGGGTATGAAGGAAGGAAAAGCCTGTCGGAGTAGTGTCGGTTAATTAGTCGATTAGTATATTATTGGTCGGAAAATCAGTCGATTTCAGCTAGGTCTCTGTCAAGGCGAGCGGGTCAAGATTGCCCTCAATAATCATATCGTCTATTATTGGAGTTGATTTGCACATAAAGTAAACATTCCAAAGTTAAGCGTTAAAATAGACCACCCGAGTTATAATCGGCCTGACGACCGCTAAGTTAGGGTATGATTCAAAGCAGCGCTTGCGGGCTATCGTGCAGGATGCCTGAAGACAGATTGCTATAGATGCCAAACAAGCAGCGCTTCCGGCCACACGGGATCCGGCCACGGCCACGGCAATGGCATAAGGTGGGCCTTCTCTTGGAAATTTCCAATTCACGGACCCTGGAAACAGCAACCGCAGCAAGAAATGCATGCATTTCGATGATAGCGAAATGATATCTGGAACGCATTAGCTTAATTAAACTTAATAGGGAGCATAACTAACAGACGGCGAAGCTAGAGCCACAGCCTTAGAGGCGTGCTGAGCCTCGGCATGTGTGGACACTGTTTGAAGCGGAAAGCGTTAAGCAGTGCATAGGCACGTAATTTATTACTCATAACAAAGTTCAAAACAAATAGATATACTTTAAAAAGGCCTGACTTGTACCGGTTTCCGTATAGGAGGTTCGCAAGAACTTCGATTTTCAGAAGAGATTTATGCAACGGACCAGAAAACATGGTAGTACTTGGTGTCGGAAGGCGATAATGTTGATCGCATGGAGAACTTTTGGCCGGTCGAGAGTTTAATTTAACAAATATCGTCAATAATACTTATAAACACAGAAACATATATTATTAAGTATAAATATAAATACAAATATATGTCTAGCGACACGTCTTCGAGGAATCAAACTCGGTTGGTGTTGCAAGGCACCTTCTCGCTATCTTCTAGTTTCCTGCCACCGACCTCGCTCTGGAATTTCATGAGTGCAAATTCGGTGTCATCTTTAATCGTGACGTCTTATACGGTAGCTACCACCCGTGGTCATGACCCTCAGCTTAAGCCCGAATTTGAAACTCGCGCGAGCATTTCGTTCACGCACAGCTGCTAAGCCTTGTTCCGACTCACTGTTTACGAATTCGTGAAGTAGGCATCATTTTTTGCGAATCCGTGGTGGTTCGGACAGCTGAATGTTTGTGCAAACAATTTTTTAAGCAGTGGAACTTTACAGTCACTTTTTGCACCGTTATAATTCTGCGAATCATTTGCAGTTGAGGTATTGAAGGAATTAAAATGAAGAATCCGTGTCAAAGCAAAAAACTTATCTTGACAATTATTTTCTTAAGGAAGAAATCAAAAAGCTCGAAGGTCAAGTGCGACGGCAGCTCGGATTCTCCCAACTTTACGAAGCTGACAAACAAGTCACTGACAAAGCTATTTTAAACTTACTGAAGGGTGGGTGTTTTAATCTCTAGCCCCTCTTTGTGCAGGCTAGATTAATAATAATACCTTTGATATACCACCCTCAGAGAACTCAATCTCTGACAAGGCACTTTACATTATTGTAAAAAAGTGCAGTCTAATGGTTAGTAATAGCATGCTCAATGACAACTAGTATAAAATAGTTAGGAGTGACATTCACGGCGGCAGCATGCAATTATGGTTAGTGGCAGCATGCATACTGTAAACCCAAACCAGCAAACAAAAGATGAATCACAGGAACCCACTAAATGCTGCCATAAATAGCTGCGTTTTTAGTTTTTTTTTAAATGTGGTCAAGTCAGTAGATGTCCTGACGCAAGTCGGGACTGAGTTCCAGGCTTTGGGAGCGTACGAACTAACTGCACACTCTCCGAAGGATTTGAGGTTTTTAGAAAGTATAGGTAAACAGTTTGATCCAGAAAAGTGGGTGGAGCGATGCTTAGCTTGGTGGGGTGTAGATCTGATAGGTAGGCTGAAGCCAAAGAATGAAAGGACCTGAAAGTGAAGGAAAAAACCTTGAAATGCATGCATTTCTTGACTGGGAGCCAGTGCAGGTCGGCGAAAAGTGGTGTGATGTGGCAACTGCGACGCTCGCGACAGACAAGCCTGGCTGCAGAGCTTTGCACCAGCTTTAAGCGCCTGCTTGCAAAGGCTTGTAGACCAGAAAGCAATGAGTTACAGAAGTCGAGACGGAATGTGAAAAATGCATGGACCAATTTAGATTTGGTATCCCAGTCTAAAAAAGCCCGAATTTTAGCAAAGTGATGTGGCTGAAAGTAAGGCAGACTTGACTGTGGAGCCGATTTGCTCGTGTAATGAGAGGTCACTTTGGAACAGGACCCCTAGATTTCGCGCAGATTCAACAGGAGATATGCCGGCAGAGCTGATTGTGAGCGTTACCCTGTCCTATTTCTGAATCACACTTGATTTGCCCATAACTGTTTAATTAGGTTATCATCATTAAATTTAACAATGTCTGCTGCCAGCCATGTGCAGATGGCATCAATACACGCAGCAATGGAGCTGAGCGAGTTCGACGAGCTGGAGGGCCGGGAGGGAGAAAAGAAGAGCTACTACTGAGTGTCGTCCGCATAGAAGTGAAAGCCTAGTTGTGCTTGGCAATCACGTCGGCAAGAGGGAGAGTATAAATCATGAAAATAATGGTACCGAGAACAAAGTCCTGAGGTACCGCGTACTTTAGGGGCTCTTTGGATGATCTTTGTCCATTCACGTGATTACTCTGGAGTCTCCCAATGAGATAGGACCTGAGCCATTGCTGTGCATTGCCAGCGATTCCCAGGCGAAATGAGAGGCGCTCAAGAAGTACTTGGGGATTGATAGTATCAAAAGCTGCCCAAAGATTGAGAAAAGTAAGCAGAGACACTCTACCTAAGTCTGCATTCTAGGTGGTTTGTTAACATCAACCTAACGCTAGAATGGTGACTGGGCGGAAGCTGCTCAAGTTCTCTCGGTCTAGGGTTGCTTTCTTGAGTAGTGGTCCGACTACAGCCTTTGAGAAAGGTGCAGGGACATGACCTGAGACTAATGGCATGTTTATGATAAAATTCATACGATTCAGTAGCAGCATCACACATCGTAGAAGTAGGACAGAGGGAGTAGGGTCTAGATGACTAGCAGTCTTCTTTGATTGAGATATTAACTTCAGGACGAGGTCACTCGTGGCTTCTTGAATGTAGACATTGAGGTACTGCACGGAATTGTGGGAAGATACACCAGAGATAATGCCGCCACCCTCCGAATAGACACCCGGATCTTGTCTGTCTTTTTCGCACACGGAAGCCATGGAAGCGATCAGTTCGATCGTCGCATTGATCACTAGGTAAGGACCTAATCTGGAAGCGGCTAAGGCTGATTGGCTGATTGTAGACACCAGGTTATTTTGATTGTGCATTGCGATTCAACAATTTTTTGTAGAAGCTTGACCTGGCCTTTGCTGTTATTGACTTTTGTAAGATCTACAGTAGTTCTTGTATGCCTGTTGATGGACAGTCAGTCCTGATCTTGTGTATGCTTATTTAGGCTTGAGCTGGTTTCAGCGGTTGCTACACGCTTAGTAGACCAAGCTAGTTTAATGGCTGTGGTAAATCACAGGCGGTCTGGGCGAGGGCGCACAGTGCGCTCAGTCAGAAGTGCTAACTCGTCGAGTATGTCAGCTAGTGTCGCGTTGTAGCAAACTACCATTGATGACAGGTCGAAAGAGGGACTGAGCAGCAGGGGTGGAGCAGATACTCTCGCACGGACCGCATCGATGTAGAGTGTCTCCCAAGGTCACTTCCATTTTTTACATTGGGGAGGAGCAGCACGTTCAGCGTACGTGCTTACTAGGTACACTGAAGTAAGGTTGACTGTGAGTAGGACTTGTGAAATGAAATGGACCTCGAGGCATCGGTGGCCCGGTGGCCTGGTGGTCCAGCGTATTTTCGAGACTCCAAAGGATGACTGCGTTTAGTTAACGCCAACCGACACAGCAGTATCTCACTGATATGCGACGGAAGCCATTGCTAAGTGCTGCCAGTGTTGCTGAGGTGAGATGGAAGGCGCTCGAGAAGGACTCTGCGATCAGTTTTATCTGGCTGAAACGTTGAAAGCTTTTATCTGCTGAAACGTCCAGCAAAAAAGCAGCAAGACACTGTCTGAGTATTCATGCACGAGAGGCTCGTTATACGCCCGGATGAAGCAATGCTGACTCAGCTGAGCGCTTTGGTCGGAGACCCGGAAACCGGAACGTACTAGCTCCGCTTGAATTGTTTCTTACGCAATGCCACCTGCTTCACCTGCTGCTGCTGCATGTGGTACATTCTTTCCAGCTACCCTGAGCTGCTATCTTTCATGCTACTCACTGCCTCCACCGCCCTCCTGACTCAGCTATACTTCTCACTTTCTCTTTGCAGCGTGAGATTAGGTCTTCTGGCTGCCGCATGCGTTCCGAAAGCCGCTTAAGCTAAAAGTGACCTATAGAAAACAGTCCTGCGTAACACGTGCATAGCCTTTGTGGTTTTGTGTGGAGCTACAGACGGGGATACGTTATATTGATGACAGAGTTTAGCTAGACTGCAGAAACTCGTTCCAATGTCTTCGATATGGACGTAGAGACTGGACGGAACATTCTCCTGACTGACCTCACGACATCCCCCGATCCGAAAACATTTAAAAAGAAACTAAAAACGACACACCTGTCCCTCACAAAATTCTGTTTTTTCTTGTGATTTTTTTCTGCATGCTTGTGCATGCTCAAAGTGTGCATTTTATCACTAACCACATTATTTGACCCTGTGCATTCGGTAACTAATCATGTGCGTATGCTTCCCTTACAGTATTTGTAAAGTTCCTGGAAAGAGATTAAGTTAGCTTATGGCGACGTACACACGTATTGTTTTTATTACTATTATTTAGGAGCTGTCATGGTTCCGGATCTATTGACGGATGCAGAGCAGAGCTTTTAATTTGATCTCCGAGGCTCTCCGTACAGTGGCTTCTTCATATCTAACTGAACTGCTGCACCAGCCACAGCCTCCTCGCTGAGCCCTCGGATTCCCAGCAACGATAATAAAACGAAGAGCGGTTAAAGCACCCACGAACACATCCGTGTAAGGACTGAAACGAAAACGCGTTATGATAATACACGAACCCGACTTTCCAGTCTCATAGTACTGACCAAGAAGACCTGCGTACTGCTACTAGAGCTTTCGTTTGTAGAATGTTTGACTGGCACGTTTGGCTGATTCTTAGAGTTTCTTAATGGAAGGGTGATTAGTCATCCACTTATACCTACCTTGTGCACTACCTGCCTCCCTCAGAAACGCAAATCTATCTCTAATAACCTTCCTGCTTCCTTTCCCCTAGTCTTTATCGTAGGCAACGGTTGCATCAAATCCCCTAAATTGGTCTTAACTTAATTCAATCAAGTGCAACCGCAGGTGTTCGAGTAGCTTGTCATTAGTGCTCCAGCAACCTCCTCCTTCCGTCGAACTAGTTTACACCTCGTTTCAGTCAAATAGAGCAGCGGTTACTCATTGTGCTTAAAATAGCATCGCGGACATTGGAGGGATCCGAGATTCAGCTCTGCGATCAAACTTAGTAGTCCACAACAGGTGCCGAATTCCAAGGGCCCGTTACGTCCTTTCCCCGGGGGCTCACGACGCTGTTAGTTCATGCACAACCCCAACCGCTTATTTTTGTCTCGAAGTAAGCTCAAATTCTTTGGAGACCTTGCCTTTCGTTTTTATGCTCTCAAAGCCCGGAACTCAGTCCCGACTGATGTAATGACATCCCCTGACTGAAAGTTGAAGATTAGTTAATTCAGCAGCCTCATTTATATAGCAGCAGAATCGCCTTGACGGCTAGTACCCCCACCTACAGAAGGCCATAAAGAATTGTCCACTGCAGAACTCAAACCAACGACCTGGGTTGAGCTTGGCGACATCTAAAAGAAGCTAAGCTCACCTGTTACTCACATCATTTGCCGTATCTATGTGATTTTTCCATGTTTCCATGTTTCCATGCTTATAAGGGCTAACACTGTGCATGTTACCACTCATCACCTTTTGCATGTTGACACTATGCGGGTTATCACTAACCGTACGGTCACGCTTCCTTTATAGCATATGTAAAGTGCATATAAAGATAAATGATATTGAAAAAACAATAATTCACTTGGGTGAAGTTAATGCACAAGTATAGAGCATTAGATGGGAATCGTATGAGGGACGGACTTAACCTCAATTTTTTGATTACATGTCCTAAAAATCGATCCTTCCTCATTATATGTGATTTCAAAATTCACTCTGATGACTTCTCTGACGCCTTCAGCACTGAATTTCATTCATCGACTGAATCGTTGACCCTTGTGGCTCATGTTCGTGGCCCTAATCACATCTAAGGTCACACACTCAACCAAATTCTCTCATACACCACCATTTCACCACAATTGCTACCAAATCCTGCTTATCTGACAACAGTGGATCTCATTCAGTCTACAATGCGTGCCTCCTCCTCCTCCTCCTCCTCCTCCTCCTCCTTCTCCTCCTACTCTTCCTTTAAAATCCTATGTGAATCACCAAACCTCAAGACCCTTGACATCGATGTTATCCGTGCGAGTGTATCTGCCTCGCCTCTGCTGCTCAGTCCCCCTTCCGACCTGTCATTATTGGCAGACTGCTACAACACGACATCCCCTGCAATATAATAATAATAGTGATAATAATTCACTTGATAAAGTGCCCTCGGGGAACTCAATCTCTCTCTAGGCGCTTTACATTTGCTGCAAAGGGAAATGCAATTGAATGGTGAGTAAAATCATGCTTGAAAAACAAACAAAATGAATAATATGGTTAGGGGTGACATGCACAGGGTCAGCATGCAAATGTGGTTAGTGGCAGCATGCACAGTGTCAGCACACATAAGCACATCAAGGACGAATCACAGGGACCCACAAAATGCTGTCCTAAATAGGTGTGTTTTTAAGTTTCTTTTAAATGTGGTCAGGTCAGGGGATGTTCTGACGCAGGTCGGGAGGAAGTTCCAGGCTTTGGGAGCATACGAGCTAAATGCACGGTCTCCAAAGAATTTGAAGCTTTTACGAGGTATTTGTAGCCTGTTGGATTCCGAAAAGCAGGTGGTACGATGCTTGGCCTGATGGGGAAGTATATCTGAGAGATCGGCTGGAGCCAAAGAATAAAGTGACCTAGAAGTGAGCGACAAAACCTTGAAGTCAATACGTTGCTTGACTGGTAGCCAGTGCAGGTCGGCGAGAAGTGGAGCAATGTGGCAACTGCGACGCTCACGACAGACAAGCCTAGCTGCAGAGTTTTGCAGCAGTTACAATCGCCTAATCGCACATGCCGGTAGGCCAGTAAACAGTGAGTTGCAGAAGTCGAGACGGGATGTCACGAATGCATGGACAAACTTGGACGTGGTATCCTTATCTAAACAAGCCCGACGTTTAGCAATGTTATGAAGCTGAAAATAGGCAGATTTGACTGTGGAGCTGATATGGTCGTCTAACGAAAGATAGCTTTTAAATATGACACCTAGATTTCGACCAGATTTAACAGGAGATATGCTGGCAGAGCCAATATTAAGCGTCAGCCTTTCCAATTTGTGAATCACACTGGGTTTGCCCATAACTAGTAAGTTCGTTTTATCGTCATTTAGTTTTAGAAAATTTGCTGCCATCCATGTGCGGATGTCATCAAGACATGCAGCAAGTGGTGGGAGGGATCAAAGCAAAGGTACAACTGAGTGTCATCTGCATAGAAGTGAAAGCCTAGATTGTGCTTGGCAATCACATCAGCAAGAGGGAGAGAATAAACCGTGAAAAGAACCGGACCTAGCACGGAGACCTGAGGTACAACATATTTCAGAGGTACCTCAGATGATCTTTGTCCATTCACGTCAATACTCTAGAGTCTCCCACTGAGATAGGACCTGAACCACTGAATAGTAATGCCCAGTGACGCCAGTGATACCCAGGCGTGATGAGAGGCGCTCCAGAAGAACTTTGTGATCGATGGTATCAAAAGCTGCCAAAAGATCAAGCAAAACCAGCAGAGACACTCTACCCACGCCTGTATTCCTAAGTAGGTCGTTTTACGCCCTAAGCAATGCTGACTTTGTGGAGTGATTGGTTCTAAAGCCAGACTGGAACTTACTAGCAAGATTTGAGGTTTTGATATATGATTTCAGCTGGTCCACCACGACCCGTTCCAGTGTCTTTGATAGAAATGGTAGAAGGGAAACTGGGCGGCAATTGCTCAAGTTCTCTTAGTTTAGTGTAGCTTTCTTGAAAAGTGGCCTGACTACAGGTCTTTTGAAAAGTGCTGGGACATGACCTGAGGCTAATGACAAATTAATGATGTTAGTTATGCATGGCAGCAGCAGATCAATGCAACGTAGGAGCAGGACAGTGGGAATAGGGTCCAGAGGACTTGTTGTCTTCTTTGATTGAGATACGAACTTCAGGACTAGATCCCTAGTGACCAGCTTAAATGTAGACATTGAGGTGCAGCCAGGAATCGAGGAACAGCATGCTAGTGGGGATGTTGTCATCGTAGGGATAGATTCCCTGATCTTGTCTATCTTCTACACAAAGAATCGAGAGAAGCGATCGGCTAGATCATCAGGTAAGAAGCTAATCTGGGAGTGGTTAAGGACATGGTTTATCGTCAACATCAGCATTTTCTGATTGTGCATCTGCGATTCAACAATGGTTCTATAGAAGCTAGACTTGGCATTTGCTAGGATCGATTAGCATGACCTACAGTAGTCTTCATTTGCCTGTAGATGGACAGTCAGTCCAGATCTCGTGTATGCTTTTTTAAGTTTTTGCTTAGTAGACTTGGCTAGTTTAATGTCTGTGGTAAACCATAGGCCGTCTGGGCGGGGGCGCACAGTGCGCTTTGTCAGAGGGGCAAACTCGTCTAGCGTGTCAGCTAGTGTCATGTTGTAGCTATCTACCAATGATGACAGATCGGAGGGAGGACTGAGCAGTAGAGGTGAAGCAGATATTCTCGCACGGACAGCATCGATGTCAAGGGTCTTGAGGTTTCGCGATTCACAGGTTATTTTAGAGGAGGAGGTGGACACACACTGTAGATTGACTGAGATCTGAATGTGGTCAGATAAGCAGGATTTGGTGATAATTGGTGATGACAAAGTGCAGTTGTATGAGAAAATCTGGTCGAGTGTGTGACCCTTGATGTGGGTAGGACCATGCACATGAGCCACAAGAGACAGTGACTCAGTCAATCCACGAAATTCGGTGCTGAAAGCGTCAGATAAGTTATCAAAGTGAACGTTGAAATCAGACATAACGAGGAATGATCGATTTGCTGCACACAGAATCGAAATGAGATCGGAGAAATCTGAGATAAAGAAGGAGTTGGTATCTGATGGGCGATAGACTATTGCCACTATCGGCAGCTTCTTTTTGGGTGAGACCAAGACAATTGATTCAAAAGACTGCTTCGAAGGTACTGCAAATGGCTTGAAGTTGAATTTCGAGGGCACGATAATAGCAACTCAACCTCCAGTTTTGATTGATCTAGGGGTGTGAAAGAACGAGAAACCAGATGGGGTTGCGTCTTTTATTGTCGGGCAGTTTATGGATTTTAGCCAAGTTTCAGTTAGGGCGAGCAGGTCAATACCATTTCTAGAAATAAGGTCGCTTATTACCAGAGGTTTATTGCACATTGAGCGAGGATTCCAAAGGCAAGTGTTAAGTCTGGCCGATGGAGTTACAACAGGCCTGACGACCACCAAGTTAGAGAAATTTACAGTGACGCATGTGGGGAGCGTGCTGAGCGGTTCGAGACAATGCTAGGAATACCAAACGAGCGGCTCTTTAGCTCGCAGTTCCCGCCCAACGCGCGGCGTCGAACCTGGCGGTTCCGGCCACCGCGGCGACTACGGGGTCCTTTTTTTTTGTTAATGCATAGTTCATGAATCTTAGCAACAACATTAATATCTTGGAATGCATTTGATCTAAGATGACGAAGCGATAACAGCTGCTGACGATCATAACTTCCATGCAGGTTACTAGCCGCCGGCGTAGCTAAGGCAGCAGCCGGCGTGGGAGACCCAGCAGCCCGAAGCGAAAACCTTTAAATATACATAGGCACGTAATTTCTTACGGGCTACGATCAAATAACAATCAGAATAACTTTAAACAGGTCTTATCTGTATCTTTTCCGTATACGATGTTCGCAAGAACTTCGGTTTTCGGAAGAAATCTGCAACGGACACGAACGCACGTTAGAGCGATCTGTGTCAGGAGGCGCGAATGCTCGACAAGTTGGCAACTCTGACTAAGCGCACTGTGCGCACTCACCAAGATGGCCTGTGGTTTACCACAGAGAGTAAACTAGCCAGGTCTATTAACGGCAAGCTTGAAAAAGCATACACAAGATTAGGAGTGACTGTCCATCGACAGGCATATGAGGACTTCTGTAGATCGTACCAATTGATCCTAGGAAATGCCTAATCTATGCTTAATCTTCTATGAAAACATTGTTTAATCCCAGATGCACAACCCAAAAATGCTAATGTCAACGATCAACCCTCTCCTCAACCGCTCCTAGGTTAGCTCCTTACCTAATTATTCCTGTGATGATCTGGCTGATTGTTTCTCTAGCTTTTTTGTCTAGAAGATGGACAAGACCAGGGAGTCTATCTCTGTGATGGCAGCATTCCCCCTAGAATGCTGTCCCTTTATTCCTTGCAGCACCTCAATTTCTACATTCAAGGAGGTCACTAGTGACCTAGTCCTGAAGTTCGTGTCCCAATCAAAGAAGACAACTAGTCCTTTGGACCCTATTCAGGCTGTCCTGCTCCTAAGATGCATAGATCTTCTGTTGATATGCAAATGCAAACCTAACTGTTTCATTAGCCCCATATCATGTTCCAGAAACTCTCAAAAAAGCTGTAGTCAGGCCACTACTCGAGAAAGCAACGCCAGACCCAGAGAACTTGAGAAACTATCGCCCAGTCTCCCTTCTACCATTCCTATCAAAGACACTGGAACGAGTCGTGGCAGATCAGCTGAAATCATAGATTGAAACTTCGAACCTTGATATAAGTTCCAGTCTGGCTTTAGAGCTAATCACTTCACAGAGTCAGCGTTGCTTCGGGTGCACAACGACCTACTTAGGAATGCAGACATGGGTAGAGAATCTCTGCTTGTTTTGCTCGATCTTTCGGCAGCTTTTGATAATGTCAATCAACAAGTTCCTCTTGAGCGCCTCTCATCTCACCTAGGCATTACTGGCGCCCGTTGGTTCAGATCCTACCTATCTCAGTGGGTGATTCCAGAGTAATAATGTGAATGGACAAATATTACTCGAGGAACTTCGGAAATACGGGGTAGCTCAGAGATCCGTGCTCAGTCTCGTTCTTTTCACGGTTTACACTCTCCCTCTTGCCTATGTGATTGCCAAGCATAATTTTGACTTTCACATTTATGTGTATAACACTCAGTTTTACCTTTGCTTTTATCTCACCCAACCCCCAGCACGCTGAATTCTTTTAACTAACTTGCAAATTTTCCTAAATTATACGTGGATAAAACTAACTTACTAGTTACAAACAAACCAAGTGTAACTCGGAAATTATAAAGGCTTACACTCAGAATTGGCTCTGCCAGCATATCTCCTGTTGCATCTGCACGAAATCTAGGTGTCATGGAATCTAATGTATCTTCTTCTGTAACACCACAAAGTCATACAGACCACATGGGTGTTCCGCAGGAGAGTTTTGTATAGCTCAATCACAAACTAAGTGGCTTTTGGTACGCATTCGGTAGCCAGCAGACTTCGTCTCACGAAACAAAGAGAAAGTGGAAAGCATAGCAGAGTCAGGATAGCAGTTGAGGTAGTGAACAGCATGGAAGTAGTAGCTCAGGATCGCTAAAAAAGATGAGCCAAAGTCAGCAGTAGGAGAGTAGTTGTCGTTGCGTAAGAATTGTGGAAGCGAGTTCCACAGTCTTGGACCAGCAGAGCTGAAGCTTCTATCGCCAACGGTCTTTAAGCAGAGGAATGGGACAGCTAATTTTTGTATACACAGGACCTGAGGGTGCGAACAGGCTGAAACTGATGCAGCAGTTCAGCTAGGTACGGAGGAGCCTCGTACAAACCTCAAATCTTTTGGAGGCCGGGCCTTTAGTTCGTGTGCTGCCAAAGCCTGGAACTCAGTCTCGACTTCCGTCATGTCATCCCCTGACTTACCACATTTAAACAGAAATTGAAAAGCACCTCTGTTGACAGCATTGGGTGGGTCCCTGTAATTCGTCTTGTATGTGATTATGCGTGCTGACACGTTTTCATACTGCCACTAACCACACTTGCATGCTGACCCTGTGCATGTTACCCCTAACCATGTTATTCATGTTGTCTATATTGCAAGATACCACTCACCATTTGATTGTGTATCCTTAGCAACTAATGTAAAGCGCCTAGAAAGAGATTGAGTTCTCTGAGGTATAGGTAAACCTGCATCAAGTGTGTTATTATTGCCGATTGTCTTCAGCTCAGGGAGATGTGTTATGAACAACATGCTACAAGGGAACGCGGAATAAACAACAATAACAGCCAGCGTGCTTAACTTCCGAGACGCTAGGGCAGTGGGTGCTCGTGGCCTACGGTGGGTAGCCGAACTGACGGAGTCCGCCAGCCATCCATCCTTCGGGATTTGGATAATCAGATCGGGATATTCAGCCGCCAAATCCCACGTCTCCGCTGGCGAATTCCACGAACTTGATATCCCCAGCTAATGGGCCATCCGGCCTCATGGCAACGGTCGGATTGGCCAATCCTCCGGTCCCCTCAGCTGGTTTCACATTGCAGCCACCCTAGGCTACTGAGCCATCCTTGGGTCAATCGCACCAAAGTATTTTAATTTAAATGTCAGATATACTATATTGAGGTACCACTACTTATGCAAATTACCAAATAATCTCATCCTCTCCATTTTGACTTGACAAAAATCATTGCTGTACGTTCGGGGTATGCATATATAATGAAATATAATTCATTTGTACAGCGCCTCAAGAGAACTTAATCTCTATTCAGGCGCTTCGCATATGCCTCAGGGCTCGAGCCCATGACCTCAGCAAGACCTTGGTAAGCGTGAGCACCTAAACGCTGGACCAAACCAGCTTGGGGTAGTACCATAAACATCACAATGGGTATAATGTAAGCGTGACGTCAGTGACTGAGACGGACTTACCAACTATCAAACTTATTTATTACCTAACTAGTTAGTAAGCGCCCAGAGAGAGATTAAGTTATCTGAGGGCGCTTTATCAAGTGCATTATTATTCTTATTCTTATTAAACTCACCACTAAACCGAGCTTATGATAAGGGTTGATTTACCTGGCCGTACTCACAGTAAACCATCACAATAAAAAATCTGTCATCGAGAGAAGGCCGCGATTGTTAACACTTCAAACCAGGGCCTTTAGAGCATATTGGACAAGTGCTGCTCATCTGATCACGATGCGGCTACATGCTAGAGCAAACAGGAGCGTCGGCAGTAAGACTGGATGATAGGCGTCATGCTGCAGTTAGTTTATCGACTGTGTTTCTCCACATTTTAGAACTTAGCATGGAAGTAAATACTAGAAAGCTAGATAGCTGAGTGACTCCAAAACCAAGCTTTAACTCTTTTTAAACGATGTCTACCTCACAGGCTTCCACTGCGCCAGTGGTTCTGGTGCTCGTCCTCAGTGACCAGTGCCCTTGGCTATAGCCGTGCAGAAGACTGTATATAAAGCACCCGGATAGAGACTAGGCTTTCAGCTACTTGACAACGAAAATTTAGGGCCTTTGTAGATAGTGAAGCCACGTCCAAGTTGGTCCATGCATTTTTGACATTCCTTCTTAACTTTTGTAATTTACTGCATGCTCGTCTACTGGCCTACGAAATCAGGCTTATGAATTTGGTGCAAAACTCTGCAGCTAAGCATTATCATGAGCTTTGCAGCCTTTACATTATACTACGGGTTGCCAAACTTCTCTGGCTTCCAATATAGCAGCGTATTGAATTTTAGATTTTGTGACTCACTTGCAGGTCCCTATATTCTCTCTGGCTCCAGCATAGCTATCAGAACTACCCCTGTGGCTCAAATCGTTTAGCTTCAAACGAATCTAAAATCCTATGGAAATCGTGCCTTTATTTGGTATTCTCCCAAAGCCTGAAACTCACTCCCGACTGACCTCTCGTCACCCCTTGACTAAACTAAATTAAAAAACCTAACAGTGCACCTGTCTCGCAGCATTGTCTGAGTCTGTGTGAATTGTGCATGACGTGCATCTGCTTGCTGCTGATGTGCGTGTTATAAATAACCGTATTGACACGCTTCCCTTAAAATATAGGTTAATTCATCAGAGAGAAATTTAGTTACTAGCTGATTTAAAATCCTCCTTTGTTAGTGACAGAAGAGCTTTAAAGGCTATCACCACCGCTTCCGGTTGGTTATAAATTGTCACCCACCGCAGTATTTGAACCCGCCACCTCGAGGCCGCGGTCGCGAGAAGCAACCACCTTACTTAGCGAGCCATCCTTGGCTCCACGGTTGCTCTACAAATGAATTTATTGCTACTACTGTTATCATGTTAGGGTGCTATATGAATGAAATATTTTTGTATAACCTTTACCCGTCATGCAGCCTTTTTAAAATGTATCGAAAGCTATTCATTCTCACAAGTATAAATGTACGCAAACACAACTTTTTATGCAGTGAATACATTTTTTTATTGGGAATTGATTTCCGAACGCAGTTAATAGCATATATATATATATATATATATATATATATATATATTAGTAATAAAGTAAAATATCCTAAGCTAAAATGTATCTATTTTTCTTGTAAAAATTAATGACCAATCTACAAAGAAAATGAAATACAGTCATTGCACAAATTAAACAAAAAACTTTAAGTTTGGTCAAAACTGCAATTCAATTCGAATGTTATTATTGCTTGGTTTCAATAAGCATATGAAACTGTGGAGTAGTCATTATGCAGGTAAAGCATACAATTTTTTAAATCCGTTCAAGTTTGACTACTTTTTTTGAGAGGAACCCGTGTTAAAAAAATATAATCACATAAGTGTAGTGATTAACGGAATCAGATGGATTAACGGAATCAGAATCAGACCCATAGACTAAGCTCGGAACCCATAGCTTTACCAAAACGTAGTAAGCTTGTATCAAGCACACCAGAACTCTCACAAAAGCCCTATGAGTTTAATTCACTGCATAAGATTTCCTTCATCCTGAGATCAATAAGGTAATTACTGGCAAGATTTACATCGTTAGTGCAGTCTACGTTGGAAAGGGATGCAAATCCAAGCTTCAGCTCGCCTAAGCAGAAGTAACCTATGAAAGAGTTCTAAGAGTATCCAGATGTCTTCAGAATTCTGCGTGCTGAGCAATTGACCGTGTTTTCTCACTCCCGGGACAATCTTGCTAATAAACACTCTCTTTAATGTCTGAAAGTTTGATGAGTTTTCTACCTCATACCTCTGCTTCTACTGTTTCAGATTAGCCATAAACTTTCTTCCTGTATTTCAGCAGCGTCCGGCCGAATTGATGACTCTAGGGACTTAAATATAGCAAATCAATTTATTCACACAGCCATACATTTTCACCAAGTAGGCCAAGCCATGAATGAATTCCCCACAGTCACACAGTTTTAAGAGAGGATTTTCTCTAAAAAAGTGAAACCTGCCATGAGTTAAATCATGCACCTCAAAATGTGTCATCAAGACAGCCAGCTAACTTCTGCGTGGTAGTGACAAAATTCATCTTGTCATTCTGATCTTGTTTCTTTACAAAAAGTATTTAAAACGCTTTGGTTCGCGCTGCTAGCACGTTGATGAGTTTGAAGACTTTCACATTACCAGCCTTCTTTCAGAATTGTTGGAAGTTTTTCATGACAATTTAGAAAAAATTGGGTAGCAGAGTTCAGACCTGGGGAGTTCTTTTATTTATAATAATCGCAAATAAGGTGACATGCCCAGCAACGCATATGCTCGGTCTGCACACAGAGTACCAATATTTATTTCTCTGTCAGTCAAAGTTATTAGAAAAAACTATTCACCGCCTCCAATATTCCGATTGCCTTAACAGTTTCTTCCTTATACGCATACAAAATTCATTATTGCTAGCATCAGCATGAATGCAACGGATGAATACTAGGTGACTGCATTTAATGGACTTCCGTAGTTTTAACCAGTTAAATCCATAACATAACTGACTTTGCTGCATATTTCGCTTGTTTGCAGCACAGTGCTATAATTAGTCTCGATTATTCTGGATTGAATGGACTCGTTTGACAAAGGCACAGCTTCATGGTGTCCTCTACTGCGAGTTACAAACTAGCTCGATAATTTCTAGGCCAAATGGCTTTATCATGATCTGTCCAGTAGCATGTGGCTTCTTTCTGATTGCTAAATAAATTAGTGCCTCTTACGAAGCCTTGCGTCAAGGCTTCTGTGCTTGGCCAAATCCTAGTTTTGGTCAACTTCAAATTTTATCTAATCGAGTGAATACACTTTTAGGGTGTAAACATGTGAGCTGCTCCTTTAGCTTTGTTCGTTTGATGCTTCCATTAGTTGGACCTTTTCACGCATTAAATATCGTAGTTTTAGTATCTTATCACATTCAACGATTGAAGTAAGCCAAGGATATGTAAGCCTCATTGTATTTTCTTGTCTTCCAAATTTCAAAATTAGGTAGGCTTGCAAGACAAAAATCCAGTTTTTGAGATTGTTTCTGTTATTACTCATTAATTTCTTTCAACTAGAAACCATTCTTTTAATCGAAACCTGCCGCTCACGGATGTACGTCAACGAGTACAGTAGCATTCAGTGCAAACTTAAATAGTAATTGGATTACTCCAGTAACCAAAAATACATAAATAAAATCTGGTATGCAGAAACTAAAATAGCAACAACCTTGATTTAAAATTTTTGTTAATTTAAATTCTAAAGCTGTTTGAATTTCAGAGACCCTTGAAGTCCTTCCATTGACCGCAAGATTGCCATGGACCACAAAGTTGCCACGAACCCAAGGTTTATTAGTTACCCCTGCTTTTCATGCTAAATAGCCTGCTATGCAAGCGGAGGCTAATTACGCAAGCCGATGGAAAAGACTCGTCAGCATCCTCTAAAGTGACTGGTGCAACTCAATTTCGGAGAGCTTAGAAACTCTGTACCGAAGTGCATTGCACCGGGAGGCCTTTTCAGGCCCAAGCGAAACAGCGATTAGCGCCTTTTCTTACTTGGCGAGTCTGAAGCTGAGCCAAGAATGACACAACGCAAAGCTATTTTGTGCCCATCTTAAATAAAAATGTATGAATCCTATTTACGTTTTTCCCACGCCAAAAGGACTCTTCAGTGCTCCATAAAAAATGGCTGCATCTCAAAATGCAATTCAGAGTAAGAATTTTAGTCGGCAGTTACGAATCGAAAGGGAGAACTACGGCAACTTTTTTAGTAGACAAGAAATCAAATTGTATGTATCTGATGGTTTACAGCCAAGCCGATGATGCAAAGAAACGCCCCTGTACAGACAGTTATGAGTGAAATTGGTGGTTATGTCCTCTCAAATGGCACCCAGATAATAATAATAATAGTAATAGTAATAATGCATTTGTATAACGCCCATGTAGAAAATAATCTGTTTTAGGAATTTTACAGTTGTAGCAAAGGAAGCATGATCGAATGGTTAGTGGCCACATGATCAGTGTGCAGCAAGCATAACATGATTAGAAGTGACATGCATAGGGTCAGCATGCAAATGCGATCAATCAGTAGCAACCTCAGTAGGTATGACGCATGTATAAGACGCATGACACTATAGCAGCTTGTCGATAGTTAATTGTTGCACATGGGCAGTATTTGCATTGGTCATGAGGTTAGCTAGTAATACTGTTGCAATACCCTTGCCGGTAAGTTACCTGAAATCTACTAAGACTAACCAGATCTATGAGACGTGATTTTGTTCCCTTCCTTACTCTTCCTGTGAAAGAAGGAAGGGTGCATGCACTTACAGCACCCCAGCAGCCACCTTCAGCTGCCTTCACTTAAAAGCCAGGTTAACACTACCGGTTTTTTTTGTCTTGCATCGGGGCTTGCTTCGTCTGTTGTAGCTTAATAATCGACGCATTACACGAGCCCTCCCCCATTCATGAGACACTAAAACCACTTGTTATTAGGAATCACGAGAGACATGAGGCGATGGATGGGCAGTGAAGTCGTGGCGAAAATGTTGAAATTGACCAGGAAGCCATTGACAAAGCCTGGCTGGTAATATTAATAATAATAATAATGTACTTGATAAAGCGCCCTCAGAGAACTTAATCTCTTTCTAGGCGCTTTACATTAGCTGCAAAGGGAAATGCAGGCAACTATCCATGATACGAGTATCCGGATACGTCGACAAAGTTAGCTCAAGCAAGACGATGTCTTCTGTGAGCTGCAGCTACAGTGGTAAACTTTGCAACCAATAACTAACGAATATTTTACATGATTAGAACTACACCTTCTGAAGGAGAATCTCGTCTAGACTACAAGGCATAAAGTGCTGCAATTGAAAACGAGTACTTTTCATAGCGTAGGCCTTTACTCCCGCCCGATTACGAGCCTGCGATCCAAATGTCGCCAATAGCCAGTAGTAATAATAATAATAATAATATTGCACTTGATAAAGCGCCCTCAGAGAACTTAATCTCTTTCTAGGCGCTTTACATTTGCTGCAAAGTGATACGCAATAGAATAGTAAGTAAAATCATGCTTGAAAAACAAACAAAATGAATAGCATGGTTAGGGGTTACATGCACTGGGTCAG
Organism: Cristatella mucedo; assembly: GCA_009760855.2. Lineage (NCBI taxonomy): Eukaryota > Metazoa > Bryozoa > Phylactolaemata > Cristatellidae > Cristatella > Cristatella mucedo. Next base: position 980,018 of record WPIO01000100.1, read on the forward strand.
CATGCAAATGTGGTTAGTGGCAGCATGAACAGTGTCAGCACGCATAAGCACATCGAGGACGAATCACAAGGACCCACTAAATGCTGTCCTAAATAGGTATGTTTTTAAGTTTCTTTTAAATGTGGTCAGGTCAGGGGATGTTCTGATGCAGGTCGGGAGGGAGTTCCAGGCTGTGGGAGCATACGAGCTAAATGCACGGTCTCCAAAGGATTTAAGGTTTGTACGAGGTATTTGTAGACTGTTGGATTCCGAAAAGCGAGTGGTACGATGCTTGGCCTGATGGGGTAGTATATCTGAAAGATAGGCTGGAGCCATAGAATGAAGAGACCTAAAAGTGAGCGACAAAACCTTGAAGTCAATACGTTGCTTGACTGGTAACCAGTGCAGGTCGGCGAGAAGTGGAGTAATGTGGCAACTGCGACGCTCACGACAGACAAGCCTAGCTGCAGAGTTTTGCACCAGCTGCAATCGCCTGATCGCACATGCTGGTAGGCCAGTAAGCAGCGAGTTGCAGTAATATAATTAATAGTAATAATAATAACAATGATAATGTGTAATTATGATAACAACTCATCACTTGGATATTTGCCATGATATACTATTACCTCCCTCCAGTCTCAACGCCCGTGTGGCAGACATCGGGATCTAAATGTTGACCAGTTTCTTTTTAACTTTCGATGAACTCCCTTTGCAGCAAATATAAAGCGCCTAGAAAGAGATTAAGTTCTCTGAGGGCGCTTTATCAAGTGTATTATTATTATCATTATTATCAATAAAACCTAAAAGAACGGCAAATAAGTGACTCGGGTCTTACAATTTGAGGCGCAAAAGTGCTACCACCTGGTTTGGTCTAGCGGTTAAGGTGCTCGCCCCGACCAAGGTCTGACTGAGGTCGTGGGCTCGAGCCCCGAGGCATATGTGAAGCGCCTGAATAGAGATTAAGTTCTCTTGGGGCGCTATATGAATGAATTATATTTCATGTGCCCTCATAATTTAGGTGTTCTCTTAAGACAAGTGCACAATTCTGAAATATTGTATGTAGGAAAACGCCTTCACAGGGGGCGATCATGTTCGATTCCTATCCGTGAATAGGACTACAATTAGAGCAGCGGCCGTTAACGTGTAATCAGGTGGATGGTTTTCTCTAGACTGGATTATCGGAGCGGATTAATGTTGGCAGTGACACCGAAGTAAAGCCATTTAGCGCCTACCGGCGGCGATGAATGAGGCCGGACAGTTGGCTATTGAAACCGACAAACTCGGGAGCTGCTTTGGCTCCCGGTTGATCAACAGATGTAGAGTGAAATTCTAAAAGTGACCGACGACTTGGCTCCTCACCTGGCTGAACTGTTGCACCAAGTTTCCCCACCTCGTGCCCTCAGGTCTACTCCTCCGGACAATAAATTAGCGGAATAGTTCTCTCCCTTAGAGAGAGAGAGAGCTATTTTAGAGAGAGAACTATTTTATTTCTGATATTACTGATTTTTTTCTCTCTGTCTCACTAAGCCGGTGAAACGATGCTGAGTTATGCGAGTCCTAAACTGGGGAACTTAATTCCCGTGATAATTCTTATGCGACGACCTTTGCCTTTGGCTGCCGACCTCGGCACAACATCTCTAGCCAGTCTGCACTCCAACTTCTCTAGTACTTGCTTACTCAAATGTCCTGACTCAGCTACACTGTTTTTCATTGCTATCTTAAAAGGTAATCTGTTGGTAGCCAAATGCACACGGCAAGCCGCTAAGGCATTGGGTGGGCCGTAGAAAACTATCGGGAATAGCGCCGCTTTGTGCCGGTCAAGTTAAAGACGGAGAGGTTTTTCTGAAAGTCAATTTTTGTGTCTGCCTGTTGCTTCTCGGCCACTGGTATGTGCCCCGCTCTCGGCAGGTGGTTGGGCGGTTGGCTCGGTGCGGCCTTTGATGTGGGCGGATGTTTGGGCGGTCATTTCTAGATCTACTACAAATGATGGAGATATTGATATGAATAATTTTAGAATAGTAGATCTTGCTAATCCTATAAATCCTAGTGATGCAGCGAGGAAGGATTATACTGATACTAAATTACCACTTACTGGTGGAACCATTAGAGGACATCTAGCTGTAAATGGTGGTATTAGAACTACAGTTTCATATGATGGTGGAAATCCAGACTTAGATTATACTGTTCCTAATAAGAAGTATATTGATGACAACTTTCTTAATTTACATGGTGGAACAGTTAATGGTAATTTAGACGTGCAAAATAATTGTATTAGAATTGTAAATGATCCTGTTAATCCAACTGACGGTGTTAATCTTGGTTATCTAAATAAAGTATCAGATGGAAATGTTGCAAAAATTATATTTAGTGGAATAATAGATTCATCACGATCAACAAATGTTTATGGAACGAACTATCAAGGAAAATGGAAAACTACCTCTGACTTTATCAATCTCCCTACAAGATCTTTATTTGTAATTTCAACGATGTATGGTGCTCCAGATGGTTCACTAAGAATGTTAATTCCTCTTCCACCAGCTGGAACAAATGCTAGTTATTCATTACAATTATTTGGAAGTTATATTATTGATTCAAATAACAGATTAGTAGAAGGTTCACCAATTATATCTGGACAAGATTTATTTGATAAAACAATAACTGTTACTGTTTATATAGCAATATATTAAAATGCTTTCTAAAAAAGATTTAAAAATGGGTGGAACATTAGATTTTGCATCAAAGAAAATAATAAATCTTGGAAAAACTGTTGATACATTAGAAACAGTTAATAAAGCGTTTGCTGATAACAGTTATCTAAGAAAAGATTCTGACCAACATATAACTGGTAATTTATCTGCAAACTCGAAAAAACATGTAAGAATATCAGATCCTGTCAATGGAAGAGATGTTGCAACAAAAAAATGTGTTGATACAAAAACAGGAATGTATAAACAAGATGAAACATTAAATGGAAATGTAAGTGTTGAAAGACTAATAATGAATAGAAGAGAAGCAAATTTTAAAAATTATTCTCCAATTGATATAATTGCGAATAAGTACATACATCATTTCTATTTGAAATGTGGAAGCTTACCATTTGCTAGAAAATTTATAAGTAATACTGGTTTTATTGGATATTGGGGCAATTTAACTGCAAACAGTGTGAATGATATCGGTACACCAACACAAGCATTTTCTTCTTCTACTAATGGACATCAAGTTTTAGCAAAGCTATCAGATGTTAACTTAAAAAAGCCAACATACTCCAGAATTCAAATAAAAATTAAAGATATTGATAAGACAACTAATGGAGTTATTAATGATATTGATATTGAAACTAGATATATGACATATAATAGAGCAAATATTAATAATTCATTTTTATTAAAAGATTATAATAGAACAAGAGTAAACTAAAGAGTTGTAGTTTTAGGAATTAGTAAAAGTGTAAAAAAATTCGATAGTGATATCTTGTTTTCAAAATGTAACTATAAATTTAATTCTCCAAATCGATATTCTTCTGATTTACTTAATATAAAGTATTATAATATTGAAAATAATGATATGTTAGTATTAAGTGAATTCATGTTAAATTTAACCATTTTCAATAGAGTAAAAACAAAAACAATTGCTTTCAATCTTATTTATCCTGTTTTGAATTATGGAACTATTTCAACACCAAGTGATTTGGATTATATTGAGATTTTGTTAGTTAATGGTGTAAAGTATTCAAAATCATCACAAAATATGTCTTCATATAAATATGATAGTGCGACAGATGAATGGTCTTCAGGTAGTGGTTTAACTTATATTGGTGGTTATATAGATGAAATGCCTCCTGCAGCTGCAGGTGGTATTATATATCAAACACCTACAACTGGATATGATCCTGCAACAGATACACTTCCTGAAACAGATACACCTATTTAAATCTTCCAATCCATAGACTTTTTAATCAATTCTTCAGGTGTATCAAAACTTTTTCCTACTTCTTTCATTTGTTTAGTTAGTTCTATTTTTTAGAGTAAGCTTTAGATCTCATACTGTTTATATTTTCTATTTTTAAGTCTTTAAGTAACTCTTTAAAGATTTAACCCTCTAACTTTAGAAAATATATGTGCTATTTTTGGATCAGATTGATTAATTCTAACTGCTTTAAATTCTAATACTAGTTTTACAGCATCTAACAAAGTTGATCCGATCTCTTCTACTCTACCCATTGGATATGAACAGATTTTAAAGTTTGAATGCTGCTGCCCTTGTGCTTCTTCAAGACAGTCTTTACTTCTTGTCTCAATGTTTATTTTCTATATATTTCTTTTATATTTTATTTAAATTAATTAAACTACACTTGAGATAGTGCTACCTCTGCTGCTTTTTGTTTTGCACTCTTACCATCAGTAATGCTTGGTAGAACTGCATAACACTCATCTTTAACAATTCCAGTGATATCAGGTTTAACACCATATACTCCAGATATGACTGTAGATATTGAGGGAAGTTGTGTTGCAATCCAAGTCATATAATCAGCAATCTCACTAGGATCATCTAGGATAGCATCGACTTTAGATCTAACTCTTTCCTCGAGACCTGATAAAACTTCAGATTGACCTGCAGTAATAATCTTTTGTGCTTCAACATCTGCTTCATCAAGATAGAATTTATTAACAGATGTATCGGTCATAACTGAAATATCAGAACTGAGTTGCTGTTCGTCATATGCTGTCATTCTTGACCTAACAAGATAATCAAGATACGATTTAAGTGCTACTGCAGTAGTTGCTAGCATTGGGTCAGTAACTTCTTCCATTTCCTATAGAATAATAAAAAATAAAAGGAGTTAATAAATAAATACTATTGTAAATATAATTTGAAAAACCGTCATGCTCATCTATTTCATTATACAGAATACTCATTTTAAGTAACTTTTCTTTAATTGAATCAGTTAGTTTACAAATATAAGGATATAAGTTTTTATCATCACTGACATTAAAAATTCTCATACAAAGTGTACCTGCATATATTCTAACACGTTTATTATATAGCATTTTTTCAATATCCATTTTCTATATAATTACAAACCAAAACTATCTTCTAAATTTTTAATTGCTTTTCTATTATTTACACAAAAATCACAATATTTCGTAAGTTCTTCATCTAATCTCTCACTTTCATTCCAAATATCAAAAGTGAAGTAATCCGTGAATCATTCAATGTTAAAATGAAGTCATGAAATTTATAAGAACTAAATTTTCTATCATGCATATATTTTAAAACATCCAAAGTTTGTTTGCAACATATAATTCTTAATATTCTTACGTCCATCTATATATTACTTATAAAATTTGCTTAATTAATCACTACTCCTGTTTTTTTGGTGTTTTGGATTTTTTATTTGCCTCTTCAAGCATGTAATTAATCTTACTACGACTTTCCATTAGTTTATCGCATGTATCACATATATCTATAAGAATACTAATATAAGAACTATCAATATCTGGAATGAGTTTGTCTAGTGAATGTTTAACTATATGTTGACCTTGGCCTTTAAGTTTTTGAAGACAGATTTTTACTGCCATTTCTCTAGATTGTTCACAACTTAAAATTCTTGAGACATCCATTTTCTATATATGAAAAAATAATTTTATTTAATTGAAATTATATTTGTGTGTGTACTACTAAACGAAACAACTCTTTTTTGTATTTTCTAATCTCAAGAAGAATGTCAATAAATTTTGGGTCTAATTCTTTTAAAACAGTATAGACTTCTGATTTATGAAACGCTTTTTCATGATATTTACCTAATATACGTTGACAAATAGAAAGTATTTCATTTCCATCATCTTTTAAAATCTTTTCAAATTTTCTATCAAAGTCTATTTTCTATACAAAGATACAAATTTTTATTTAATTTAAATCTTCAGGTCCAATTCTACGTATTAAAACTGGATTTGCTCTAAAAATATGTGTGTGTGGCACTTAATCATATAACTTTTGTTTGCGTTTTATAATCTCAAGAAGAATGTCAATAACTTTTGGGTTTAATGCTTTTAAAACTTTATATACTTCTGACTTATGAATTGCAGAGTCATAGTTATCAAATGTATATACAAAAATATAAAGTATTACCACCTATGTATTCACCGTATTTAAAAATCTTTTCAAATTTCTCATCGAAATCCATTTTTTATACAAAGATAAAAGAAATTATTTTATTTAAATCTCTTCACCTTCAGAGCTATCTATTAGTGATTCAAGATACTCTTTGTATGTTTTTACTTCCTCATCAGTAAGATCCGTTTTACCAAATAGAAATTCTTCTAGATCTACCTCAGATTCTGATTCACTATCTATGTAAGATGAAGCTTCAGATTCGTAAGACTCAGATTCAGATTCTGATTCCATTTGACAATCGGGGTCATCGATTGAATCCTCTGAATACTCTGACTCACTATCAGAACTGGTGATATCGATTTCTTTGGGATCCATCCTATAATAGTAAAAATAATTTTGTTAATATATATTTAATTTCTCCATTGACTCGTATAGCTCTACTTCTTCTAGTATATCAACTAGTTTTTTATCATCTTTCTTTTTTGATTTATCTGAAAATCCAACTCTCTTTACTGGTAATGGTTTAGTATTTTCAATCTTTCTTTTCGGCATCTATACTAATATTACAAGTTTTACAATGACCGCCACTCTCTTTTATTCTGTAGTGGCCGTAAGAGTAACTATGAATTCCACAGTCTAACCAATATCGTTTTGAGTCAAATGCTGATAGTGCTTTTTTAGATTGTGTTATAGTATAAATTTGATGGTTTCTAGATAGAAATCTTGATTGATTGCAATAGACATCATATCCAGTTTTAAGATAACCAACATAATCAGAATGAGTCAAACACTTCTTTACTACATCTTTCTTTGTTTCTTTTGCTTATTCGACTGCAGATTTAACTTCTATTCCTTTATCTTTCTTGATAGCTATTTACATTGAATAGAGTTTTGGTCTTAAGAAAACGCCCTCATCAAGTACAATTGATTTTTCAATCATATCACTTTTCTCATCTCTAATGAAATCTTTTGTTTTTGGATCTACAGAATTTTTTTCACATATTTTATCCTTGAATTTCCCTAGACTTCTCTTATTAGCAGGTATAATCTTTTCAGCTCATTCTACTTTCCATATATCTTGATTCTTAGGATAACCAGACAAATCTAGGTAATCTAAATAATTTTCAAAGTCTCTATAAACATTGTCAGTATTTATTTGCATTACTAAAGAATCAGTGTCAGTATAGGCAAGTGTTACTTTATCATTATAATAATCTTTTATTGTGTTATAATAGAAATCTTGCATTATTAGTTTTGAAATATCTAGAATTGTAACACCTAAATAAATGGGCTTATCAAGACAGATCTCTGCTTTCGTTGTTTCAATTCCAACTAAATCTCGTTTAAACAACCTTCTATCTTTAAACCTTGCACTCATTACTCTTTTATCTGAAACTACAACATCCTTATCATATTTAAGATGAAACAATTCAATGTTTACTCGTTCTCTAAAATTTTCGATTGTCTTTCCAAAGAATGCATTGTTTTTGAGTTTTTAACATTCTTTTTCAAAGTCATCCTTTGCCACTTTCCTTCTTTCAATGTTATTAACTATGTATCCACTCAACCATCTACTTTGTGTGAAACTCATTACTCTATGTATCTTTGTTAATATATATCCTCTTTCAATTGCAAGTTGTAGATTTCTATAATGGATAACATATTTAACTTTTGGTTATAGATCAACAATCAGTTTTTCCACTTTACTTTCACAATCATCTATTTTCTTCTTATCATCCCTTAATAACGTTTTCTTTTGATATTCAGAGTATTCTTCAACACCTACTTTTCTCCTAATTGGTAGAATAGGATAATCAGAGTAAGTGTCATGTAATTCTTCTGGACAGTGCATATCTACTTCAAAAGCATAACCAGTTTCTGCATCCTCTTTTAATGATAATATCATCTTAGTTGTAATCTTCTTTATTTGTTTACTATATAAAAAATTGAAATTAGAAATTGGAAGTGGTTGTGTCATTACTGTAGCATATAATGAATTTGCATCAACATGAAGTAACCAACTCTTTTCTTTAGTACTATCATAATTAGAAGCCATTTCATTGTTTGCTTTGACATATCTACATGATGCTTGCGTTATTCCTCCTCTTATTGCACTTTCAAAGAAGTCAAAATGTTCAAAGTTTGTCAATAAATCTAATTTAACCTTTGAAAATCTCAAACCTGCAAACCAAGTTAAACCTGGTGCTGTAAGGAAATTGGCAGGATCTAAACCATCAATTTTCTTTGATAAATGTCTAAAATGTTGAAATACATCTGCAAGTAGAAGGACATCCATAGTTCGATAGATATCGCTGTACTTTCCTAATGTATCTTCAGTGCTGGGATCTATTTTTTTCATCAATGCCCAAACTTTCTTAACGCGATCATAATCTTTTTTATCTATGTTTGAATCATTTTATGTGCTATAAAAACTTTTAATTGGGGGCAGTGACTTTTCATCTAGTCTTAAAAATGAGTCTATATACTCATAGGGTAATATACCTTTTTCTTTTAATAAATTGAATTCATTATCATCCAACATCGAAAAGTAATTTCTTGTTTGTTCTAATGGTTTTCCTGATTTAACAACGTTATTTACAAGATCTGCTAAACCTTTTTGCAACATTTGTAAAGAGTCTTTAAAAGTAAGTGAACCACTCTCAATGTTTATATATTTCTCCGTGTTATTGGCAATGACTTTTTTATCTAGTTTTAAATCTTGAAACTCTTGTACTTATAATGTAACCTTTTAAGTTGTGAGTAAATACTGGAAGTTTAAACTTCTTAGGATTAATGCTGAGATTTAAGTTGCAACCATTATGTGCAGCACCCTTATACTTTCCTGTTAAATGACAATTATCTAAAACTTTATCTCCATCTAAATCTAAATCGCAAATATGACAAACAGTTGCATTCTCAAAATCTTTTTTGTTTTCTTCCTTAAAATTACCATAATCAAACTTTTCATATTTATCAAGAACAGGTTTCACTTCATTTTTTATTGTTTCAACTTCTTCTAACAAACTTTTTAATAGATCTCTGACATTATTTGAACCATTGAATAATTTAAATGTTCTTTGTTTTCCTTCATAATCAATAATAGTATAAGCAGATGAATAAGGAATATGCTTTTGAAAAGTACCTTGTGGGATAGTAGGATCTTCTTTATCTGTTTTTCTAACGCTTGTAAGTAAACATTCAAAGTCTGCATAAGCAACATAAGGACACCATAACGTTTTAGCATAATCTCTAAAATATCATTTATCTCCTTTTTGCTATCTGCACTTGGCATTCTTATTCTAGACGTACCTTCATTTCCACGTTTGCAAGCATCAACATGTGATTCTAGTTTATCTTTAGAGTAAAATCTACACAAATATATTTTACAAGTAAGCTGTGTTCCATATCCTTTGCTACTTCTACACAATCCATTAAATTTTTTAATAATTACATAAGGAAAGTTGCTTTTATTTGGAGTGCTATACAAAAGAAGATCTAAATGCCTCTCTTTCTCTTCATCAACTACTATAAGTGGAGTTAGAATTTTATTATCATATTCGTAAACATTATTAGTTATGTTAAATAATTCAGCTAAATGAGGAATATCAACAACATTTAATATGTCTGAAGGATAACTCTCCTTAACGTTGAACAAATCTTCTATTCTCTTTAGATGCTGTGAATATTTCTCATGTAATATTTCCTTTAAATCAGCAATAGACTATGGATGATTATCTCTCCAGTGGAGAAACCTTAACACACACCATAAAGCACAAAGATTATCTGATTCATTCTTTATATTAATTGCTGACCTCTTCTTTTCTAATCCTTCTGGCATTGGTAAGTAACTACCGCCAAATTTATGACAAAAATAAGAAAACTTTGCATAAATAGCATTAACTCCAACTATAATCCAATTAGAACCTCTTTCTAACCATTCCTTTACTTTCTTTTTAAAAGCTGCAAATTGTGTTCTATTTATTCTATCAATATCTGAAACTCTATTTGTTTTTGAATTACTTACTCCTGCAAATGGTTGGTAATTATACGCACCACTTTCTGAAACTAAAATAGGTGAAATAACAAGGGTCATTTTTAAGTCACTCTTGTTTTTAAGTAATTCTTTAATAACTAATCTAAGTTCTGCTCCAATCTGATCATATATTACATCAAAATCAATTACGTTCTTATCTAGTCCAATATATTCATAATCTAAGAATTTACCATCAGAAGAAGACTTTCCTAAAAACCAACCTGTTTCCTGTATCTTCATTAGCTTCCTGGACTCTTTATCGAAAGACCATCTACTTTTAGGCTTAGTTGTTTTCTTAGCAATAGGATTATCTAGTTTTATAGCTGTTGGTGAACGTAGAGTTGCAATCAATGCATATACACTGTCTTTTGAGAAAGGATATTTTGGAAGAAGACCTGCACGTTTTCTTACCTCTTCTCTAATACGTTTTGCATCGCTAAATTTTTCACCCTCCCGTCGCATAAAGTTATCAATGTTTTGAGACATGTACATAAAGATTGAAAAAATTTATTTAATTAAATATTTAATTAATTGCAACTATTTTTTATCCTTATATAGACACATCAAGCTAAACAACTCTTAGTAGATATAAAATGAAGGGTATGGAGAATAGGGTTTCGAGAATGACGTCAGCCATTAAATAAATCGGACGACGAGAAACGATCGAGCGAAAGCGAGATTGTTTATCGGACGATTTGTTTAATTGATGACGTCATTTGATCGAGCCCTAGGCTACATGCCATTCATTTTATATCTACTGCCTTTGATGTGGGCATGTGGCCCACCACGGTGGCTCACCACGGACGCACTTCCTTATCTGGGGTGAGTCAGCCCCTAGCTTACGTATGTACCCGCCGGAGGAATAAAGAAGGAGAGTCTCGTTCACCGCTCACGTTCGCCCGCTCGTGTCTTCGTGAGACTCCACAGCGCTGCTGCAGCCGGAGACACTGTAACATAACACAATCTCTAGACGAAATTTTCCGAACTGAATTGAGAACAGACCATTTGCCTTAGAGATAAGAAAGAAGGCAGTTCGCCTGCTGTCAGCAGTTGCGTTCTGTAATCGTAACGCGTGGTTATTAAGTGAATAGGCCATAGTCCGCACGAGAATTCAACTTCGCATGCGGTGTGCTCACCCATTCCTATCCTAAAGGCACTTGAGCTAGGATGGTTGCCGGTTGAGCAAAGGATACAGAGCAAAGTTCTCACGCTGACCCACAAGGCCCGCCACGGCTTGGCTCCTTCGTACCTAGCTGAACTGCTGCATCAGTTTCAGCCTGTTCGTGCCCTCAGGTCTTGTGTGGACAATAAAATAGCTGTCCCATTCCTCCGCTTAAAGACAGTTGGCGACAGAAGCTTTAGCTCTGCAGGTCCTAGACTGTGGAACTCGCTTCCACAATCATTACGCAACGACATCTACTCTCCTGATGCCGACTATGGCACATCTTTTTCAGCGGTCCTGAACTGCTACTTCTATGCTACTCACTACCTCAACTGCTCTCCTAACTCTGCTATGCTTCCCACTTTCTCTTTGTTGCGTGAGACGAAGTCTGTTGGGTACCGAATGCGTACCGAAAGCCGCTTAGGCTGTGAGTGCGCTATACAAAACTCTCCTGCGTAACACCCACATGGTCTTTATGACTTTGTGGACTTACTGACGGAGATACATGACACATGACTTGCGTGGTCCAAATCGTACTTGTCCGATCGTGTTCAACCCGTGTCGCTTGGGGCCGGGTCTCATCCACCAGACTACACACCTTTCAAGTCGCAGAAGGATTCGTCCTTGGCTCTTTGACGTTTTCTATTTATAATGACTCTCGAGGAAATTATTCGGGCCCATGGAGTCGGTTAGCACTTCTATGGTGACGATGCTCAGCTGTATTTGTCGTGTCAATCGTCAGAATCTGCTACAGTAACGGATGAAATGAACGCTAGCCTTGCTGACATTCGATCCAGGATGTTGGCAAATTTTCTCTAACTTGATGACGATAAAACTAAACCGCTACTCGTAGGACTCCCTAAGCGTGCGACAGGACTAGAATGCTTTGTTCTTCTAATAGGCGATGCTGTTGCACGACCATCATCATGTGCTCAGAATTTAGGTGTCGTCTTTGACAGCTGCCTAAGTTTTGAAAGCTTCATTAAGAAGGCTGCTTCCACAGCTGCACAATCGCTAAGATGAGAAACAGTCTTCCACAGCGGCTTGCAAAAAATTTAACTCGCTCCTCAGTTCTATCTTTGCTAGATTATTGTAATTCACTTTTGGCTGGGCTACCAAAAAAAGCCACTACACCACTGCAGCTGGCTTTGCATACGGCTGCGAGGCTAGTTTGCAAATCCCAGAGGTTTGACCTTGTGTCTCCTTTGCTAAAAGAGCTGAGATGGCTGCCAGTTGATTAGCAGATACAGAGGCAAGTTTTCCTATGCTGACCCACAAGGCCTGCCACGGCTTGGCTTCTCCAAACCTAGCTGAACTGCTGGACCAGTTTCAGCCTCCTCGTGCCCTCAGGTCCTGTATGAACAAAAAATCTAGCTTTTTCATTTCTTCGCTCGAAGACCATTGGCGGCAGAAGCTTTGGTTCTGCAGGTCCTAGACTGTGGAACTCGCTTCCACAATTCTTACGCAACGACAACTACTCTCCTGCCGCCGACTATGACACGTCCTTTCTAGCCGTCCTGAGCTACTACTTCTTCCAAGTTACTCACTTAGGTGCCTAGAAAGAGATTGAGTTCTCTGGGGGCGAAATATCAAATGCATTATTATGAGTAGTACTTCAACTGTTCTCCTGACTCTGCTATGCTTCCCACTTTCTCTTTGTAATGCAGCGACTGATAAACTGAATGATTGCCTTGCAGTCATATGATCCTACATGCCGGCGAATATCCTTAAATTTAACAATGATAAAACTTAACTGCAACTAGCAGATCACTCCAACGTGTGGCTGAACTAGATTTTGCTCTTCTAATCGGTGATGCTGTGCGACAGTATACCGCGTGCTCGGAATTTATGTTGTCTTCGAAAGCTGCCTAAAATTTTAAAGTTGCATTAAGAAGACTGTCTCTCCAGCTAGCCGTCACATCCAATCCCTTTCCAAGATTATGGAGGAGTGCCTACCGCGGTTTCTTGCAAACGATTCATCTATCCCTATGGTTCTGCTTCGGCTAGATTATTGCAATTCTATTTTGGCATTTTGGCTGGGCTACCAAAAATGCCAATAAGCCATTACAGCTGGCGATGAATATGGCTGCAAAGCTAGTTAACAAACCCCAGAGGTTTGACCTTCTGTCTCCTGTGCTTAAAGAGATCGGATGGCTGCCGGTTAATCAATGGATACAGAGTAAAGCTCTCACACTGACCCACAAGACCTACGATAACTTGGCCCCGTCATACCTAGCAGAACTCCTGCACACATTTCAGCCTCCTCGTGCCCCCAGGTCATCTATGGACAATAAATTAGCTGTTCCATTCCTCTGCTTAAAGACCGTTGACGACAGAAGCTTTTGCTCTGCAGGTCCTAGACTGAGGAACTCACCCCCAAAACTCTTACACGACATCTACTCTCCTGCTGCCGACTTTGGCACACCTTTTTCAGCCGCTCTGAGCTGCTACGTCCATGTTACCCACTAACTCAAATACTCTTCTGACTTAGCTATGCTCCTAGACTTTCTTTGTTGCGTGAGATGACGTCTGTTGGCTACCGAATGCATACTGAAAGCCGCTTAGGCTTGCAGTGTTCTATAGAAAACTCTCCTGCATAACACCCTATAAGTTTTTGTGGGATGGTAAAGTTACAGGTGAACACATACATAAATTCTGTCTGGATCAGACATTTGTTAATCCACTTCTAAAACAAAAGTGACATAGTGCGGCTCAGCTAAGCCCCACTAGTTTAAAAAAAGGAGCTATTGGTCTCAGGCTGTCCATAAGGAGCAGGGCAAAAATAGCATTAAATAGCATGTTCCAATTATCCTCAACAGAGAGTCAGCAGCAGCAGTACGATGGTGGTATTTGAGGGAAGACTGCCGTCTGAGGGATGCAGAGTCTCATAGCGATGAATCGGCCATGTTTTGAATTACTTCTCTATCTTTGAAGCTGGGCATGTGCGCTGCTGCAGAAAAGAGCACTGATTCGAGCTCAATCGAGAGATCTCCAAGCAGAAGATGTTACCTGTAATATAAATATAATCAAATTATTTCGGACATACTGTTGCTTGTACCTGGCAACTGAGTCTTTTTTTTCTTCCAGACAGTGTCACCATCCAGCAGTAGGTACACGAAAACGGCCGGCACGGGAATTAAATAGACGGCAAGTGGAAAGGTGCCCGATAGATAATGCCTGGTCGGGACCAGACGCCATTCTCGGCTGAGCCGGAGCCAGAGCAAGATCGGCCACTGGACACTTGACTAGCAGATCATCATTCCGGAAAATTCCGAAAAAATTCAAGAGCACTGAGTGTATGTAGACACTGTGTTGCCTCGCCGCTCGGTACGAGTCGTGCAACGGGATCCACCTCCACCGCCTCGACCTGCAAGTACAGCAGCTTGCTGTACAATCACAATGCACGGCAACAGAAAGGCCGACACCTCTGCTTCCAGCATAAGAAGATGGAAGAACAGCACAGCGGCTGTGCTTGGCACTCACCACTGCCATGCGAATGCATGAACACCGGGCTGCCGAACCCTGGATCCACGGAGCCGGGTCCGAAAAAGTCGTGCCCAAATCCACCGAACGAATAGTGGTCGTTCAAATCGCCGTCATCGAAAAGGTTCTCCATAAACCTAAATGCATGTCCCCGTGGCCGGCCCTGGCGCTGGCCTGAGCTATGAGCGTGGTGTCCGCTAGCGTGATTGAATGCATCGAACTCCTTGAAGAAGTCGTCAAAGGAGAAACTGCCGCCAAATGGGCCACCAGTACCACTACTGCTGTAGGTGCCTCCATGAGCGCGACCTTGACCCTGACCAGGCTCAAATGCTGAGGCGCCCAGCTGATCGTACTGGCGTCTTTTGTCTGGATCTGACAACACTTCATATGCTGCAACCAACGCAGGCAAAACGCCAAAGCGGAATGACAGGCCATGCGAATTATTGGCATTCCATAGGTACAAGTGACTAGAAAGCTCATAGGAAGGCTGTGCAAAGGAGGTGTGTGCACGAAGTGATAAGCCTCATAGTTGCACCACTGCGCAACCACAACGTGGCTCCGTAAGGCCTACAGTGCCAACGCTAAAAAAACGGGCAAGTCCCATGTCAAGCTTCTCGGTAGTTTTCTGTGAAAGCGGATGCAACGCAACAGTCGACATGCACAACCGAGAGTCACACGTGAGCAGCTTCAAGTGACAGTACCAAACAAAACATGGCTCTTTCTTGCCACCACGTAAAGAGCTACAAGCCAAATACCCCGGTAGCCATGAAAAGGATTGCCTAGACAACTAAATGCACTGTATCTCTGTATGAAACTCCACAGAGACTAAGCTGGTGCTACGATGGTAAGTTTATTGGCAGGTGTTTCGTTGATGAGGTGTTGACAAGGCATTAGTCAGGGTCAGACTTTTATTTTTCCATATTAAGAGAAATTCAGACAGTCAGACAGAGGGAAGAAGTCCGGTGAGGCCGGCCGGCTGGCAGAGAAGAGTATGTCTGCTTAGCTCAATCGGCAGGAGGGAAGTGGTCTTTGTCGGCCGCCACAAGATGGATGTGGGTTCAGGCATGTCTGACCTCAAGAGATTGATTTCACAGCTAGCCAGTTAATGGCAAATCGGTGGTTGCTGCAAGTTTTTTTTTATAGCACACTCCGAGCCAGAGTGGCTTTAGATGCTGTGATACGGTAGCCAACAGACATCATCCTACGCAACGAAAGCTGCAATGACAAGGCAGACTTTCCCACAGATTTTGGACAGATTTGGGCTACTACGTCATCATACGTCACACAATTTTGGGGGAGGAGTCAAGTCTACAGACTCAGCAGGAGAATCAGTCTCTACTTTTTGGCTCCTTGTTGGTCCAGCCGACCAATCAAAGCCCAGGGGCTCGTCACATACACCTCACGGCCAAAATGAAAATGGCTGACGTTCGTATGCTCGAGTTATATTGAGGCAGTCAGAGCAAGTCCTTGAATATGGGATGCTATGTATTGACACAAATGCTTCAGCATTTCTACATAGAATACCCTGCGCATCTATTTACCAAATCCACCAACAAACCCGTGAGCGAGCAAGAAATATTTGACGAGATCTAAATGGTTTTGCCTATAGATCAAAATATCTCGATTAGATAAGGACTGCCTAGTCATGCAAAGGCAATGCTGTTTACATATGTACACTAGAGGCTTAAAGGGTCATCCTGCAAATTATAAAGGCCTGCTACATCAGATTGGCTTGTCCGATTGAATGACCTCGTTTATAGCTGCCAAGTTAAAAAATCTACAAATCCCAGTAGTTTGTATGTGAGGCTCCACATAAAAGCTTCGTTTGCACAATGATTTCAACATGTCGATCAACTCCTTGGGGAGTCCATATGAGGTTTATTAAGAACCGGTCAATATTCATCATTCTTGGAACAGGTCCTGTGGCCTAATGGATAAGGCGTTGGCCTCCGGAGCCAAAGATTGCGAGTTCGAGTCTCGCCAGGATCGACTAAATATATTTTTTTTTTAGAGTCAATTTAGTGAAAGGGCTCGTGTTCGGAGGACTATTTGACAGCTGGTAGCCGTTAAATAAATAAATAAATTCTAGCTGATTAAACAGCCTCTTTTTGTATTGCGACAGAAGAGCCTTTACGGCTATCACCACTGCTTGCGGCGGCAATACAGAATCGCCCACTGCAGGAATCGAACCCACGACCTTAGGACAGAGGTCGTGAAAGCACCCACCTTACCTAGTGTGACATCACGGCTTTGCTATATGTGCTTACTGCCACGAAACACATTTGCATTCTCACACAGTGCATGTAAAAATTAAACATGTTATGCTTGCTGTCACTGAGCATGCTACCACTAACTATTTAATCACGCTTTTTTACAGCATATGTGCAGAGCCTAGAAAGAGAATTTTTAAGTTCTCTGGGGTCTATTTTAAAAACGAGACAAACATGTATTCTCGCCACAAGTGCTCTGTAATTGCATGCCAAAAGTAGAGTGCCGAACCATTCACGACCAGCTATGAATTGGGCAAGAGCAAAAGAAGGAGGCCACACCTGACTAGCTTGCACTTTATAAATGCTATAGGGTTCCACTCTTTTCAACTTAAAGCTAGCCTTAAACACACTGGCCCCAGACTTGAGATATTTCTTCAAGCTGTTGCACTGAGCGAAAATTTATCGCTAGAGCACAGGCAAGTGGCAAAGTAGCTCTAATATGCACCTGCTGATGGTTGCTGGAACATTTTAGGACTTGGGACTTGTATGGCCGTAACGGCAGGTAAAAGGGACACTCAAAAGACGAGACTGCAATATTAGAATGAGAACAAAACTAAATTATTAAAACTTAGCTATACTTGCACATAATATCAGAACCAAACAGAAACTATATATGCAAGAAGTAAATAAAGATATACGAGCTGTTGTTGAATGCCACGTGTCATCTTTTTTATTTTCACTACATCTCTGCCTAAACAGCTGTTTGCATAAAACTAAAATATATATAATTTGTTACTTCAATTTATTACTCATTTGAAATGTTCGGTTCTATTCAAGAGCATCTGTAAGATTGGATCGCATCAAATGTCTGCAGTCGGCAGCTTGAAGTAGACAGTTTCTGTTGCCATCATGCACATCCCTGCTTTTTGCATTTTCTAGCATACCGGCCCACTTTGATTCTATGCACCCACACTTCCTATTTTACCTACTAAAGCCACAGGAATGGAGGTAGGTGACTTCAGTCGCCTTGCCCCAGCTACACTCTCTGACCGAAAGCTGGAAATGCATTTGCTGCTATGCATGTGGAAATAGACAATACCAAAAAACTGGTTAGTAAAAAAGGAATGGCACTATCTGCTCGTACACACGTTAACTTGCTGATACGATTGAGCATACATGTCTTTTCAACGGAAATGCAGGTAGCGCCATCCTTGCAAACTAATGCCACATGCAAAATCAGTCCTAAAATATCAATCAAAAGGTAAGAACTCAATAACCTCGAAAAACTAAGTGTCGTCCCAGCGTGTCCCTCATCAAGTTAAAAAGCCACTGACCAAGGTCAGATGGAAAGGGCAGACTCATCATTACGTCTAGCCAAGACTGCTGCCCATAGCATTATATATAAAAGTTATGATTACTATGAACAATTAAACAGCAGGTGGAATGAGCCCCCAAACTTCCCTTCGAGAAGAGAGATCCATCAGCACGTCTTGCCAAGCCTGTTTTCCGTGGCTTTGTGCATTATGCCACCTTGGAGATGCATAAGTTCCCTCATAGTGCACACAGCACAAAAGCAGTGGCTGGCACTCTTATCCGTGGTATAGAGGGATAACGTAATAATAATAATAATAATATTGCACTTGATAAAGCGCCCCCAGAGAACTTAATCTCTTTCTAGGCGCTTTACATTTGCTGCAAAGTGATACGCAATAGAATAGTAAGTAAAATCATGCTTGAAAAACAAACAAAATGAATAACATGGTTAGGGGTTACATGCACTGGGTCAGCATGCAAATGTGGTTAGTGGCAGCATGAACAGTGTCAGCACGCATAAGCACATCGAGGACGAATCACAAGGACCCACTAAATGCTGTCCTAAATAGGTATGTTTTTAAGTTTCTTTTAAATGTGGTCAGGTCAGGGGATGTTCTGATGCAGGTCGGGAGGGAGTTCCAGGCTGTGGGAGCATACGAGCTAAATGCACGGTCTCCAAAGGATTTAAGGTTTGTACGAGGTATTTCTAACGTAGTGGCAGGCAGCCAAACAGAACCGAATGACTTGTCTTGGCACTTGCTATGGGCATGTGAAATGCGTGGGATCTTTACATAGTGTAAAGCTGCCCAGCTGTGATGCTGCAGCAGCAGCTAGTGCACCTGGTGTTTTGTTGACAGGCTGGCACGGTCAGAGCGTACAGACCGCCAATCGACACTGGCAGGACTGCTGAAAAACGTCGCTGCATTAAGCAGCCTTATCGATCAGTTACTGCACGGGTATCCGGGAATGATGTCGATGGCGAGTTTCTATCAATGCGTGAGGACAATGAACTTCCTCGACACCGGGCATGCCCTGACAAGAGCTGTGGGGAACCGGTCTATCGGCTCGGGCAATCGTGATTGCTGATGGTGATTGCACTGGAGTTTGAAGAGCACTGCCATATTGACCGGCTGTCTGTGACAACCACGCATTCCAAGAACCTAGCAGCCTTGAGCAGTAGACAGCAAGAAACATCTCCTGTCTCCGAAACCTCTCTTCCTTCAGGAGAGGGAGCAACAATGTTCACAAGAAAGGCTTTTCTCCGACGGGCTTAGCCTGGTGATGATGCAGCTCTCACTAAGCAACATGGTTGGTGGGTTCAAGAGCTGAGCAGGCAATACTTGGCGTCTGCTGCAAGAAGGTGAAAGCCACCGTCGTGGGTAGTCTGCTGCTATATAAATACGACCGCTGAATCGGGCGAACTTGCATTTGATGGCGGTTTGTTTTCTGTTCACTAGACTTCTTGGCATCAACCTACCTTTGGCGATCTCGACGAACTTTTTCTGCGCGGCATCCTTCTCCGGTGCTTTCACTTTGTCCGGATGGTACTTGAGCGCAAGCTTTCGAAACGCTCTTTTAATCTCCTTGTCCTTAGCGTTTTTCTTCAAACCCAATATCTCGTAGTAGTCTTTCGCCGATGCGCCTGACGCAACATCGACCAGCGCGGCGCCGAGTACAAGACTGAGAGCCAAGAAGCCAACTTTCCGACTCATTCCTGAGTGCGCCTGCAAGAAAGGACCGGGGGTAACTGTACAGCAGCAAACCGGCTCAGTGACGTCTAAGCGCGTAGACGAATAACTAGCGATAGCACAAACGGACTCGCTATAAATTCTCGAACGACCGGACGCACGCTTAAACAAGCCAGCGAACTCGGCGCTGATCCAGATGGTCTTGTGACCAGCGCGAATATACATACCAGTCCTTCGGAAGGAGGAAGAGACGTTCACCCCTCCCACCCCTTGGGTTCACCTGCTCACTGCTGCTTCAGCCAAGCCTGCTACCACCAAGGCAGGTTTCCCTCGGCAAGGCTGTCTGACCTTGAGCCACCAATCGGCAGGCGTCAGCGCCCACCAGGGGATACGCGGCACTTTCACATTCGCTGCCTGAAATGGCAACCAATAGTCACATTTTCTGGAGAGTTCTGGGCAAGGCCGTCAATGAGCCACGCCCACTACATCCGCCTATAGGCCTCTGGCAATTCAACTTCGACCCTGCACAGCAAATCAGCAAGCTGTATTTTGAGATGATTTTCTGCATAGGATCTGCGTAGCACGTTACAGAAGGCTGGCACAGATGTAGGGGAAATGTCCTTGAAGGTAAAGGTCAACTTGTGGTGGCCTTGACCGGTCGGTCGGCCTAATCCTCGCTCTGTCCACATTGCGTTCTTCTGCTCGCTTCTCATGGAAGTCGACTTAGACGACGCTTCAGACTCAGACGGCAACGAATCCAGAAGCTCCAGTAAGCTTGAACGCTAGTTCGTCTAAGCTCAGCCTTCGCGTTGCCTCGGCCCCAGGCCGATGTCGGGAAAGCTCCCTTCATTATCTGCCGACTGTGGCACATCCTTTTCAGCGGTCCTGAGCTGCTACTTGCATGCTACTCGCTACCTCAACTGCTCTCCTGACTCTGCCATGCTTCCCACTTTCTCTTTGTTGCGTGAGACGAAGTCTGTTGGCTACCTAATGCGTACCGAAAGCCGCTTAGGCTGTGAGTGCGCTATACAAAACTCTCCTGCGTAACACCGACATGGTCTTTATGACTTTGTGGAGTTACAGACGGAGATACATTGCATTGCATTACATAGTTAGCATGCAGGCAATCTCGAACTGCGCGATAGTGCGCCAGCGTACCTATTAGGTTGTTGTCCTCATAGCGCACGATAAAAGGTTGGTGCTTTCTAATGGGGTGACAGCGTCACACGATCATTAGCCCATTGTTCTCTGGAGATCGACTGAGCAAGCGACTGAGACAGCTGCCGGAATGATGCTGGCTACTTCTTCCTAAAGAGCCTGCACCACCAGTTGAAAGTCGTCATCTCCGGTCGGCTTCACTTGGGAGATTGTAATACATATTATATAAGCCATACTGCCGTGCGTTTTAAGCTATTTAACATTGTAACTCGCCGCTGGTTGGTTTTTATTGACAGTCGCTGTCACTTATTGCTTTCTGGCGCCCATTTCACACAAGGCCTACAGTGGTCCTTTCGTGTAGCTGTCGTGCTGTGAGCTCCCCAGCTATGTTGAACCAGCAGGCATCAATGTGAGCCGGATGAAGCCGGACATCTGTCGGTGGTTTAGGGAAACCTCTTAACTCATGCTTACACGGACTGGGCAGACGTTAGAGGGTTCGTATGAAGCAAAATGCTATAAAATTAGGAATTCGTTAGTGCTTAGAAGTACCATTTAAAAATGACCACGCCCTCCATAGTAACTGCATAGTTTTTCCCAGTTTCATTTTGACAGGCGGTCACGGCTCACGGGTCACCGTGCACCAGGCTAAGCATCGAAGCATTCGATTTTTGGAATCCAACTGTTTGCCCTTACCTCGTATAAAACTCTAATCCTTGGACACCGTGCCTTTAGTTTGTGTGCTCCCAAAGCCTAGAACTAACATCCGACTTGCATCACGACATCGCCGTGACTCGATCACATTTAAAAGAAACTAAAAATGCAGCCATTTATAACAGTATTTAGTGGGTCCTCGTGGTTTTTCTTTGGTGTGCTTATGCGTGCTGACACTGTACATGCTGCCACTAGGTATACTTGCATGCTGACCCTGTGCATGTCACCCCTAACCATGTTATGCTTGTTAATGATAATAATAATAATACACTTGACAAAGTGCCCCCAGAGAACTCAATCTCTTTCTAGGCGCTTTACATTTGCTGCAAAGGGAAATGCAATTGAATGGTGATTAAAATCATGCTTGACAAACAAACAAAATGAATAACATGGTTAGGGGTGACATGCACAGGGTCAGCATGCAAATGTGGTTAGCGGCAGCATGCACAGTGTCAGCACGCATAAGCACATGAAGGACGAATCACAGGGACCCACTAAATGCTGTCCTAAATAGGTGTTTTTAAATTCTTTTTAAATGTGGTCAGGTCAGGGGATGTTCTGACTTTGGTTGGGAGGGAGTTCCAGGCTTTGGGAGCATACGAACTAAATGCACAGTCTCCAAAGAATTTGAGGTTTGTACCGGGTATTTGTAGACTGCTGGATTCCGAAAAGCAGGTGGTACGATGCTTGGCCTGATAGGGGAGTATATCTAAGAGATAGGCTGTAGCCAAAGAATGAAGGGACCTAAAAGTGAGCGAAAAAACCTTGAAGTCAATCCGTTGCTTGACCGGTAGCCAGTGCAGGTCAGCGAGAAGTGGTGCAATGTGGCAACTTCAACGCTCACGACAGACAAGCCTAGCTGCAGAGTTTTGCAGCAGTTACAATCGCCTAATCGCACATGCCGGTAGGCCAGTAAGCAGTGAGTTGCAGAAGTCGAGACGGGATGTCACGAATGCATGGACAAACTTGGACGTGGTATCCTTATCTAAACAAGCCCAAATTTTCGCAATGTTATGAAGCTGAAAATAGGCAGATTTGACTGTGGAGCTGATATGGTCGTCTAACGAAAGGTAGCTTTGGAATATGACACCTAGATTTCGACCAGATTTAACAGGAGATATGCTGGCAGAGCCAATATTAAGCGTCAGCCTTTCCAATTTGTGAATCACACTGGGTTTGCCCTTAACTAGTAAGTGCGTTTTATCGTCATTTAGTTTTAGAAAATTTGCTGCCATCCATGTGCGGATGTCATCAATACATGCAGCAAGTGAGTTGAGAGAATTTGAGGTGCTCGAAGGCTGGGAGGGATCAAAGCAAAGGTACAACTGAGTGTCATCTGCATAGAAGTGAAAGCCTAGATTGTTCCTGGCAATCACATCAGCAAGAGGGAGAGTATTAACCGTGAAAAGGATCGGACCTAGCACTGAGCCCTGCATAAGCCATCTTTCAGAGGTACCTGAGATGATCTTTGTCCATTCATGTCAATACTCGGGAGTCTCCCACTGAGATAGGACCTGAACCACTGCAGAGCAGTGCCAGTAATGCCCAGGCGAGATGAGAGGCGCTCTAGAAGAACTTTGTGATCGATGGTATCAAAAGCGGCCGAAAGATCGAGCAAAACAAGCAGAGACACTCCACCCATGTCTGCATTCCTAAGTAGATCGTTGTATACCCTAAGCAATGCTGACTCTGTGGAGTGATTAGCTATAAAGCCAGACTGAAACTTAATAGCAATGTGTGAGGTTTCGATATTTGTTATTGAGCATGCTACCACTAACCGGTCGATCGTGCTTCCTTTGGAGCAAATGTAAAGTGCCTAGAAAAAGATTAAGCTGTCCGAGAGCGCTATGCCAAATGTATGTTTATTATTATTATCCTAACAAGTAGCTACATAGGGATTCTGTGGGCAGTCCCCTTTACCAATCTTCACTGAAACTGCTGTATCTTGCTGCTGAGCTGTGGCCTGGTTGTGCTGCATGCATTGTTTGCTGGAAAGCAGTCTGTGAGCACATTAAGGCTGTTTAAATGTGTGTTAAAATTGTGCTCAATAGATTTGTAAAGGTGATTGGCAAGCCATGCTTGATTGCTATGCTAACTTGCAGGTTGCGACTTCCATCTTGTATTCTTCGCCTATTTTAAGTGTGAGTAGGAGCTCGGTGTTATCGTCGTTTAGCTTAATGAAGCTGGCCGACATCACGGACTGAATGTGTGCGAGGCAGCCATTAAGCTTGTTAGTCACCGCAGCTGACTCTGGTGTAGTCTCACTTCAGTCACTCTGTTACTACTCAGTTGATATGCTTCCTTTCTACACATGCATGTAATGCATAGACAGTTGGTTCTCTTAGGTTGCCATACAAATGTATTGGAATCTTTGTTGTTACCAACACACCGCTATGCCCTGGCTTAGGAGTATGGACCCTGGATTGGGTGTACGAATAATCTGCTTGCACTTCACGATCCAGATCGTGGAGCGTGCGCTCGGTGGAGTCTGGTCAGGTCTAGGTCTCTAAATGTTTTCCGGATGCCGTGTGGTAAGGTCGGATTTGAGGTTGTGCTTTTTGTGGGTGTGATTTCCTCGCTTATTGCGTGCTGCAGCTATTTGGCTGCTAATGAGCTTCAGAGTCCTCTGAGTAGCTGTCACACCGTGCTGTCGTTTGTCGGTGGAGCGCGTCGTGCGGCGTTCTATACATGCATGGCAGTGCATTCGGCACTGCCTAGCACTCTCGGTGGCCCTGCCAGCCGTATGCTCGTTGCAAGCACGCCTTGACCTACCTACTCTTCGATAGGTGACCAAGTTCCTGATTATGACGATGCCAGTGGCGAGGCAGTGGTATCGTTTGATACGTCTCTTCCGGGTGCACACACGGTATGCACTCAAGCAGCTGAGTGGCCTGCCACTGTCACGAGGTGCTGTGCATGTCGCAGCTTTATTCCGTCCGTGTTTTGCATCTGTAATGTTAAGGCTGACCCAGCAATCCTTGGGGGGGAGAGATCCTCCGGCTACCTTTTGGGAGCATTGAAATTGGCTTAATCGCCAGAGCAGTGGCCCGGCACACAAGAGGTTAGTGGATCGTTTTCTGCTGAACAGAAATTTCCTCTGCACTGTCTCACAGCAGACAGTCTTCCTTTAATGATTTTGTTTTTCAATGATTGCTGCTGGACAGAAAGTTTCTCCACTTAGTTTCACAGCAGACAGCCTTTCTTTGATCATTCCTCTTTCGAATTGTTGCAGTACCGTGCTCTGCTGCCGAAATGCGTGTCATCAGTGTCTTTGCTTGCAACAGCCACCTTTAGAGTTGCGTGGTTAGGTGCCTTTAGTGGACCCGCCATACTTGCCGGAGTAGGGAATCGAAGTATGGGCTCGATGAGCCGTGATGGTGCGATAGTTAGGATGGTTGCTCATCATGGCCTTGGTCCGAGGTCATTTTTTGAATCCTGAGCTGGGCAATCCTCTATTGCTGCTGCAAGCTGTGGCGATAGCCGCCTAGGCTCTTCTGCTGCTATGTGAAAAGAGTCTGTTAAATCAGCTAGTATTTTTTTTAGAATTTGTTGGATGAAGACGTTGCTTGTTGGCTCTCACACTATCTTCTTCGATGATAAAATTACATGTATTCGTGCTGCCACAATGCAGCTGCATGTGTCGAGTTGCAACATGCAGCCTTATTATGTAGTTGTTCGTCGTTCTCTCGTATGTGTACGGGTATACAAGTTAAGGCTAGTAAGGTGTTACTTACCTCAAGACCGTGTGCTAAAGCCTCCTTAGTCTTCTCTATGGGACCTGAGCCAGCCATTGCTCAGGTTTTATTTACTGCTTACTCCATAAAGTGTTTGTTCTAAAGCCATTCCAATTAGCCATCGTCTGAGTAGTACTTGTAGCATCTGGTCTTGCCGATTGCTATCCCTCCTCCAATCTTCTTTTTATAGTCGGTAAAGCTCCAAAAACAAATCTTGCTAAACCACCAGTGGAACAAAAAGGCAGAAAGTTTAGTGGAACATTTTTAGTCGGAACTCAAGCGACATCGTTCCTTGTAAATTGTTCTTTGTGTGCTTGTATGTGCAGAAATATTTTGCATGCTATCTCCAACCTATTGGCACACTTCTTTTCTAACCATGTGTAAAGTACCTAGAAAGCAATTTAGTTCTCTTGGTGTGCAAATGTCTCATTATTGTGTGCTTGCTCCCAGGAGATCTATCACCTGTGAAGTTCTGCAAGGGTCTGTTCTCCGCCCTTCACTGTTTGCTGTTCTCCATTTGCACAGTGCAGCTAAACAGGGTAAGCTCTGGTGTACGCATAGAGCCCTGGATGTGCTGCTAAAATAAGCCGCTGCCCTAATTAGAGTTACCAGTGAGGGAGCACTCGTTGGGGGGGCACGAGGTGGACTCTTTGACAACTATTAGACATTTGCTAGCTGTGCATGCTGCCACTAACCATATTTGTATGCTGACCCTGTGAATGTCACCTCGAATCATGTCATGCCAGTTGTCGTTGAGTATGCTATCACTAACCATTTGATCATGCTTCCTTTGCAACATATGTAAAGTGCCTAGAGCACGATTAAGTTCTCTGAGGGTGCCATGCAAATTTATTATCATTATTATTATCATTAGCTTATTCAGGTGCTGCCTCTGATGCAATTGTCGTAGTTGTTCGAGGCTATCCAGGAAAAGATATTACTTATCGAAGTGGCTGGCCTAAGATCTTGCTCCCTGGTTCTCTCGAGGCAAGACTTCTATAAAGCTTCTGCCACTCGTTTTGACCCAACGATTCGGTACGGCCGTGCAGGCCTCTTGTAGTTTTGCTGACGTCGGTCAAATGCATTCTTGGACGACTGCTTCTGGCAGGGCTCTTGAATTGGGTATCTCTCGCAGGAAGCTTAGACGCGCAAGGTATGTGATACTAGACTCATTTCCAGAATTTCCGGCATGGTTTCAAGTCGCAAATGCTTTCCATCAAGTGATGTAAATCATAATAATAATAACAATAATAGGACATTTGTTTATCACCCGAACTGACCGAGAACTGAATCTCTATCCAGGTGATTTAAATGGGAGAGAATCAGTCTGCTGTGGTTTGCACCATGCACGTTATCAAGCATGCAAAAGCAACTATCATGCTTAGGATTGCATGCTAAAGGGTCCCTGTGATTCGTCCTTTATGTACTTTTGCGTGCTGACACTATGCATGCTGCCACTAAGCATACTTGCATGCTGACCTTGTGCATGTCACCCTTAACCATGTTGTTCATGTTGTTTATCAAGCATGATATTACTCACCAGTCAATCGCGTTTTTCTTTGCAGCAAATGTAAAGCACCTAGAAAGAGATTAGGTTCTTTGAGGGTGTTATATCAAATGTATTATTTATTATTATAAAGCAAACGTGAAGATACTCGTTGCCACCTCTAAGACGCATGGTTAGTAATCACTTGCAGCTGTTGCAAAACTCTGCAGCTAGGCTTGTCTGTCGTGAGCGTTGAAGTTGCCACATTGCACCACTTCTCGCTGACCTGCACTGGCTACCAGTCAAGCAACGGATTGACTTCAAGGTTTTGTCGCTCACTTTTAGGTCACTTCATTCTTTGGCTCCAGCCTATCTCTCAGATATACTCCCCCCATCAGGCCAAGCATCGTACCACCTGCTTTCGGAATCCAACAGTCTACAAATACCTCGTACAAACCTCAAATCCTTTGGAGACCGGGCATTTAGTTCGTATGCTCCCAAAGCCTGGACCTCCCTCCCGACTTGCATCAGAACATCCCCTGACTTGACCACATTTAAAAAGAACTTAAAAACACCTATTTAGGACAGCATTTAGTGGGTCCCTGCGATTTTTCCTTCACGTGCTTATGCGTGCTGACACTGTGCATGCTGCCACTAACCACATTTGCATGCTGACCCTGTGCATGTCACCCCTAACCATGTTATTCATTTTGTTTGTTTATCAAGCATGATATTACTCACCATTCAATTGCATTTCCCTTTGCAGCAAATGTAAAGCGCCTAGAGAGAGATTGAGTTCTCTGAGGGTGCTTTATCAAGTGCATTGTTATTATTTTTTTATTATTAATCTTGCATAATTACTTGCACAAAACAGACCAGGCAAGACAATAACAGTAATAATGATACATTTTTTACACCGCCCTCAGAAAACTGAATCTCTTTCTAGGCACTTTACGGATGCTGTATAGAAAGCATTGTCAAGTATTTAGTGGTGAGGTCGGCTTGTCAGGGGACGTTGTGATGTGCATTGGTAGAGAGTTCCACTCTTTAGGAGCATACGAACTAAATGCACGGTCTCCAGCGGTTTTGAGGTTCGTTCGAGGTGTGGCTAAACGATTTGAGTCAGAAGAGCAGGTTTGTACGATTCTTTGCCTGGTGTGGGAGTACTTCTGGTATGTAGGCTGGAGCCAGAAAAGGAAGGAACCTAAAAGGGAGTGATAGAACCTTAAAGTCGATGCGCTGCTTGATTGGGAGCCAGCGCAGGTCGGCGAGAAGTGGTGTGATGTAGCAACTGAGCCACTCACGACAGAAAAGCCTAGCTTCGGAGTTTTGCACCTAGTATAAGGGCCTGATTGCACATGTCGGGAGACTAGCAAGCAGTGAGTTACTGCAGTCGAGACCGGATGTCACAGATGCATGGGCCAGTTTCGATGTAGTGTCCCTGTCTAAGCAAGCCTGAATTTTAGCAGTGGTATGCAGGTGAAAGAAATCAGACTTGACTGTGGAGCTGATGTGATCGTCTAATGGGAGGTCACTTTGGAACAGGACACCTAAATTACTTGCAGAATCCATGGGAGATATGCTGGCAGAGCCGATTTGTACCGTTAAGCCTTTCAATTTCCGAATCACAGTCGCTTGCACATAACTAGTAAGTTGGTTTTGTCGTCATTCAATTTAAGAAAGTTTGCTGTCATTCGTGAATGGTAGACACATACAAAGGATACTCACTGGGGTAAGGGCAAGCTGACTTGAAAAGATGGCTCTTAATCTGAGCATTAAAGGGTGATGGTAGTGACCATACCCGGAAGCAATTTTCAGATCTCTTGTACATGCAAGTGTAAGTCTCGATTTATGGAAAGATTTCAGTGAAGTGCAGAGACGTTAAGATAACCAGGTGCTGACCAGACTGCAGTAAATCACTTTAACTTAATGATCATCAAGCTTAGTATATTGCTAGGGGCCTACAATATACATTTGCTGTGCCCATTCAATGTGCAATAAACCTGTAATATTACCTGACATTATGCTTGACCATGTTTTTTACTTGTTTGTTGTGACCATGACCTTGTTGAAATCGACTAGTGGATTACCATAACTGACGTCACCTTCTACAGGCATCCATTTCTTTCAAGCCATGAGGTCAATAAACCCCGAAGGTGGAGTAATCATTATCTCTATCTCTCCTCGCTTCACTCTCAATATCAAGCTTTTTGTAGTCTTCTGTAAGCAGTCTTTGGAATCGCCTCTGCTGAGCCCTCACTCGTGCAGCAAGCTGCCAGTTGTCGCGGTAATTTATCGCCCCCTCCAGGTACCAAATATTCCCTTATTTCACATTTTTTATGAAAATTCGATTCTGTGTTCCAGAAATCTCTCTTCCTCCTACATACTCTATGATTTTAGCTGTAATTTCGGTTGCCCAGCTGACTCCAGTATGCCGAATTTCATACATTAGCTGATACATTTTCTTCTGTGGCCATCGTTTGGCTCCCCACTTGCCGGAAACGTCACCCACTCTGTCAAATATTCTTCCACGATTGTGTGAAGTCAACTCATTGTATTAGGAAATTCTGGGCATGTGACCACATTTGGATCTCTATTTCTCAGCAGTCTGTCTCCCATTCTGTATCAAAAGGTGTCGAGAATCCCAAAACCTGGCGAACCTTGATATTGAAGCTGTGCGAAAAAATATCTCCCTTGCTACTTCTGCTGTATCCTCCATCCTCCCTGCCCTCACTGATGCAGTGATACTACATAACACTAGCCGGTGTTCTGTGCAAGTTTGCTCCTATGACTATGCAGGTTTAATGCCCTAGCCCCGATAGCTTATTTTTTACTGCAGAAAATAAGGTAGCTAGGAATGCTAAGTGTAAGCTTTAGAAAGCTTGCAAAAGATCATGACTGACTCTCCATCGACAGGCATACAAGGACTACTCTAGGTCGTATTAATCTGTCTTTGCTGATGCTAAGTTTAGCTTGTCAAAAATCATGCAGCTGCATTCCAGTGCAAAAATCAGCCTCAATTCCTTTGAAGACCCGGCCTCCAGAAGTTAAGGTGCTTGCTCTTCACGACCGAGGTCTTGGTTTCGAATTTTGCAATGGGCGAACCTTTGTTGCCAACTGCAATTGGCGGTGATAGCCGTAAAGGCTCTTCTGCCACGTTGCGAAATGAGGCTGCTAAATCAGCTAGTATTCAGTACCTATTCTGTCAAAGCCTGGGTCTTGCTGTCTTCTTATATCACGATATTCTCTTATTTGACATTTTAAAACCAGCTGAAAACCTACCTGTTTCTCTCTGCATTTGCTAAACTGTCCCCTATGTGCTGTTACGCCTGCTGAAATTGTGCATGTTTGTTATCACTAGTCAGCAGCCATGCTTCCTTTCCAGCATTTGTAAAGTGACCTAGAAAGAGATCTCGTTCTCTTAAAGCGCCATGCAAATGTTTACAATTATTATTTATAATTGCTATTATTAAAGGCCAGAAGTGGCAATCATGAGTGGGTCTCTGTAAGGGGTCAAGTTACTCAGCCTGCCTGATTGCTTGGTGTTTGGCTCTGAACCATTCTTTTGCAGCAAATGTAAAGTACCTAGAAAGAGATTGAGTTATATAATGTTGCTATATCAAATGCATCATTATTATTATTATTACTGTTATTATTACAATCCTTGCCTATCTCTAGTTCGTAGAAGTTTTGCGGTTCTGACTTGGCAGTGCAGTGTATCGAACCCTGGCAGCTCTCAATTCAAGCTCGATCCTGGAATGCTCGGTGGCTAAGAGTCTGCTGCCTGTGGACTAATGTTGGGACATATTTGCTTACTCTCACGACTCAGGTCGTGGGTTCGAATCACGGAGTGGCCTATCCTTGATTGCCAACTGCAAGGGGTGGCGGTAGCCTATAAGACTCTACTGAAGCTATACAAATGTGGCTAATAGATCAGCTAATATGTTTATTTACCTGACCTCCTGCACATCTGTGCATTTCTGTGTCTGCGTTTGCATGTCCGGCCAGTTGCCTTCCTTCTCCCCGGAGGAATGGTGTACACAGCGTTGCTACACAGCTTTAACAAGGCCCTGCCATTGACAGTCGCACGTGTTTGCTCACTTGTGTCGCTGGCATGCGCCGATGTGTGGGCGGTTGGTTCTCCGGCGTTTTGTTGCCTGCTGGCGCATAGCCCAGCAGGAAGGCAGGTGCTTGCGATTTGCAGCCGAGGTTGAGGGTTCGAATCCAGCTGCAAGCATTTCGTAATTACCAGCCGCAAGGGGGCCGAAAGCCCACGGGAGCTCCTGTGCCGCTATGGTACGTAACGAGGCTGATGAGTCTGCTAATCTCTTCTACTCACTCCTATTTTTTCAGTACCTCGGCCAGGACCTGGAGGACGTTCGCGGGCGTACGGTGCTGGACGACTGGTCGTGTCGCGTCATGCCGCTGCTGAGCTTCACTGGCCTGGTTCTCATGCCCGGGCAGACTCTGCCACTCAACGTCAGCGAGCCGCGAACGCTGGCTGTGATCAAGCAGGCGCTTGGCACGGATCACACGCTCGGTGTCATTCACCTGAGGTTAGATTTATTGAGATCGTCTGAATTCGTGCCACTATCGACCACTCCGAAATCGCTAGCGGCTGCACGCGGGGCTTCTGGTCCGATGCATTTTGCCTGGAAAGTCTTGAACATTATTAATTTTATATATAACATCCTGGTAGAGCTTAATCTCTAATCTAATCGAAAGTGCATCTGCCGAGTAAATAACATAGCTATTAACAGTGCTTATCAGCCTGTCCCTATTGAGGTGCATTAGAGCATGTCGTCAGCGTAGCTGGCTGAAACGCTCGACTCTCCGCAATGTACACAGGTGTGTGGGGAAAATGTGTGCACAGTAACCAGTGCAACTCGAATGCATGTGACTGCCAGTTCTCCGATGGTGCTGTATAAGCAACTTGTTAATATTGTTGTTTTTACGTGAATGGGTGATTGAATCAGCCGACCTTTATTTTACCAATTGTCCTCCGTCGAATGCAACACAACCTACAGTATAATAACCTTTCTGAGCAACTTCATAGGTACGGTTGCTATCAAGACAATGTCAATAGCTGTGGGGCAGAATTGCAGGTGCGTGAATGAATGGCATCGCAATTAGAAACCGTAATCTATGGCTTGGTTTGCCTCGGTTGTCTGCGATCCAACTGCCAATGCAGGAAACTAATATTGTAGAGCTAGAGGCGTGTGGATGCTATAGAAACCAAACATTGTTTTAGCAAGGTCTTGCCGAGAGACAAATTAGAAGAACTCCAATAGAACTAAGAAACAATGCTGTCAGTACAGGGTGATGCACAGCACAAGTGAATGGAAGTCCCTGGCTTTTGTCGTTGACCAACCCAGATGCTAAGTCAGCTCTGCCTAGGGTTAGCTGCCCTGTGGAAGTTCAGATGTTGCCCTTCTGTGGCTAATTACTAGTATGGCTCCAGATTTCGGTAATACTATGTCTATGCCTTACGGAATTGCATCTCTGACATATTTCTCTGTAGCTTATATCTGTTAGGTTGTTACGAGAAGCCCGCTGCCTGTGACTAGTTTCCTTAAGTAGTAGTTGTTGTTCTGTCAGGGAAGACACCCTTGCATAATCTTGACACTTGACAGGCTTTCTAGCTTTATTAGTAGAGATGATGAATAGGCTTTGCCTGGTCAGCATGTCTGCCGAACACACCATTCCTCTTTTCGGAAAGTTGTCTTACATAATAATAATCGAAGTCAGGAGGGTATTTTAATTTCTTAGCATCGTGACCGACATTGGCCATGTATTATACAGTATGTACGTCAAGACCCTTGACATCGAAGCTGTCCGAACAAGAATATCTGCCTCGCCTCTACTGCTCAGTCTTCCCTCCGATCTGTCATCATTGATAGATAGCTACAACACGACACTAGCTGACACGCTCGACGAGTTTGAAACTCTGACTAAGCGCAGTGTGCACCCTCGCCCGAACGGCCTATTGTTTACCAAAGACATTAAACTAGCTAGGTCTATTAAAGGCAAGCTTGAAAAAGCATACACAAGATCAGGACTGATTGTCCATCTACAGGCATACGGGGACTTCTGTAGATCGTACCAATCGATCCTAGCAAATGCCTAATCTATGCCTAATCTTTTATTAAAAAAAAAACATTGTTGAATCACAGATGCACATTTCAAAAATGCTGATTTCAACGATCAACTATCTCCTCAACCGCTCCCAGGTTAGCTCCTTACCTAATGATCCTGGTGATGATCTAGCTGATCACTTCCCTCTATTCTTTGTCCAGAAGATAGACAAGATCAGGGAGTCTATCTATGCGATGGTAGCACCCCCCTAGAATGCTGTCCCTCGATTCCTGGCTGCACCTCAACGTCTACATTTAGGCAGGTCACTAAGTGTTCTCATCCTGAAGTTCATATCCCCGATTAAAGAAGACGACGGGTCCTTTGGACCCTATTCCCAATGTCCTGCTCCTACGTTGCATTTATGTGCTGCCGCCATGCACAGCTAACATCATTAATATGTCATTCGCCTCTGATCATGTCCCAGGAACTTTCAAAAAAGCTGAAGTCAGGCCACTTCTCAAGAAAGCTATACTAGACCAAGAGAACATGAGCAATTACCGCCCAGTCTCCCTTCTACCATTCCTATCAAAGACACAGGAACAAGCGGTGGCAGACCAGCTGAACTCATTCATGCATTGAAACTTCAAACCTTGCTTGTAAGTTCCAGTCTGGCTATAGAGCTTATCGCCCCACAGAATCAGCATTGCTTGGGGTGTACAACGACCTACTTAGGAATGCAGACATGGGTAGAGTATCTCTGCTTGTTTGGCTCGATCTTTCGGCAGCTTATGATACTATTAATCAATCACCAAGTTCTTCTTGAGTGCCTCTCATCTCGCCTGGGCATGACTGGCACTGCTCTGCAATGGTTCAGGTCCTATCTCAGTGGGAGACTCCTGAGTATTGATATGAATGGACTAAGATCATCCGATGTACCTCTGAAATATGGGGTACCTCAGGGCTCCGTGCTAGGTCTGTTCTTTTCACGGTTTATACTCTTCCTCTTGCTGATGCGATTGCCAAGCACAATCTAGGCTTTCACTTCTATGCCGATGACACTCAGTTGTACCTTTGCTTTGATCCCTCCCAGCCTTCGAGCACCTCAAATTCTCTCAACTCACTTGCTGCATGTATTGATGACATCCGCACATGGATGGCAGCAAATTTGCTTATACTAGACGATTATAAAACTAACTTACTAGTGATGGGCAAACCAAGTGGGATTCGGAGATTGGAAAGGCTAACACTAAAAATTGGCTTTGTGGGCATATCTCCTGTTGAATCTGCTCGAAAACTAGGTGCCATGTTCCAAAGTGACCTCTCGTTAGTCGACCTTTTCAGCTCCACAATCAAGTCTGCCTACTTCAGGTACATAACATTGCTTAAGTTAGGGCTTGTTTAGATAATGATATTACATCTAAGTTGGTCCATGCATTTGTGACATCCCTTCTTGACTTCTGGGACTCACTGCTTGCTGGCCTACCAGCATGTGCAATCAGGCGCTTACAGCTTGTGCAAAACTCTGCAGCTAGGCCTGTCTGTCGTGAGCGTCGCAGTTGCTGCATCAAACCACTTCTTGCCGGCCTGCACTGGCTACCAGTCAAGCAACGGATCGAGTTCAAGGTTTTGTTGCTTATTTTACGTCACTTTATTCTTTACTTCCAGCATATCTGTGAGATCTCCCAACCAGGCCAAGCATAGTAACACCCGCTTTTCGGAATCTAACTAACTGTTTACCAATACCTCGTATAAACCTCAAATCTTTTGGAGACCGTGCCTTTAGTTCGTATGCTCCCAAAGCGCGGAACTCACTCCCGACTTGCGTCACGACATCCCCTGACTTGACCACATTTAAAAAAAAAACTTAAAAACACCTATTTAGGACAGCATTTAGTGGGTCCCTGTAATTCGTCCTTCACGTGCTTATGCGTGCTGACACTGTGCATGCTGCCACTAACCACACCTGCATGCCGACCCTGTGCATGTCACCCCTAAGCATGTTATTCATGTTGTTTATCAAGCATGATAGCACTCACCATTTGATTGCTTTTTCTTTGCAGCAAATGTAAAGAGCCCAGAGAGATAGAGTTATCCGAAGGCCCTCTATCAAGTGTATTATTATTATTATGTGATCGATATTCGCCTGACACTATAGTGCCAGCCTTTTGTGTTGCTGCACTCCAGCAGTTGTGCAGCGCCTAGCTATGCCGCCATTGTTATCCAGCCGCCGTCTTGTAGTTTCGAGCAGGCCGAGCCCGGCATGCACCGGCTTCGCTGTGCCGCCGTGGGCACGACTGCAGAGGTCTGCTCCGTGAAGGAGGACCTCGACGAGCCGTCGGGCGTTTCGGTAATCAGGGCCAAGGCCGTTGGACGGCAACGCTTCAAAGTGCTCAAAAAGTGGCGGCAAATTGACGGGTATGATGAGGGGCTGCAGCAGGAGTCGCCTGTAGGCTTTCTTGGTGGGCTCATATTTCTACATTGAGCTGTGCTTGCCATCGACTCGTAGTGTGCAAGGGCTGTCACTCACGGTCTGCATTGCACTAGGCGTCTTGTTGTCCGAACCAGCTCCAACCATCTGAGCTACCAGCAAAGCTCCTGTATGTTGATAATAATAATAATAATAATAATGCACTTGATAAAGCGCCCTCAGATAACTCAATCTCTTTCTAGGCGCTTTACATTTGCTGCAAAGAAAAAGCAATCGAATGGTGAGTGCTATCATGCTTGATAAACAGCATGAATAACATGCTTAGGGGTGACGTGCACAGGGTCGGCATGCAGGTGTGGTTAGTGGCAGCATGCACAGTGTCAGCACGCATAAGCACATGAAGGACGAATCACAGGGACCCACTAAATGCTGTCCTAAATAGGTATGATGGGTGTTGCTTCTGGAGCTGGACTTGGGCGCTGCAGGATCTGGAAGTGTTCTAGTATGGACCGTGCTCGTTGCTGTCTATACTGTCTGTCTCGAATGTGTCATGGCAATTGCACAATGCTGAACTCAAGCCTACAGACGTGATGGAAGAATACTTGCGGGAAAAGTTGCATGGCAATGTTTGTTAGAGCTAACTTCACTGGCACACAGCTTGCTAGCCCTGCTAGTTGCTGTTTTTTGTGTCTCTGTATGGGTCATATCTTCTTTCGGCAGTGATCGTGAGGCTTCGGGCTGTGTGCTGTGCTCAGCTTTGAGGCAATCTCTGTGAGTAGACGACGTCTGGCTGCAATCGCCGACCAGCTGGTCTGTTCTCTTTTTTGGCACCCCATAGCCTTAAAGCGACGTGCACACGGAGTGTTTAGCTGTCCATATGCGTAGGCGAGATCGGCACACGAGGCATCGGCATCTGAATATTGACTGATTGACTCTCGGCCATGTGCTGCTCGGCTCCTCGACCTAGTGCAGATTCATCTAATGCATTCAGGTGCATCATTAGCAGATTCATCTAATGCCACTTCGTCTATGGCCTCTTCCCTTGGCTGAATGCAATTGCACAGTCAAATATCACTACAGTGACTGCAGTTCAGGTGTGTACAGTAATAATCATAATAATAATAGTGCACTTGATAAAGCGCCCTCAGAGAACTCAATCTCTTTCTAGGCGCTTTAAATCTGCTGCAAAGGGAAATGCAATTGAATGGTGAGTAATATCATGCTTGATAACAGTCCACTTGGAGAATTGTGTCTGTGTTACCTGTAAGCTGTTAGCCCTACAGAGTCAGACTTTTTGGCAAAACTGCCAGACAATGCGAGATCCGGCTAGTGCCACTATTCACAGTACAATACTGTCATTGCTGACTCCAAATGTACCATTTGGGCTGTAAAAGGCTCAATAATCGAAAATCTCGTGCATTGCACCCTAAGAACACTCGTGCGTGCATAAGCACCCAAAGTGCGCAGGAAAAAATTTCTCTAGAGCGCTAAGAAAGCTAGGCAAGCAGATTAAAAATTAAAATAGCAATAACAGATCGTTTATATACAGCCTCTTATGAGGACTAAATCTTTATCTAGCTGCTTTACAACTCGCTGCAAGAAAATCAATAACCAATGGTAAATGGTAATGGCATTTACTGTATCGTTCTTAGACATGCATTCACCAGCATACAAGAAGACGATCAGTGCCCACGGTTAGTAGGGCCCCGTGGTTGGTAGCATGCACAGAATCGTGCAGTGTAAGCATGCAAAGCACACGTGACCAAAAAAGACTAGTTCCCAGGGGGAAGGGAAAGCTGACCAGAGCAGCTTTGTCTTGAGCTGAGATTTGAATGATTCAAAGGAAATTGCAGTTGGTGACAAAAACCGGAAGCAATTTAAGGACTGTTGGTGCAAATGACCTGCACGCCTAATCACCAAAGATTTCAGAGTTTCAATTTAGTGTGAGGAACAGTGAGGTGACCTGAAGCTGAGGAGGGGTGGTGCCAGAGCACGGTGGAGGAGTAAGGAGTTTGGTTAAGTGCGCCGGTATGAGTGAACCGACCTGTAAGTCAGAGAAAGGTTGTTGAAATCGATTAGGTACTTGCTAAGGGTCAAGGCTTACCCATAACTGTTAGGTTGGTCTCATAGTCATAAAGCTTCAGAAAGTTAGTAGTCATCCAAATGCAACTGTCGTCGATGCGGAATGCAGGGAAGATAAGTGAGTCGGATACAAAGCGAGGGTGAGAAGGATCATACGATTGGTTAAGACAGAATCTTGAGCAATCCCCTTACTTTAGGGGCAGGCCCTGATCACCCACGGCCATTTGCATGTCCACTTCCAGATATGCCACTGAGCTCAGACCTTACTCGGTTTAGCACTATGCCAGTGATGTCTAGGCATGTCGAGAGGCACTCCAGAAAGATCTAGTGATCAATCGTGTCGAATGCTGCTGCAAAATCTAGAAAAACTAGCAGAGAGGCCCCCTGATCAGTATTGACCTAAAGGTCATCGTAAACCCAAAGCTGCACAGTTTCTGGGAAATGGCAAGTTCTAAACCCTAATTGGAACTTGCTAGCAAGATTTGATGAGTTGGCGTAATTGTATAGCCCCTGATTCGCCACAAGTTCCAGTGTCTTGGATGAGATTGCGTAATGAAGACTGAACGATAGTTGTGTTGGTCTTCATTATCTAGGGTCGATCTTTTCATTGAGTGACCCGACTACAGCAATCATCAGAGGGGCATGGACTTCAGTGGTAAGCAGACATATTTACAATATTTGTTGTGGGTGGCAGGAAGATGTCAATACGCCTCATGAGGAGAATTGTAGGCAGTGGGTCAAGAGGACTAGTGGTCTATTTTGGCCAAGAAGACAAATCTATCAATTATTTCGATAGTGCTCGGCATGAAGGAGAAGAGGAAGAAGACCTGGGTGATGTGTGGCTTCAGCCTGGCAGTGCTGGAAGTGAATGGGCATGGTCCTTCATCCGTTCTACAAAGAACTTAGAGAAATGCTCCCCCAAAGGCAGTGTAAATGCTGAGATGCTGCACACTGGCTGCTTGTCGTTTAACTTTGCTCTAGAGTTGATCAATGGAGCACTCCCAGCTGGCTAACTTGTTTCGGGCTCTTGAGACTAGCTCGATCGTGAGTAACTTCTCACTTCCCTTTGAGCATCGCCCGCGTGCAGCTAGATCTGTCCTACTGGTGAACGGCCAGCGCTTCCTCGGAAGCTGCCCCGCTGGGCATTTAAAGCAGAATGTGTGCTACATCAGTCAAATCCACAGTCAAACCACAGTCAAATTCACAGTCAAATCTCCACAGTCAAATCTGCCTACGTTCAGCTACATAACATTGCTAATATTCGGCTTGTTTAGATAAGGATACCACGTCTAAGTTGGTCCATGCATTCGTGACATCCTGTCTCGAATTCTGCAACTCACTGCTTACTGGCCTACCAGCATGTGCGATCAGGTGATTGCAGCTGGTGCAAAACTCTGCAGCTAGGCTTGTCTATCGTGAGCGTCGAAGTTGCCACATCACACCACTTCTCGCCGACCTGCACTGGCTCCCAGTCAAGCAACGGATTGACTTCAAAGTTTTGTCGCTCACTTTTAGGTCACTTCATTCTTTGGCTCCAGCCTATCTCTTAGATATACTCTCCTATCAAGCATCGTACCACCTGCTTTCGGAATCCAACAGTCTACAAATACCCGGTACAAACCTCAAATTCTTTGGAGACTGTGCATTTAGTTCGTATGCTCCGAAAGCCTGGAACTCCCTCCCAACCAGCGTCAGAACATCCCCTGACTTGACCACATTTAAAAAGAACTTAAAAACACCTATTTAGGACAGCATTTAGTGGGTCCCTGCGATTTTTCCTTCACGTGCTTATGCGTGCTGACACTGTGCATGCTGCCACTAATCACATTTGCATGCTGACCCTGTGCATGCCACCCCTAACCATGTTATTTATTTTGTTTATCAAGCATGATATTACTCACCATTCAATTGCATTTCCCTTTGCAGCAAATGTAGAGCGCCTAGAAAGAGATTGAGTTCTCTGAGGGCGCTTTATCAAGTGCATTATTATTATTAACATCTTTTCCGTGACTGCAGCTCTGCTGAAGCCATCAGCTGGCCATGCTGTCCTTTTGCTTATGGAGGCTGCATGAACAGCTGTTGTATTTTACTCAGGGTGCTGATGGCCTCCATTCGAATACTGCCCGAGAGGACGTTGCCGTCGGCCATGGCACGACTTGCTTCTTGCTGCGGCCAGCGCACGGGTGGCGGCTGTGCTGCCCTGTGGAGAGGTGTGGCCCTGCGGTTGCCCGGTGCTGATGCTGCCACTGTCGATGCTGCCGGGGTCCAGGCGACACGAGTGTCAAAACGGAAGGTGAGTCGTGCACACTGGCCAGTACGCCACATCCGGGCTTGTTAGAATGATGCTTCCGACGATTGATGTACGCTAAACCGTTCTAGTTTCGGTACGCTGTTGCAGCCGATGAAAGCCAGCGAGCGAAGCGAACGGGCTTGTATCTGTCGCTTCGGGGGTTTGTCGCTTTGGGGGGAGCGGCTCCTCATCAGTCCTCGCAGCTATCAGCCTGTTGAACAGCCAGCTGCCTCTGCCATTCTCATGCAGACTACAAAAAAAGTTTCGTTGGACTATTTATTCACTTCTAGGTATTTGGTGACCTGCAAAGGACTTTCTTAACTTCAGCATTTATTGCATAGTTTGCATTAGTGGTGGAAGTTAAACTTTTGCTTGACCTTCACTCTCACTAGCAAGATTCCTCAAAGGAAGTTGGCCGCAGGCATCAGGGAGCAGCATGATAATCGGCAAAAGAGACAGTTTGCAAATGTGTTCACAGAAAAGCTTGACCCTATAAATGCAGGATAGGGTCCGGTTGCTCAAGCTACAATTATGTCTATGATCTTGGCATGGCATGCGAGAGATTAAATCCAGAACCGTTTCCAGATCCTATTGGGGGCATCTCTCTGGATTTACTTCGAGCCAGCTCTGCAAAACGTTTGAATCTATTAAGATATGTCATTCTTTTGGTGTAACACCCTTGGAGAACCTAATCTCTATTCAGGCGTTTTGCATGTGCCACACAGGTCTCGAGTGCACACCCGGGTCGTTAAGGCAGCGTCTGCTGCAGAGCCAGCCCGGTGTTGCGCCTTGCTTCATGCTCTGGATTGACTGCAAGCGAGTCTGCCGCCGGATCTGTTTGGCTAGTGAAGAAACGATGCAGAGTGTCGGCTGACGTTTGACGACAATGCAAGGAGGGCAAGGCCACCGAGGAGGGGGCAAGGCACCGACTGAGTCAGCAGCTCGAGCCAGAAAAATTTTGGTGGCTGATTCTCTGCTACTGTCCATTCTCTACGATATATTCTACGATCTAACTCGTACGATCTATTTTCAGTGGGGGGCCGCTGGTCTGGCTGCTCCATCGGTCAATCCCCGGCTGCTTGGACGCATTGCTGTCCATAGATGATCTGAGGGCACGAGGAGGTTGAAACTGGTGCAGCAGTTCAGCTAGGTACAAAAGAGCCAAGTCGTGGCGGGTCTTGTGGAAGTATAGGCTCGCCAAGCACGTCATCTTTTTGAGATATTTTTCTCTTTGGAAGGGTAATTCAATCGGGCCCTTTTTTTAACGGCTGGTGCAGACCCATTCGAGTTTGGAGACGAACTTCATGATGAAGGTCATACTACAGCATGACCAAGTAGAAGAGCAGTCTCCTAGTCCAGCTGGATGCTCAGAACAGGATAAATCCGAACTCCAACTCATAGTCTATGAGTTGGAGTTCGGATTTATCAACGCTTAATTTAAGGGATTCAAAGCCCTGGCACTGGTGCGCATGCTGAGCGAAGCACGAGGTAGAGCTCCCATGCCAATGCTGTTTCCAACATCCTTGTCAAGTTGGTGATTACTGACAAGAGTACAGGCAGCACTGGTATTATCTAGGCTTTCATTTCTATGAGGATGACACTCAGTTGTATCTTTGCTTTGATCCCTCCCCGACTTCGAGTACCTCGAATTCTCTCAACTCCCGTGCTGCATGTATTGATGACATCCGCACATGGATGGCAGCAATTTTCCTTAAATTTAATGACAGTAAAACCAACTTACTGGTTATGGGCAAACCAAGTGTGATTCAGATATTGGAAAGGTTAATGCTCAAAATTGGCTCTGCCAGCATATCTCCTTTTGAATCTGCACGAAATCTAGGTGTCATGTTCGAAAAGGACCTTTCATTAGACCACCACATCAGCTCCACAGTTAAGTCTGCCTACTTTCAGCTACATAAGATTGCTAAAATTCGGGCTTGTTTAGACAGTGATACCACATCTAAATCGGTCCACGCATTTGTGACATCCAGTATTGATTTCTATAACTCAATGCTTGCTGGTCTACCGGCCTGTGTAATCAGGCGCTGGTGCAAAACTCTGCAGCTAGGCTCGTCTGTCATGAGCGTCGCAGTTGCCACATCACACCACTTCTCGCCGACCTGCATTGGCTCCCAGTCAAGCAGCGCATCGACTTCAAGGTTTTCTCACTCACTTTCATGTCCCTTCATTCTTTTGCTCCAGCCTACCTATCAGATCTACTCGCGCACCAGGCTAAGCATCGTACCACCTGCTTTTCAGAATCTAACTGTTTACCTATACCTTGTACAAACCTCAAATTCTTTGGAGACCGTGCATTTAGTTCATATGCTCCTAAAGTCTGGAACTAACTCTCGACCTGTGTCACCACGTCTCCTGACTTTACCCCATTTAAAAAGAATCTCAAAACACATCTTTTTATCACAGCATTTAGTGAGTCCCTGTGATTTGTCTTGTATGTGCTCATGTGTGCTGTTACTGTGGGCGCTGCCACTTGAGTGCTGACTTGAGTACCTACTTGAGTACATACTCATGTACTGACTGTGCATGTCACCTATAACCATGTTATTGTTTTTGTTTATTCAGCATGCTACCACTAACCACTCGATCGTGCTTCCTTTGCAGCAAATGTAAAGCACATAAGAAAGAGATTGAGTTCTCCAAGGGCGCTATATCAAGTGTATTGCTATTATTATTATTATTACTACTATTATTATTATTAATGTCTATCAGGCTTCCCATCGTGCCACCTTATCTTCAGCCTCAAGTCCTTTGACTACGATTCTAATTATAGCCTTAACTCCTTTGGAAACGTTGCCTCAGTCCGTGTGTGTTTGCGCACGCGTGTGTTTCCAAGGTCTGGGACTCGCTGCCGACTAATGTCACGGTAACCCCTGTCTTGATGATGACATTTAAGAAGGGGCCAAAACCCACCAGCATGTGCTCCGTCCATGTCAATTGTCCTTCACGAGCTTGGTTGTGTTTAAGTTCTGCTTGTAATACTAACCAGTCGACACACTTCCTTTCCGGCATATGTTAAGGGCCCCCGGAAAGAGATCTTTTCTCCAACAGAGTGCTATACGAATGTTTTGTTATTATTATTATTATTCCTCGTATAGCTCCATCGACAGCTGCGGTTAGGTTCGAGCGTTGTTCGTGCGTTTTCCGAAATCCCTCATCGTGAGTTAGTGTTCACTTCCTTGTGCCACTTGCTCTGAAATGAGAAGGTGCTCACGTCTCAGCTCCAACTCTTCCATGCCGGCTCTATAGTGGCGGCACATTTCATTTAAGCAGTATGAGATGTAATCACAGATATTTGACATAATGGATAAATGTTGTTGTGCTTGTTCCCTCGGCGATTTCTCTTGGTGCAAATTTCGTGTGCATGCACTTTCCGGCTTCTCATGGTAGGTTTGGCTTAACCCCATGCCCTTCTGCGCATCATCACCATTATCATCAGCGCTCTGCAGCTATGCCTGGTTGGAAGCTGATTAGTATCCTTCCCGGACGTCTAAGAGGGGTCTAGCTCATAGGCCCTGCTGACCCACCTCACAACGGTCTCTGCTGCTGTGCTGAAGCTACGCTGCTGCAGGCCGTCGGCACTGCGATCACCCAACTTCCTGCGATTTGAGCTGCTGTCCTAGGGCGCTGAGCTACTCTCAAAGTGGGTTTGTGCGTTGAACTAGAAGTGAGAGTTCTTTTGGGTTCT
This sequence comes from Cristatella mucedo, assembly GCA_009760855.2. NCBI lineage: Eukaryota > Metazoa > Bryozoa > Phylactolaemata > Cristatellidae > Cristatella > Cristatella mucedo. Next base: position 1,023,671 of record WPIO01000100.1, read on the forward strand.
ATCTCGCTGAGAGTGCAGGCAGAACAGTTGTCTTGTAATAGCTTGTTGCTTCTCTGCTGCTGCTGAAGTACAAGGGAAATCGAATATCCGACGTCCTTCGTGCGTGGTCGGACCTTGTGTGGCCGATGCGACCCATCGTGATCAGCTGAGTCAACAGCCTCATTCATGTGACAGCATAAGAGCCTTAACGGCTATCAGCGCTGCTTGCAGTAGCCTAGTAAAGAGTCCCCCACTGGAGGACTCGAACCCACAACCTGGGCTGTGAAGAGTGAGCACCTTACTTCTGGTAATTAGAACTTGCACGTGCTGAAAATCATCTTACAGGGATCTATACTGAATGCTTGCTTCCCTTTTTTTCTTAGCAGACAGCATAGCACTCACCACGGTAGCCGGTAGCCGGCTGTAGCTCACCAGTCAGCATTTGCTGGTGGATCAGCCCCGGCCATGTAAGTGGTGTCTCTTCGATCGCACTAAATGTCGTAACTGTGTTAAACTGGCATGTGACACCGGGGCAGTTCTCTCACACCTGCCTGTAGTATGATAATAGGCATTTTTATTTCGATCGTTTGAGTGCTGGTTCTGTCAGTTGGTTGCTTGCGCTTGAGGCGCCTATTCGTGCCTTATCATGGACTCGCGTGGGCCTCGGTGAAATGCAGCACTGATCGCTGGCTGCAGGTCGTCGAGCGGTGCCTCGCCTTCATGACGAGCTGGCCATCGTGGGTATACGACATGTACGATGAAGTGAGTTTGCTGCTGCTGCTGCTGCTGCTGCTGCCGCTGCTGCCACAGATTGTGGGCACGTGAGCTCGAATTCCCCACTATCGACATGCTGTCTGTATAGGCTGACTTTATTACTGATATTTGACACTGCGTAACTCATTAGAATGTTGCAAAATGCAATTTCTCAGGCCAGAGCTGAATATTTATATGTAGTCGTTACATTGCTTGAAGAGTGCTACTAAGATCCTAAGACTGTAAAAACCATCTCTCATACCGCCAACTGCAGGGCGTCCGGCTGTGCAATGCTGCTGCCTCTATGCTAGTCAATTCTTTGACTCTCCTTCTGACATAGTTTCTGTCTTCTTTGCTTCTTCTTACCTTTCCTTATTGCGGAGACTGGGACTGTTAGCTAGCGGATGTGCACCATATGGTTTCGTTTATGCATACGACATTTATGCATCAGCCTACGACAGTGCCGAGCCTAAATGTGGTTGTCTGCCTGTACTAAGCTGGAGGGCCCTCCCGACCACCGACTAGCCAATCGGAGCACTGCTAGGCGTTAGCAACGATGCTAATGAATCAGATTGCAAATAAACTGGTGGTGTTGCTCGTCGGCTCGTGTTTTGCGCAGTGCGCGACTGCAACCAAACTACACACCAAAAGCTGCTTAGGCTTTTGAGTGCCGTGTAGAAAGCTCCCGGGTAACACCTATTCAACCTTTGTGGCTTTGTGTAGTGTCAAATTTTTTTTTCTTGCCCCACTCAAAGTGGCAATTTGTTGGATTAGCAGTCACGGCAATCTACCTGTGGTCTAACCTATATAATGTAATGTAATGTATCCTACGTTGTCCAAGTGACCCTACCATACGCCGGTGATGATGTATCCTGTTTTTTTATTAGTACGCACATAGCTGTTAGTCTATCTCAGTCTCTAACTCCACATAGCCACAAAGATTAAATGGGTTGTATCCAAAGAGAGTTTGCTATAGAACAAGCCTGAGCATCTGTAGGTACGAATGCAGGAGCCAATGGACTTTATCTCGTGGGACAAAGAGAAAGTGAAAAGTATAGCTGAGTCAGCAGGGCAGTCGGGAAAATGAGTTACTGCATCAGCACGCTGTATTGCTATGGAACTGTCCATTCAAGCATGGCATTGCTGGATATCAATGGAATCCAGTTTCTATACTTTCAATCAAATGCCTAGTTTCTTATTGCTGCACACGGTCGCTTGCGTTGGATGTGATTACTTGCCTGGTTGTGAATGACAGGCACCTCCTGTTTGTCAGCAGTGGTAAGTTTGGCGTGCCCACAAAGCTTGTCGTACATGCTGGCGGCTTACTGCAGGCCCTTCCCACAAGATGGGCATTAGCAACCCGGTTGTCAGCACTCAAGACAAGAAAACTGTTGGGCACCGAAATACTGGCTGGTGGCTCATTCCAACGGGATGCTTGGCTGGCATACACTGGTCTGGCTCTCCACGAAAGCCACCAGGGGCAGTGGGAGATGCTCAGATGTGTCAGTCAATACTGTGGCCTCTGCTCAGCTGAATGTATCGCCCCGGCGGCAGCTGTCCTGGCCACTGCCCATGTCGTCTGCAACTCGTAGAGCAACCAGCAGAGATATCTTTAGGAGGAGAATAACGAGCTGCAGTATTATTTTGAAGGGTTGCTAGCTGCACAGACATGCTTACCGATACGTCCAGACTACCAATAGAGAGAAAGAGAGATATACATACAGACAGACAGACAGACAGAGAGGCTCGGTTGAGCGAATCAGCACAGCCTGGCAGATGGCTGGAGCTGCATCCTGTGGAATGGGTAGTACAAGTTGGTGCAGGGAGTGAGATGAGAAAAGTTATCCAGGCAGTTTAAGGCACAAACCATCACCTTGAGTTTTGGCAGTAAACCGTGAACTTTTGCAGAGATAGTGTAATGGTTCCAAGCTGATTCGGCTCTTCTGGTATCGGCATCTGGCACCAATAGCGTTCCTGGTATGCTAGATCTGTAATAATTTAGATATTCCTTCATCTGTAATCCTTGTTAATTTAATTATAAATGGATTTCCGGTAACTTAAGATCATATCGTTTAATTTGAGCACGGCTCACAGTGTGCAGTCAGGATTAAAGTTGTTTGTTGATACTGCCAATACAAAGTGCTCTGCTGGGGAGGGCTAAGCAACTTTAGATAGGGGCTGCATGCAGAGGAGCTGCATCTGGGCTCCAATTGTCTTGCCTATTTGCATGTTGCTGCTGGTCTTGCTCTGCCGTACACGTGCACTCGGCAAGCGAACCCCCGCCCTGTCTCGTGGGATGCATTCAATTGCAGCGCCGATGGCTCACTTTGCCACTGTTGCCGGTACTGCTGTCACTCTTGCCTCTCTCGTTCGCTTCGTCAGGAGCAACTGATGGCCCGAGTGCGGAGGCAGCTTCGGCGCTGGAGTGGCTCGATGGCTCTGCTTGCCGAGTCGCTGCCGCAGAGCGATCCGGGGCAGTTCTCGTTCTCTGTGGCGTCCAGTCTGCCGCTCGACGAGCCGACTCGGCTGCAGATTCTCTGTGCCGACTCGGCTACGCAGAGGCTGCGCATAGAGCTAGGCCTCCTGGAGAAGGTGAGCAGCAGGGGGGGGGAGGTTGCTCACGTGGGTTGTTCGTGCAGATATGTTGACGTGCGTGTGCGCGTCTGTGTGCGCGTCTGTATACATGTAAATATATGCGTATGTATAATTCATTGTAATAGCACCCTAAGGGAACTTAATCTCTATTCAGGTGCTTCGCATATGGCAAGGGGCTCGAGTCTATGGTTTAGGTCATCAAATACATTAACCTTGACCTTGGTCGAGGAGAGCACCTTAACCACTGAGTGATGACACCGGGTGGGCAAGTCAGCAGGTGTCTTGTTCGGTCTTGTTCGGTCTTGTTCGGTCTTGTTGTCTGCACCCTGTCCAGTCTGGTTCTGTCCAGTCCACGGGCTGGAACGAGCCTTTTCATAATGATAACATAAGAATAATACTACATTCGTGATAGCACCCACAGAGAACTTGATGTCTTTCTAGGCACTTTGCATATGCTGCAAAGGAAGCACGGGAGTACGGTCGAATGGTTAGTGGTAGCAAGCTCACCACGTGTTGCCCTTTTCATCTTCATCAATGCAAACCGCTATGCATTGATGAAGATGCTTGAGCCAGGCTGGCTGACCTTTGAATGCTTAAGAATGACGTATGTCTCGGGCGACTTGGCCGAAGGGCTGGGCGTGTCGATTGGAAGGCTAGCACGGACAATGTTCTCCGCGGCTCTTCTTGAAGGGTCCGATCCATGCTGTTTGCACGCCTTTGTGGGTGTTTACCTTTCGAGCCTGCTTGTGCTGTGCACTGCGCACCGTGCCTGCGAGAGCGGCCACTGCTGCTGCTCCTGCTCCAGGCATCCTCGCTGGCAGCACCAGCAAGGCCCTCCACCACTGGCCGGCCGGCCAGTGGTGGAACAGGGTATGGCCAAACAATATTAGCCACTGCTTTCCTCGGCTGTGGTTGCTGACCTGGTGCTTGTGACCCGACCACAGGCTCATAGTACATGGGTGGAAATGCTTGTTCTGAGCTTACCTTCCACCATCATCTCGCAGAAATGCTTCGATGAGCGACCGGGATGCTGCTGCTGCCCAGTGCAAGTGTCGATGTCACAAAGCTAGTTTAGAAGCCACAGTGGGCAGTTTCACTTTTTCCTCTCTTTGCAGTGCACATCTTTTGTCTGTTCGAGCTGTGGTAAATCAGTGACCAGCACCAGCGACGTCTTCAGCTTAGCCCGAGAAGGACCAATGGCTGCATATGTGAATTCTTATGGACACGTCCACGAAACACTGACCGTCTTAAGGGCCAAGAATCTGCTCCTTAGCGGCAGATCGTCACTAGAAAACACGTGGTTTCCAGGGTAAGACACTAATGTAGTTAAGGTGATGTGTCGCCATCTGTAACTGCACAAAGCCACAAGTATCTGCGCTGACGAGTTTTCTAAAGCGCACTCAATGTCTAAGCATTCTGTGACACATTCGGTAGCCAACAGACTTCACGTCACGAGCAACAATGACAAAGTGAGAAGCATAGCTGAGTCGTGAGGCCAGTCAGGGAAGTGAGTACCAGCAGCATTTAAAAAGTGATTAGAAAGAGATTTGGAACTCTTAAGATGCTATACAAATGTATAATTGTTATTGTTGTTATTGGCATGGAAATGGCAGGGCAGGACGACTGGAAAGAATGCGCCACCGTCGGCAGAAGGAGAACATTTTAATGTCATTGTGTAAGAAATTTTGAAGTTAGTTTCATAATCTCGAGAACCTTCTGTCATCATCTGTCTTTGAGCGAAGTAATAGAAAAACTAATTGTTTGGCCAAAGACGACTTGAGGGTACGAGGCTGCTGAAATTGGTGCACCAGTTAAGCACACGCCGGCTTGACAGAGTCAAGCCGTAGTCGGCCTTGTGGGTCAGAGTAGGAATTGTTTTCTCTCCGTATCCATTGATCAAACGAGGTCCGTCACAGCTCGTTTATCCACAAATCTACCCTTCTTCTTCAGTCTTGCTGTCGGCTGTGAATCCATAGGCTGGCCTTCATGGATTCGAGCTCGGTGTTATCGTTGTTTAGCTTAAGGAAATTGGGTTGTTTAGCTTAAGGAAATATGCCGACGTCTGTGTCGAGTGTCTGCATGGCAAGCATTCAGTTTATCAGTCGCTTTAGAGGATTCCCATGGTGTAAGTGACAAGTACAGCTGGGTATTGTCAGCATAGAGTAGTCGGTGCCGTGTGCCCATGCCACTTTTCTGAGAGGCTTGTTATTAATAGAAAATAGCCAAGGACCGTAAACTGACTCCCTGCTGTGGATCTCCACTGGTGACTGGGCTGCTTGAATGAGACATGACCACCACACGACCGTGAATGGAAATTATCAGACAAGTTTGATCCGAATCGCACCTGAACCTCATCTGCCAGACCGTTCGTTGCTCTCAATCGTTAATGAAGGATATCATTGCCAGTAGTGTTCGCTGTAGCAGCTGATACATCGAGCAGGTAGGGCCAAGGCAATGACGTTACCATCATTGCTGCTGCTCATGACGTCATCTCTCACACCGAGGAGACTCGCTTCAGTGGAGCTTGAGTGTCGCTTGAATCAACTGAAAGTGAATTTTCAGCTAGTCAACTCTTTCTTGTCCTGCTAGTGTTCCCCTGCTATACTTAGGTGCAATCTTTTCGAGACTCTAGGAGAGAAAGGAAAAAGGTAGACTGGACGATAGTTTGCTAGGACCTCTGCATCTAATCCAGGCTTATTAAATGATTGATCAAACTATTGTTGATTCAAAAGACTTTGAAGTAACCCCTGTATCCAGTGAAGCATGTAAAACCTGAATAGTGACTTGGCTAAGTTTGTCTTCTAGTAAAGACCAAAGAGGGGCTGATATAGGGTCTCCTAGTGACGAGCTCTTTTTACTGGACTTAACTTCATCTGTAGAGACCTCAGAAAATTTATTTGTGGCGGGGGTCACATGTTTCGACTTAACGTTTGATATGATAATAAAAATAGTACCGTTATAAAGCAATCTCAGAGAACTAAATCCCTTTCTAGGCTGTTTCCATATGCTGTAATGGAAGCATGGCAGTGTCTTTAGTGGTAGCGTGCACAGTATCAGCACCTACACAAAGTACACAAAGGGCAATTTACACGAATCCAGCAAATGCTGTGGGGAACAGGTGCGCCTTTAGCTTCTTTTTCGTTGAGTCGGTGGGGGGCCTGTCGTTACATCAGTCGGTAGTGAGTTACTTTCGTTTTGGCAGTAGCTGATGATGAGTTTATGGAGGCTCAAAAATGGGACATTTCTCAATGAAGAAGGTGGTTAACTTATCGGCCATACAGCTGATATAAAAAAAATAATTTAGGTTCTGATTTGCGAGACTGCGGTTTGCATGTGAGTAAGGAAGCCCTGTCATTTCTAAGCTAACAGTTGTAGAAATGGATTTGGTCTTTGAACCTTATATGGGCAGTAGACCCTGATTTTTTAAAGCATCGGTCAAGCCTGCGCTTTACATGGTGCATATTTTGATGTTTTTCTGTAAATAGTAAGGTGTCTGCTACTTCCTGCATTGGCAGTCTTTAGGGTAGCATGCTCGTCAAGAGAACACCTGAGTTTCGAGTTTACTAAATCAATGAGGGTAAATCAAGAAGAGCAGCATCGCAAACAGCTTTCAAAAACTTCTCGGTATCAATTCTTTTGTTAAGTTGCGTTGCTGGGCAAACTCGATTCTGCCGTGCCGATACGATAAAACAGGAACAGTAAACGAGATTGAGCTGGGATCCGAGATGGTAAGCAGGCATACAACAAGGTCAGTGTGTGGCATACATCCTTTGTGATTGTGTGATCCAGATTATAGGCACCGATATGATTTGTATAACAATGGCATGCCGAAATTCTCTAGACAGTCAAGAAATGAGCACACCTGACTGCTGCTAGGGTCGTCGATTGTAATGCTAAAGTCTCTAGTAACTAATAGCGACTTGTCACTCTAAGAGCTCGTCCATATGCAAGGATAGACCGTCAGAAGGTAATAATGTAATCTAATGTATCTCCGTCTGTCACTCCACAAAGACTAAGTGGGTGTTACGCTGGAGAGTTTTGTATAGCCCACTCACAGCCTTAGCGGTTTTCGCTACGCATTCGGTAGCCAACAGACTTTGTCTCGCGCAACAAAAAGAAAGTGGGAAGCATAGCAGAGTCAGGAGAGCAGTTGAGGTCGTGAGTAGCGAGGAAGTAGCAGCTCAGGACCACTGAAAAGGATGAGCCATAGTCGGCAGCAGGAGAGTAGTTGTCGTTGCAAAAGAATTGTGGAAGGGAGTTCCACAGTCTAGGACCTGCAGAGCTAAAGCTTATGTCGCCAACTGTCTTCAAGTGGAGGAATGGAACTGCTAATTTACTGTCCATAAACCTGAGGGCACGAATAGGGTGAAACCGATGCAGCAGTTCAGCTAGGTACTATGTAGTCAAGCCGTGGCAGGCCTTGTGGGTCAGCTTAAGAAATTTGCTCTGTATAGTCGGTAGATGTGATGATGGCACACTAGGTAAGGCGGTTGCTTTCACGACCTCGGTCTCGAGGTCGTGGGTTCGATTTCTGCTGTGGACGATTCTTTATTGCTACTGCAAGCGGTGGTGATAGCCGTAAAGGCTCTTCTGTCGCTAGACAAAAAGAGGCTGTTTAATCAGCTAGGATTTTTTTAGATGACAATTGGGAGGGGTATGACCATTGATGGAGATTTGATGACAAATGGTTTTAATCACATACATGGCGAGCCGTGATGGCACAGTAGATAAGGCGTTTGCTTTCACGACCTCAGTCCCGAGGTCGTGGGTTCGAATCCTGCGGTGGGCGATCCTTTATCGCTACTGCAAGCGGTGGTGATAGCCGTAAAGGCCCTTCTGTCGCTATACAAAAAGAAGCTGTTTAATCGGCTAGGATTTACTTATCATTTTATTTACATAAAGGACAATTCGCATGGACCTGGTGAATGCTTTGAGGAAATGTGAGTGTTTAGCTTCTTTTAAATATCGCTTTGTTAGGGGACGTCGTGACGTTAGTTGGTAGAGTCCCGTGGTTTGTGAGCATGCGAGCTAAAGGCACGGTCTCTGATACTGTTATTATATATACTCTGATACTATATTAGATACACGGCTAAACGGCTTGAGTCAGAAGAGCCATTGCCCAGTGAGACATTGCCCAGCCTGATTGGAAAGTAATTGAATTAACTAGATCGGAGCAAGATAAAGAAAGGATCTCAAAGTGAGAGACAAAACCTTGAATTCGATGCCCTGCTTGAAAGGAAGTGATGGATTTGATCATTTTGACGTTCATGCCGAGCAAGCAGAGCTGCAGAGTTTTGCAACTAATACTCTATTAGTGTGCTAAATACTTGAATCGTTCGGTCGTGGCACTTTTGATTGTGAGCAATAATATTAATAAGTGCATTTAATAATGTCTTGAATTGGACCTTGGAAAATTTAAATCTCGATTCGGGTGCCTTGTAACTTCCTCCAAGAGAAGCATTAGCTCAGTAGAGAGGGAAAAACAAGTTATTAAGCTTAGGCGAGCTGCAAAAGCAAACAGTTGTCATGCTGAGTCAAGCGTCAAAAAGCATACAAAATACTAACTGGCGCTGGTTATTTGGACCTCCAATTAGTAACTCTTAATCAATCCTGTACACGTAGTAAGGCAAAGCACACTGGAAAAAGACATGTCCACTAGAGCGCTATACAAAAGCTTTTCGCCGTCATCCTTATTAAGGACATGCACAGTTTCATTAGGCACTGCCACAGAAAATCTCCATTTACTCTGACAGTGCAAAGGAAGTGAGGAACATGTAGCTTTTCTGCCTCTTTTTGAATGTTTTCAAATCAGGAGATGACATGATGCTAGTCGGTGATGAGTTCCAAGCTTTGAAAGCACAGTAACTAAAAACACGATCTCCGAGGGATTTTAGGTTAGTTCGAGGCCCAAGCTATCAACTAGAGTCATAAGAGCTGTTGGTACGACCGGGGTCTGAAGTTAAACTAATTCAGATGGGTAGACCGGAGCAAGAGAATGGAGGGACCTAAATGTGAGGGCAGGATCTTGAAATCGACACCCTGCCTAATGGGCAGCTATGGCGTGACCACGGTGACCAGAGGTGTAAATTGTGGCAGCTGTGACGTTTATGACAGCCTAACCCTCTAGTTTTGCACCAACTGTGAGCATGTTATGGCACAGGCAGGAAGACCTACACGTAGTGAGTTACAGGAGTCTAGTCGGGATGTCACGAATGCACGAATACGCTTTTATTCTGTGGATCTGGAATTCGCTCCTCGAGGTTGCATTGTGGGCAGTAGTTTGAATGGTGAATCCTCTGTTTGCACAGGTACGCTTGGACGATTGCAAACTGCAGCACCTGCGGTGGCCACAAAGGCTGGAAGTTCACCGCCAGGCAAGCCGACCTTCATCCCGTAAGCTTCTGGGGACTAACCAGGGCCGGCCTGGTACCCAAGCTAGTCGGTAGCGATGAACAGACAGACGAGCCGACGGTCACGCCTACGTAATGCAACCTTACGCGTCAAAACTCATCACTGGCTGCTATTGACCTCTTTGTTGATCAAAAAAAGGTGCTCATCATATGGTTTTGCATTCGTCCACTGACTACTACTTAGACTGACCAAGTCGTTGGAACCTGATGCTCCTTATATCATTTCGAACACCGGTTTCTTCTGTGGTCTGCATGTTTCTGTCCTTTTTACAGTTGCTTATTGACTGATTGGGAAAGAATAAACTTGTTAGCTTTGAACGAGGCTGTGTTTATTAGTTTGCCCGTCACCACGATGCCAACTTGCCCTTGCTTTCTTGCTTACGTCGACCAGTGTTTCCGAAAATTATTCCTATTCCGCAGTTTTGCCCAAGCTGTTACTTTTGAAAGAAACTTGATAGTGCTAGTTTTGTGTTGCCACTTGTCTATCGCGTTTGATTTAATGCTGCTTGCATTGATCTCTCGTTGAATGAGTATGTAAAACATGACATTTGTTGCTTTGCCTGTTTATATGCAACAACGTCGTTGGCTTATTCGGCAGGTACTGCTTTTACAACAGCATATTTCAGTACGTGTTCGTTTGCAATTAACCTGCTGTTATTCCTTTCGATTCCTTTAGCGCGAACTGCTCATATTCTTTCGTATGAGTCATAGAATACCGTAGAGGGCTGACTGCTGATGGCCATTGCAGGCTGGTGGGTGCTGATCTGGTCTGATCTGCCAGCTTTTCCCCGGCAGAGGTGATAGCTCTAACGAGTTACCCGCCCGGTGCGGTGACACGCCGCTCACTCTTGTAAGCTGTTGAACTTTCTGCAGAAGTCGGAAATATTAGAGAAGAAATTGTGCTTCCTTTTTGAAAACCATCAGCCAGGTCTCATGCATTGCTTGCCGTAGAGTGAATCATCCACATTTGTGCACCCGATCTAGGTGCTGAGCGCCAATTTTATTTAACATTAATAGCTCGACGATATGTACTATTCTATTCCAGCTAGAACGCTTGACTAATTTGATGGCCCATTGAAGTCTCGGCTAGTCACGTGCGCAGGTGTCGGTGTACTGAGAGACTGACTTGGTATACTGAGAGTTGGACTTAGCAGAAACAGTAGGCTGTGCCTAGGTGATAGGCTGCGTTCAGTAGCCAATGCCGCCGAGGACAATCCAGCTTTCAATGGACTGCAGCTGCACTGCAATTCGTCAAAACGGACGGAGCTTATGGACGGAGGGAGGATGCGGCGCCATACCAAAAGCGAAAAGGGCAAACGCTCGCTCGACAAAAGCGAGAAATTTGTTTCTCATTTTATTTATTGTATAACTTTTTTTCTCGCCACCGCTCAAGCTGCCGCTGTAGCCGGCGCTCTAACTGCTGCTCTAAACGCTGATGTAGTCACAGCGGAAGCCGCCGCCGCTCTAGCGCTGGAGCGGCTCCACATGCCGCCGCTCTTCAGCTTCCGCCTTGCTGACATTTGCTGTTCATGCTTCCACTAACCACGTTTACATGCTGACCCTGTGTATATCACCCCTAACCATGTTATTCATGTTGTTTGTTTATCAAGCATGATATCACTCACCATTCAATTGCATTTCCCTTTGCAGCAAATGTAAAGCGTCTAGAGAGAGAGAGAGAGATTGAGTTCTCTGAGGGCGCTTTATCAAGTGCATTATTATTATTATTAGCCGCCTCTCTAACCGCCGCGCTACCATCTCGTTAGCCACCGCTCTAGCCGCTTTGTTTATACTGTAGTTATACTATGCATTCATTCTTTCTAATAAAGTACTTATTGAGAATATCTTTTTAAACCAGAATTACTTGAAATCGTTTTGCGCGCCGCATTTGTCCCGCGTGCTTGCATCGGGTTACCGGATGCGTCCAGCCATCATTTACTTAGTCGCTTTTCAAAATGTACGAGGCTGGTCAAATATTCGCGAGCCAGGTTGTGGCTCTGCTTAAAATTGCGTCAGGGATGCGATTGAATTAGCCAGATAACCTTGATTGCTAGTACAGGTGAAGCTCAATCTTGGATTCTTCTTTGATGTTCTAATTGATCTAGATTGGCTGGAGTTCCCTATTATCGCTAAGCTGCTGACATGCTTCTTGTAAAGCCAAATAGCTTGGGAAGAGCGCCATCACGCATAAGCACGCAAGACAAGGTAAGATAAGACACAAGACAAGATAAGGACAATTCACACGAACTCAGAAAATAGTCTCTAGGAACAGATAGCTTTTTAATCTTTTTAAGCGGCAAGTCAGGGGATGTCGTGACGTCAGTCACGAGTGAGTTCGCGCTTTTTGAAGCACGTTAACTGAAGGCGTGGTCTCTAAAGGACTTGAGTTTGGTTGGAGGCGAATGCTAAAGGGCTTGTAGTCATAAGGGTGAATGGTACGATGCGAAACCTAATTAGCGAGTATTTTGGATATATGGAGCAAGAGAACGAAGGGAAGTAAAAGAGAGTGACTGAACCAGGAAGTTGATACGCTGCTTGAGGGTCACTGCCGGTAGGTGCAAAGTCATAAGCTGCGGCGGTCGCCACACTCACGATAGACAAGCCTGTGTACACAGTTTTGCACCCACTGTGTGCGTCTAACAGCATACGCAGGAAAACGTGAAAAGATCTAGCTGTGACGTCACGAGTGCACGGACAATCTTAGCCAATGCGTATCTGAGGAGGCTACAATTTTGGCCGCGGTAGGTATCCTACCGCACTAGTAAGTGGCCTCGGGCAACTCCGAGCTCGGGCTGGGCCTTTACGTAAAATTCTCGTAAGACCTTCGGGTACTCTGCTGGTGTATTCGTTATGACTGAACATGAGCTGCCCTGCTACTCAAAAAAAGACCTGCTTGGCATAAGGTGTGATGCCGCTATTGGTAAATACCTATCGGCCTTCTTCTATCGGCTTATATATTCTTCATATATGTATATATATATATATAATATAATATATAATATATAAGGTAATAATCATATAATATAATAGATAATGATATATATATATGTATATATGTATGTATATATATATATATCATTATTTATTATATTAGATTATTATATTACATTATATGAATATTATATTATATATATATTCTTATATCTTCTATCTTCTTTCTATCGGCGGGCCTTCTTCGGCAGATCAGTGAGAATCCGTGTCTCCTTCGTCCACCCTATCGACCGTTCGGCCATGGTATCAACGAGCCAAAAGTTGAATGTCAAGCCGCGCTGGTTTGGCCCATTGGTTCAGGTTCACGCCTCGACCAATGTCAACGTGAATGCGTTTGATGACCGAGGACGTAGGCTCGAGCACCGTGGCATCCGCGAAGTGGCTGAATAGAGATTAAGTTCTCTTAGGGGGTATATCTAATGTGCCGCTTGAGACTCAGTCTGGCGGCTCTCTTGCCGCGGCTCCTTATGAAGTGAATAGTAAACTTCCGGCATTCACTTCCCTTCCGTTCGACGGGGTTCACTTCAAATCCGCTTCAAATGGATATTCAAACGGGACTCCCTTCAAATGGAGCTCTGGTTGCCGCTCCGGCATCAGTTCCTTATCAGACCCGCCACAGAGATCTGGAATTTGCATGGGCACTTATTTTTAAATCAGCTTTTATTAGATTCACCACAATGACCATGCCACTCATACTGTTGAGCAAATGTAACGTGGCAAGAAAGAGATTGAGTTTTCTGAGAGCTCTATAATAAATGTATTTTTATTATCAATATTATCTGCCTATTTGTTTCTGGCTGTCTAATCTGCTTATCGAAGAATTTTCGTAGTCCTTAACAAAATATTCGTATGTAATAATAATAATAATAACACATTTGATTAAGCCCCCTCAGAGAACGCAATGTCTTTCTAGGCGCTTTACAATTGCTGTATGTGACTGGTCGCTATCGATTGCAGGAGACTTTCGCAATCGCAATTTCGCAATCACGCTGACGACCCTTTCAACAATCAGGTCCGCTCGTCAGTTGTTTACCGTCTGGAGAACTTCGACTTGGTCCTACACGCTATTCGTGCAACTAATGTCGGCAGACATGTTCTGCATCTCGTGATCCCACAGGATATCTACCCTAACGACCAGTTGTGCCGCTTACCATTTCGGATTATTGCTCGAGATGTCTGCCATACTGACCTGTTGTGAGGCTTTCCATCGGATTATTGCTCAATCTTGTTTACTGTTCCTGTTCCGTCGTATTAACAGGGCAACGTTGATTTTTTTCCGCATTGCAACGAAGTATGGATGCAAGTAAATGAAATGTTGGAAATCTGTCATGTCTGACGCAGATATATTCTTTATCTCATACTCGTCCGACAGCCTCGATGCCCATATTGATGCAGTACAATCAAAACTTGGCAGTGCTCCTGACGAGTTTATTCATCTGAATGCTGTCCTTATAAAAAAGTCTGAGAGATTCCTTCGTATTTACTAAAAAGAAAACCTTCAAAAGATGCACTGTGTAAATTGCCGGCTTAAACGCTGGTGAAACAGTCTGGCTCTGATGCCAATCTAGCCAGCTTCAAAGGCTTCCTTGCTGTCTACACCCGAAAGCTTAGAAAGCCAGGGCTTCTTTTTTCACTTGAAAATTGAAGTCGTGCAAGTCAGAACCAACCCCATTTATACGACAGTGATTCATTTGTTAGCTAGCTATGAAAGGTCACACCACCAGGATATTAAAAGCTCGGCCAGATAAGCTCTCCACCTTTTCGTTGACAAAATTGCACATATTCGTGCCTCCATAAAACCACCGCTAACAAAAGCAAGTGTTGAGTCCCATTCTCTGAACTCCCTTAAACAGGTCTTCGATTTTCCTACTTCCGAAGTGGCTGCCTTAAGGAAGACTAGTAAAAAAAGAGCTCGTCTTCTGGAAAACCTATACAATCCGCTATTTGGTCTTCACTGGCAGCAAAACTTAGTCCAGACATAACTTTCAATACTTTACTGGGTAATGGTGCCGGTTTAGCTTTTAAAGGCGGCCATTCTTTGGCAGAGACTTAAAAAACCTGGATTGTATTTAGAATTTCTAGAAAACTATCGCCCAGTTTCCCTTTTTATCCAAGATTCTCGAAATGTTGTCGCTAAACAGCTTGTAGAACATATTGAAAAGAACGAAGTCACACAAATTTCAGTCGAGATTCAAGCAACATCCCTCCAGTGAGACTTTCGTGAAGATATTATCGTACCTAACTACTGTGCTCAATCTATCAGCTGCGTTCGACACTCATGATTACGATTCTCTTATTTATGATTGAGGACAACGATCGGTCGGGCCGACGCGGCACTGGCGCGGTTCAAATCGTACTAGTCCGATCGTGTTCAATCTATGTCGTGTGGAGTGATATCAAATCCAACAGGCCTGTCACCGGCGGAGTTCCACGAGGGCCCGCTTCTGTCGGTCATTTGCTGTTCTGTATTTATACCGGGCCTCTTCTAGGTGATTTAGAGAAGACCTCTGGGATCTGCTATTACTTTTACGCTGGCGATACCCAGCTGTATTAACCGCACAGCTTGACTTGGAAATGGTGTTCTTCTAATTAAAATAGCTGCGATGCCTGCCGGTCGATGAATTGACGCACAGAAAGCTCTTACATTGACCCACATGACTCGCCATGGCTTGGCTCCTTTGGATCTAACTGAACTGCGATAACAGTTTCCGCCTACTAGTACCCTCAGGTCCTCTATGGACAATAAATTAGATGTTCCGTTGGTAAGCTTAATGGCAATTGGCAACGACCTGCTACTCTGAAGGTGCTAGACTGCGGAGCTCACTTCCGCAATGTTTACGCAAAGACACCTACTCGTAGCACATCCTGTCCCGCCGTCCAGTGCTGCTTCTTCCATGCTGCGTCACTTCATCGACTGCCCTTTTACTCAGTTGTGCTTCTCAAGCTCTCTTTGTTTTGAGATATAGGGTCTCTTAGCTACCGTACGCATATGGAGATCCGCTTAGGCTTTGAGTTTGCTATGCTAAACTGTGTAGCTTAAAGCCCAATTTGGAATGGTGACTTTGTGGAATTACAGACGGCGATACATTAAATTCTGCCGCGGCTGAAAGTAGGCAAGACTGGACTGTGCAACTTGTGGTCAGCTACGAGAAAGGTCTCTGGATCAGGGTAACAAAAGTGCGCTGAGAAAGTATGGTTGGCCGAGCCTACTTCGACGGGCTGTCATTCAAATTTTTTGAGTAATACGAGGTTCTTCCCATAACTACTAATATGGTTTCATCTTCATTTACTTTGGTTAGTCTGATCTTGCATACGCCGATTCTGTGCCTCTGCAACGGGTCTCTCTGGAATTGTACTTTTACCTACGTGGAGTACGTTCAGTCTCCCGTGCTTTGCAGTTGCACTTTTGCGCCCGCTGAGGTCGGTCTAGGTAGGAAACACCAAAGTTGGTCTCGACATTTTTATTTACTTTAACCGGCCGACATTCGGAGCGAAAAAATGCTGTATTGGCCGAACCACGTCAAGGCCGGTGACGGCGCGCCGCTCGCGCGCGCCGTACAAACGGTAGAACGAAAGAGCGTAGCAAAAGAGCCAGAACCACTTCAGTGACAGGCAGTTGCTTACAAGAATGTTCTGGATGGAAACTCATTTTATCCTGCCATCATCAAAGACTGCGAGCGCGGACGGACGACGAGCGAGCTATTCTACCTAATTAGCATCCGCACGGACCGCTCTTTGCGAGCTCGGCGCTGCCTGAGGAGGCTGCCTGAGGCCACTCCTTCCGGTGCCACGCTTTTCCGGCGCCATGTCCTTCTTCCTATACGCGGGGCTGCCCGAGAGATCTTGCTGCCCATTCGGCGACCAAGTTCACAACAAAGAAATCTCCCGAGCGCACGTTCTCGCTCGTGAACTCACTCTCTTCAGCGTTCTTGGCGTGAGTTGGTTGAATGAAGAATGAAGGAGAATCTCAGCACATCTCTTCATGACAATATCGCGTGCGCCTAAACTAAACAGCACTACCGGCGGCCCTCTTGAGTACATTGAGCTTTGCGGGGACGTGGGAAATAATGAAGACAGCCTTCCCACAGCGGGAGGGCACTCTCAGACCGTAGCACTCCGAAATGCGGGGGGGGGGCGGCAATCCCATAAATAACCACTATTGGTACCGCGTTGGCTCATTGGTACGACACTGGAACGGAACGGATAATATAATATAATTCATTTGTGTAGCGCCCCAAGAGAACTAAATCGCTATTCAGGCGCTTCGCATATGCCTCAGGGCTCGAGCCCATGATCTCAGCCAGACCTTAGTCGGGGCGAGCACCTTAACCACTGGACCAACCCAGCTCGGTGAGCGGAGACTCGCCAGCACCGCGCGTCTCAGCTTGCTGAGACGCGCTCCTGCTCAAGGAAATGGAAACTGCGAGCGAAATGCTGCAGGAAAGGGAACGCGGGACGCGCAAGCCATAGCGGCCATAGCGTGATTCCTTACAGACTACCTCCACGCGTGGTTCTTAAGGGAATTACGTAGCAATCGCTTACTTCTGCTACGTTGATGCTGTGTGGGAAGCGATAGCCGTCTCGTCTTCAGCAGCCGCTTCCTGTCTCTCCGCCTAAGATGCCTAAGACCGAATCGTGAAGGCCGCTGCAAAATCCATCAACGTCACAATAGCGACCGGACCACGGCGCGCTGCAGTGGCGCGACGAGCGGTCGAAAAAGAGTCTACTCGGTATACCTACGTCACAATCGCGATCCCCAATAACGATTGGCCACACGAAGAGAGCGCTGCCGAAAGACGCCGATTAGATGACCGACGACCGGACTGCTGCATAGGAAATGCAAATCCGGGTCGCCGTTTTAGCGCTGGCCGCCGCCGCGATCGTCGGACTGATGCTGGCCGATGCCGACGCGGCCAAGCTGGGCCGTCGGAACGCGGCAGCGGCGGCGCGCTCGGGCTGGGACGTCGGTGCGGCCGCAGGACACGCCGCCGCGCCGCGGCCTTCGAAGCCTCACCCCGTGTCTCGCGCGAGCGGTGAGTAGCGAAGATGCCGTCGGAGCGAGGACGGCAACCGAGCGGCGCCAGCCTAGCAAGCGTGGGCGAGCGTCCCGCTCAGTGCGACCGCGCGGGCGGCGTGCAGTGCGTCGGCTCGCGCTTCGCCGCTTCCCGACGACTCTGGAAGTGGGAGCGCGGGCCTTTTTCAGGGTTGAATATCACGAGGGGAACGCACCGCCCTAAGATCACTCACCACGGAACGAAACTCAGAACTCGTGCACCTCGCGCTTTTGGCGGTTCTGGACGCTCGGGACTGAATTCGACGCGAAAGCCGCGGCACGGCGGCGGCGGCGGCCACGCTCGCGCAATGCCTGCACGCTTGGGGCCTCCGAAAGGGCGCTAAGCTTTAAGAACCTAACCACCGAGCAGCAGGATCGATGGCGTGAATCAAGCCAGAACTGCCACTCGGCGGCGGCGGCGGCATCTGCCGCCGCCCGACTGCCGCTGCTGCGCGGTGGCTGCACCGCCAATGCATCGTTCAGTTGGACGTTCCGAACAGAACGTCGCTGATGACTCCTTCAACCTTTTACTGTACTCGAATCAAACTGCGCACGCGCGTAATTGTTCGGACGCATCGGGCAGAAGGACTTACGTTTGCTGTTACACTGCTGGACGTTTTATTACTGATTAAACATTGATAAGCGACAGTTTTTGCTCATCGCTCGATCGCATGGATGTAGCCACCAATTAATACTTATATAATAAATGTGAAATTATTCATGCACGAAATCAGAAAATAGAAAACACTGTTCGGTAAAGACATGGAGAAGAGCAACATAACCAAGCTGGCATAAATTACTAGCTGGAATGCATCGGCTGTCTCATAGGTCATGTGGACCCCTCACTTATGGCCCAGGTGGGGAGTATCGCAGAGGGGTGGGAGTTATGCCCCCACCTTATGGGATTTAGCTCCGCTGAAAGTGCGTTTATTTATATTTTTCAACGACTAATGGAATGATTGGCATTCAAATAAGCATAAACAACAAGAATAAGATAAGCTATCGTCTGATGCAACCACAGTTGTCATGTTGACCTTCCAATGACCTACAAGAGTCAAGGTCATGTTTTTCATGGGACCTCAGCAAAATATGGATTGTTATCAAAGCAACTGATTCAACACCAGTAGCTGTACATTATGCAAAACCCCTCAAAATAGGCAGGACACTTGGAGTCACGTTCTGAAGTTATATCAAAGAATTACAAATTTGTTTGACATGACAATCGGTGGAAGTCATCAAAATTAAAGTTCAATGACATTCGGGACACGCATAGCTTATATATACTGACCAAAGACAAGAATATAGAATATCAAGTTAGGTGAGGCCTACTTATATTTTAAATTTCACGTCGTTCTGTGGAGTTTCGGCCAAGCTACAGAATTTATGAGGCACACAGTACCACTGCTCGGAAAACACTCAGAGAAGACAACGGCTTAGCATAATTATAATTAAAGTAAATATAATTAATTTTTATAGCAACCTAAGAGAACTTAATCTCTATTCGGGTGCTTCACATGTGCCACGGGGCTCGCGCCCACGATCTCGGCTATCGCTTGATCGGGACGAGCACCTCAACCACCAGGCCGAACCAGAGCGGCACATGACCAACACAGCCAGTTCTTGATCAAAATCAGTAAATCTGCCCAAGTTCAATATGCACGAGAGATGGTTGGAGTTATGTGCAATCACAAGAAATTACAAATTACAAATTTCAAGTTGATCGGTCTACTAACATCGAAGGTATGACATGTACATTAGTGGCAGGGTGGAGTTGAAAATTGAAGCAATGCTTCGCTGGTTGTTGGGGTTTAAATACGCAAGCTAGACAACAACTACGCCAACGCTTTGCAATTCAATAAATATATGAATATAAATCTTTAGGAAAATGTCAACCTTACAAGACCCTTAGATAGCATCAACGAAATCCACGACAGCTACGATTCGGCGGCCGAAAGAATGTAGCGTTCGCCAAAACCAATCCCAAGCTATAAACGGCATAAATAAGAGGTTGAAATCACCATTATTAGCCGCAAAGTTTTTTGAATCGACCTCTTTGCAGACTGATTCCTAGTGAATGACGTGCCCCAATTCGATCTGAGTAGTCAGGCTGCTTTCTAGCAGCCGGTCGTGCCTAGCGGCGGCGGCTTCCACATGTCGCATGGCCGCCACAGGAACAGGATTAGTGGTCCCAGGATTCAGTAGGTGCGGCGATAATGGAATCCTTAGTTACCACGGCCCGGAGTTGTAAACTATCAATAAATTATCCCAGACGAGAGTCTAGTTGCCGAACAAGAGTCAATTTTGGTCTTTGGATCAGTGTAAACTTAGAAATGTAAACGTATGTATGGAAAAGAAATAAGGAGTTATAACCTTGGATAGCCATATACTGAAGGTGGGCTGCGACCAACAGCGCCGTGGTTTTGCTTGGCGTAATCGGGCTTACACTTTTGATTGTTGTAACTACCAGTCCAACCCTAACCCAGAGGGACGTGTCTTTATTTGGAAGATTTAAGGTTTGTGTTCATAGTTTTTAGAGATGGTCTCCGTGTCCGTTAAGGACTGAGTAGCTTCTATTTATAAAGTTCGTAAAACACTACACTACTCCTTTCGAATTCTATTTACTATAACTCTTATTGTTGAGCTCGACGTACTACTTCCGGTGCAATAACGCCTTATGAAAAATTTGTATTTATCATGCTCCGGTCATCTCTCAATCGCCAAAACTTGAGATTGCATTTATAACTTGTTTATCTGTTAATATGCAGACTTATAAAAATTTTGAAACGTTGACGCATTCTTCGGCTTCTACCCGCCGTGCTCCCTTAAAAATGAGTCAGAAACGGTTCATGCTATAATTGTTTGCTCAAGATATCTTTCAAAAGACAAAAATACTAGAAATTAATCCAGTGTTTTGCTCGAGGGACGAATGGCCTAGCCATAGTCTCCAGAGAGCGACCATTTTGTTTGACCTGCTATGTAGCAATTAAATAATTAAAATTAGCCATTTTCATACCTTCTTAAGAGAAAGGAGTCTACGCAAACGCTTTACAACTCGTGCAAAAGAAGTTATAACCAAGAGTCAGTGACGCGCTCGAAATCATGCCTACATGAGATAGAGAAAGCACGCAGAGCACACAGGGCCACCGGCTAGTAAGACCCTCGTTAATAACACGTGCCTGAATCACGAGCAGGTAAGCACGCAAAGCAAACAGGAAAAAGACACAAGTTCACTGGAGCGAAAGTAAAGTTAGGCGGAATAATATGAATATCAATAGATTTGCGTAGAACTTTCAGAAACTTTTTATCTCTTTCTAGGCACTTTACAATGCTGTAAAGGCAGCATGATCAAATGTTAAGTGGTAACATGCACAATGTCGACAAGCATAATAAAGCTAACAAGCACATTGTCAACAGGTGAATATGGTTAGTGGTAACATGCGTAGTGCCAGCACGGGTAAGCACACCAAGGATAAATCACAAGAATCCACTTAGTGCTGTCAAAAACCGGTGAGTTTTAGTTTCCTTTTAAACGTCAATTCGGGGGAAGTGGTGCGATGTGGCAACTGCGACGGCTATGACAGACAAGCCTAGCTGCATAAATTTCTTTGCAGCAACTGTGAGTGTTTCATTGCACATGCCGGAAGACCAGCAAGCAGCGAGTTACTGAAGTCGAGACGAGATTTCACAAATGCATGACCGAATTTGGATGTATTATCACAGTCTAAGCAGGCTCATATTTTGGCAATGCTACGTGCTACGTACTGAAAGTAAGTGGACTTGACTTTGGAGCTAATTTAGCGGTCTAGTAAAAGGTCAATTTGGAACAGGACACTTGGATCTCGTGCAGATGCAACAGGAGATATTTTGGCCGAACCAATTTCGAGTGTTAATGTTTCCGATTTCTGAGTCACACGCTCTTTTGACCATAAATAAGTAAGTTGTTTGTATCATCATTCAATTTCTGAAAGTTTTCTACCATCCACATGTGGATGACAGGAATACATGCAGCATGGGAGTCGAGAGAATTTCATGTTCTTGAGGGTTGACAGGAATCAAAGTAAAGGTCTGGCCGCGTGTCATCGGCATTGAAGCATCGTTGAAGCGTTTTCAATGATAGCGAAAGATTGAGCGATAGACGATCACAAGATGGCACAAGAGGAAGAATGCGAAAATATTGAAAAGAAGCGGAAGCCCCGAGAACAGAAGTCCCGAGGTTACGTGGCCCCTTACTGAAGCGGTTCCTCAGATGATCTTTTTAGAAACAAATGCCCTGGCCGGCTGAGACCCGGACGAAGCGGTTGGTGCAGCTGGTGATGTGGCAGCCGGAAGCGATTTCCGGACTTTCTATGCATGTGCGAACTTGGCATCTGCGAGACGAGCAGAAGCAGAGCAGCAAAAGGAGCACCAATTGGTGCACGTGGTGCAATATGGCGGATTACTGAGTGGCTAACGCTCAAAATTGGCTCTGCTAGCGTATCTCCTGTTGAATCTGCACGAAATCTAGGGGTCCTGTTCCAAAGTGACCTTTCGTTTGACGACCGCTTCAGCTCCACAATCAAGTCGGCCTACTTTCAGCTAAATGAAATTGCTAAAATGTGGGCTTGTTTAGACAGGGATACCATATATATGCTAGTCCATGCATTTATAACATACCGTCTTGACATCTGCAACTCACCGATTCCTGGTCTACCGGCATGTACAATCAGGCGCTTACAGTTGTGGAAAACTCCGCAGCTAGGCTTGTCTGTTGTGAGCGTCGCAGTTGCAACATCACACCACTCATCGCCGACCTGCACTGGCTGCCAGTCAAGCAACGGATTGACTTTAAGGTTTTGCCGCTCACTTTTAGGTCCCTTCATTCTTTGGCTCCAGCCTATCTATCAGATCCATTCCCCCACCAAGCCAAGCATCGTACCACCCGCTTTTGTGAATGTAACTGTTTATCAATACCTCTTACAAACCTCAAATCGTTTGGAGACCGTGCATTTAGTTCGTGTGCCCCCAAAGCCTGGAACTCACTTTCGACTTGTGTCACGACACCTCCTGACTTGAAAACATTTAAAAAGAGTCTAAAAATGTAAAGTAAAGTAATGTATCTCCGTCTGTAACTCCACAAAGTCATAAAGACCATGTGGGTGTTACGCTGGAGAGTTTTGTATAGCGCACTCACAGCCTAAGCGGCTTTCGGTACGCATTCGGTAGCCAACAGACTTCGTCTCAAGCAACAAAGAGAAAGTGGGAAGCATAGCAGAGTTAGGAGAGCACTCGAGGTAGTGAGTAGCATAGAAGTAGCAGCTCAGGGCCGCTGAAAAGGATGTGCCATAGTCGGCAGTAGGAGAGTAGTTGTCGTTGCGTAAGAATTGTGGAAGCGAGTTCCACAGTCTAGGACCTGCAGAGCTAAAGCTTCTGTCGCCAACTGTCTTTAAGCGAAGGAATGGGACAGCTAATTTATTGTCCACACAGGACCTGAGGGCGCGAACAGGCTGAAACTGATGCAGCAGTTCAGCTAGGTACGAAGGAGCCAAGCCGTGGCGGGCCTTGTGGGTCAGCGTATGAACTTTGCTCTGTATTCTTTGCTCAACCGGCAACCATCCTAACTCTTTCAGCAAATGAGACACGTGCTCAAACCGCTGGGACATGAAGACTAGCCTTGCAGCCATATTCATTGTCCGCTGTAGTGGCATAATAGCTTTCTTTGGCAGCCCAGCCAAGAGGGAATTACAATGATCAAGCCGAGAGAGAACTAAAGAGCTAGTTAATTTTTTTACAAGCCACTGTGGGAGACAGCTCCTAATCTTGGATAGGGATCGGATGTGATGGCTAGCTGTAGAGGCAGCTATTTATGACAGCATTTAGTGGGTCCCAGTGATTCGACCTCTATGTGCTTATGTGTGCTGTCACTTTGCATGCTGCCACTAACCACACTCGCATGCTGACCCTGTGCATGACACCCCTAACCATATTATTCTTGCTGTTTATTGAGCAAGCTACCATTAACCGTTCGATCGTGCTTCCTTTGCACCAAATGTAAAGGGCCTAGAAAGAGACTGAGTCCTCTGAAGGCGCTTTATCAAATCTATTTTCGTTATTTTCATATTCATTATTATATTAGATTATAGATTATAGACTATATTCATTATTACATTAGAAAAGCAGCCGGTATTTTCTTAGCATATCCAAAGTCTCAATCTGATATAGACAATCTAGTAATTAAACTAAGGTCCGTTGGTGCTTCTAACCAGCCTACTTCAAAGAATGGTAGCAATTCATCTTCTGAACGAGAGACGAGAGCAAAAGTTGGCCAAACTCCGCCCTCTAGGCCAGACACGGCCTAGCCAGTACTCTAGTCCGGCCAAACGTCCATAGATATTCATTACTGGATCCGGCCTAAATTATATGTCTCGGTTGTTCCTATTCATTACTGCTGGCTACAGCCCAGGTTGTCTGTGGCCTGTGTTTATTTTTAGAACTGATATCAGGCACTTGTATGAAACCGAAGTAGCGATCGGGTAGGGATGACAAATGTCAACCCCTGTAATTCCAGTTTGCATTTGTGCGTCTGTTGCCACTGTTTGTTCGTCTGGCCACGCGCCGTCCGGGTGGCCCTGAGGAGTGGGCGTGGTTTCTTCCGGCCTAGTGTACCCTCTGGACTTCCTGAAATGGCCTAGCAGTCCGAAATATTTGCCGACCCCAGCCCTAGAAGAATGAGAAATACATGCAGTACTGGTTTATTCTCAGGCAAAAAGATTAATAATGGAAGAGAGATTGATTATGAATATAATAGTTTACACTCAACGATGTTGACTTTGAAAATGTAAGAAAAAGGCAACAGCATCTTTGATCTGACTGATAAAGTCAATGGTCAGTGAGCATATAGTGTTTAGTTTTCATTATTTATTGATTTCAATGTTATTAAAAGTAATGGAAGATCATTTGATACACAATTTATATGGTAAGTTTGCAATAATTTTAAATTTTAATTCTAACTTTAAGCATGCAATTTATAGACATTTCAAAGCGCTAGATTTTAGGATTGAAGACTGGAGTGAAAAGGATTCTAATCTTACATAATGGGTGGTATTAATAGCTTTTAGGCAAAGTTTACTCCCTTCTATTAGCTATCTGGAAGTAGTTGGTTACCATTACCTGCAGCTCTAGATAGTAAGAAGACAGCTGTTTATACTAAGAATATAAATTATTAATCAATGTGCTTTGTGGTGCATTCTTGGAGCATTTAATCGGAGAGAGAATCGTACAGAGAGTATAAAGTATCTTAAGAATTATTAGCTGATACATTTCCTAACTTGAAACCTGCTTTAGATAAGTTATTTTCAGTAGAGAGTGGCAATAATGAATCTCATAAAGTTAAAGATATTCTGAAGTTAGCTGATCTATTTGGTAGTAGCATTAACGTCTACGAGTTATTTATCGCAGTGGTCTACGACCTGAACATTTTATGTAAGAGAAAGAACATTGTGTTGGCATGTTCTTTTATCAAAATAAAGATTGCTCTGTATCTCAGTTCACTTTAATCGTCAACTTGAATGCCTTGTTTAGGAATAGGAACGTGAGAACTGGATGAACAAAGTATTTCAGTAAGAAGTTTTTACTTAAATTTTACTCACTTGCATCTTTAGATTCTCATTACGCTGACTGTGAGACAAAAATATTAAATTGGTGTAGCTGTTAAGATGCTAAAAGCTACAGATGAGAAAGATGGTACTTGAGAATTAGTACAGTTTAGTTAACATTCAAAGATTTTAAAAGCTCCATGTGATGCTTATGCAGATTTTGATCGTTTATTCTCAGCAGCGAGGGAAGAAAATAAATCATAGAGGAGCGAAATAATACGAAATAATAATAGGTTTACTTGTCAACATATTCCATGTTCTGGTTTTTACGTTGTAGTTAATCCTGAAGAAGAAAAATGAGAAAGTCTCTGTCATTTAGGTGACCTGATAGCGTTAAGAAAATTCCAGTTAGCCTTATAGATGAGAGTGAAAAAAGTAAAGAAGAGCTTATTGACCCAGCTTATATGAGAATAATAATAATAATAATAATGCATTTGATTAAGCACCCTCATAGAACTCAATCTCTTTCTAGGCGCTTTATATTTGCTGCAAAAGGAAGCGCGATTGAATGGTGAGTAATATCATGTTGATAAGCATGAATAACATGGTTAGGGGTGACATGCACAGGGTCAGCATGCAAGTGTGGTTAGTGGCAGCATGCAACAGTGTCAGCACGCATAAGCACATATGGGACGAATCACAGGGACCCACTAAATGCTGTCATAAATAAATGCGTTTTTAGTTTCCTTTTTAATGTGGTCAAGTCAGGATGTGTCGTGACGCAAGTCGGGAGTGAGCTCCAGGCTTTGGGAGCATACGAACTAAATGCACGATCTCTAAAGGATTTGAGGTTTGTACAGAGTTTGTAAGGAGTTGTAATTTGTACGGAGAAGTATAGGGCAGACAATAAAAATTCAATGGGTTCAGAAGAAAGGGAATCAGATGAAGAAACTGAGTGAAGTGTGGAACACATATGTGAATAAGAGAATTTGAATTTTGGTGGTGAAGTTTTAGATTACTGTCACTTAGCTGGCAACGTACCGTAGAGCCGCTCATATCGCTTTTAATCTTAACTATAGAGTTAAGATATAAAAACACAAATTACCAATATTCGTTCATAATCTTTGCAGAAGTTACTCTCTCAATTGATTTTCGCGAGTTTTGAAATGCTGAGTTGATAAAGAATCTTATCGCTAACAATATGGAGAAGTATCCAAGCATTGATATTAACAGACTTACTTTCAAGGATTCAATGCAGATGATGAATGGCACCTTAGATTATCGTGTAAAGAATCCTAGATTATCTGGAAGTAAATTTCCAGTAACTCTATCTAAGTTAAAAATAACTATGAAGAATTCAAGTTTCACTTGCTAACTAGAAAGAGAATATATATATATATATATATATCCATGTGTAAGTATATGACTGGATATGCATGGTTTAAAGAGGGAAAGCTACCTATTATTGAATCATTTTCATCTTTGAATGGAAAGGAAATAAGTAAGGATAAACATGAGCATGCTAAAAAGGTTTGAAATGCATTTAACATTAGATATGGGTGGTTGTCATATTTAGCTTTAAATGTATTGTTGCTAGATGATGTATTTCATGCTTTTTAGAAACTTTATGCATTCTCGCCATCGATTAGATCCAGCTCTAAAAACTCCTCCCGTAACTTGGGCGGCCTTTAAGGTATACAAAGATTTTTTTTTTCTAGAATTACTTACCAATGTTCAGCATAAGAGATTCGTTGAGAAGGCTATTTGTGAAGGAATGTGTGAAGTTTCAACTAGACACGTTAAGGCTAATAATGATTATTGCCACGACGATTGATGGGAAAAAATAAAAATTGGGGCCATTTTGAACTTCGACGCTACTAATCTTTGCGGACGGGCATTGTCTCCATGTCCACCTAATGGACGATGTAAGTTCCGATTCGGCGCCAGCTCGTCGTTCCGTTCGATCGACTCGGCGCCGCCCGCAGCGGCGAGGACGCGTCCGCTGGCCGATCGCCGGCGGCTAGCAGGCTCGCGCACAAGTACGCAGTCGCGAACCGTCGACCCATGGCGCCGATCGAGTGGCCTCGACTCGGAAGTCGGACGTTCGTGTATCGACGGCGCCGTCGGTGAAGCTACGTCGCGCCGCCACCAACACCCGTAGCGGAGTCGGGCGATTCGCGCGGCTGAAAGTTGGGGCGGCGGCGCGCGCTCGCCCGGGGCGCCGGACGAAGCGCTCGCTCGCCGGAAGCTGCCCCGGCTTCGATCCGGAGGAGCGCCGGAAGAGCGCGAGCGTACTTCCGCCGCGGCTTCGGCAGACGCGGCGACGGCGAGCAGCCGACGAACGCGTCGGCAGACAAAGCAAGCACCCAGGAGCCGACCTTCGTCGGCTGCACTCGCTCGAGGAAAGGCATCGTTCCGAGATGTCGTTGGCTGCAGAGATGTTTCGAGCTTTTCCGAGATCATGCGGCAGACAATGAGCGAGCCGACGACGGCCCCGTTTTGGCCGCTCAGCGTCGGCTTAGCTTAGTCACGTGGCGGCGCCGCCGGCGGCGCCTCATGGCCATTTCTTCGAGCGGTCCAGCGCGCGACTTCACGCTTGGATTGCGCGACGCGCTCTCGCGGGCTCCATGCTGTCGTAAGAGAAGAGTTTGAGTTTAGGCTCGCTGTACGGCAAAGGTAAGATTTCAATTATGTACCTTCCGTTTACTCCCGCTTTGTGAACAGCACTTTGCATGTCATGCAAAGTGTAAGTTGCCGAAGTTCCATCAATTGGTAGGTAGTTGATGATTGCTGAAGTTCCATCAATTGGTAGGTAGGTAGGTTGGAAATTTTCTTTTTAATTACAAAGCTGCAAAATCTTGCTGAAAAAGTCCGTACCCCTAAATGTCTATTAGATTTATCGAAACAGCGCCGTTCTCAATTAGCCGGACTCAGCTTCCGAGATAACTATTAGTCGTGGTTCCTATATTTAAGGGTCTTGTAACCGGTTATGCAATAATCAACGGCAAGTCAGCGTGATAGCCGACGCCGCCTGCAAGGCAGTCAGTTGTGCCTAAGCAGTTGAGCTGAGTAGTCGCGGGGCATGGGCTTTGAGTAGCACGACGAGGTCGTGGTGGTGTGCGTCGTCATGGCTGCCAGTACACGCCGGTTAGCCTCCGTTGTTGTCAAATAAAAAAAAGCACTAACTGATTTAACAGCCTCTTTTGTAAAGCGACAAAGGAGTATTTACGGCTATCGCCGCCGCTTGCAGCGTGGATAAAGGATCGCCCATCAGAGGATTCGAACCGGTGACCTCGGTCCCGAGATCGTGATAAGCAACCGCCTTACCTAGTGCGCCGTCACGGCAGACTTCTACCGCGCCGCAGAGAAAGACTTGTTGGCTTAATGTGACGGCGCTCTAAGTTCCTGCCGTTCCGCAGCGATTAGCACAGCCGCGCGACACGTCGAGGCTGAACTCAAAAGTCGTCGGCCTCGTTTCCGAGGCGCGAGGCCTCGTCGGTATTTCGCGGGCGTCGGCTACTCGGACTAGGACCGCTTTGAGCGCCACGTTCGCTACCGCTCGTTCGCAGGTACTTCCGGATGCGGCGTCCACTGCACTCCATTAGTAACGATGCGTTTACCCGTGGGAATGTATTGTTGTGAGCGCTTTTAGCGGCTCATACCAGTCTGTCTCACAATGACCAGTGCGCGCATAGCAATCTATTCCTAGCAGAAGCGCGATCATTACTTTTTAAGCAAGCTCCTCAAAGCGCGGCTAACGAGTCCTACGACCATGCAACGGTAAGTAGTGACGTCACGGTTGCATGACACGGCACAGCAATCGTTAGCTCCCGTAAGTCAATAATAATAGTAATAATAGCAAGAACAAATCAGCGTGCTTTCTTGCTGTACACGCTGGAGTGCAAGAAGGCTGTTTTCGTAAGTTTTGGTAATAGTATAATTTTAATACATCTGTCTACCAATCTCTGATAAATAAATCTCTTTTTTCGTTCCACTTAGCATACGCTGTAATGAAAGTCCGTTCTATATACGCAATGGTACTGTCTGACATGCTTTCACCAAGCCATACGCTACGAATTTGTATCAATTGACGGTCAATTCATTCCCATTGATAAGAAGTAGAAAAGCGACTAAACTAATAATTTTTTTGAGCGGGGACCACTACAACTAATTCATTTTTTAAATTGTGTCTCAACATAAGGAATAGTACCGTTCAGAAATCCGCAAGATTGTCTGCTCAGCTATCAAAGTTAAGCACGCATTGACAAAATTTCCGAAGCCAGCATTACATGACGTTTGGATGCAGACAATACGGTTGCGTACGCGACTTCTCAATTAGAACCGAGCGCGACAGGACCAGCAGGAGCTCAAGTGCTCACCAGCTCGTTGAGCTGAAAATCCTTAAAAGGAATCCCAATTGAAAATTTAACGTCATTCGACGCTTCTTTGAGCTCCTTGCTATTTCACCACGACGCACGTTTGCTTCCGGCTGTGGGTACTAGTCCTGCAGTGAGCAGTTCATAATTTGTCACTTCGAGGTGAGGGATAGCCGTGATGGCACACTAGGTAAGGCGGTTGCTTTCATGACCTCGTTCCCGAGGTCGTGGGTTCGATTCCTGCGGTGGGCGATTCTTTATCGCCACTGCTAGCGGTGGTGATAGCCGTAAAGGCTCTTCTGTCGCTATACAAAAGGAGGCTGTTTAATCAGCAAGCCACTGAAGGTCTTATGCGAAGGTCACGGTCGTGCGCCCACTGGGTCTGACGCTACAGGTCACTATTTGGCAATTCACCTCATGGGTAGAAAGAAATCTAGCTCATTCGGTCAGATCTGGTTCGCAGCGGGCTATTCTTCATTGCCCGCTATAAGTCTGACAAAAGCGGCGACGACTCTGCAGTTGTTATGCACGAGTTATTGTTGAATCGGCTAATTAATTTGAGCCCCATTCGAGGCACTGAAACCCCGTAAGGCAGCGGATGCATATCCAAGTCTTTCTGAATCGTAAAGCTGTGAAATACTGCTGATAATGTGGGCCGTCTCTGCATTTATATCGAGTGGCCGTCAACTAATTGTGTACGATTGCAGCGGCTCGCCCTGGTCTCGCTCCTCCTCGCAATGCCCGGTGCACGTGACCGAATGTAGCCCTAGCAGAAGCGCCATCGGTACTGGCGTAGCTGGCTTGTAGAATCACGACAAAACGAGACATAGCATTTGGACTAATTCTGGTCAAGTCTACCGACAGTAGCACAGCACGTTAGTAACCACTAATACCCGTTACTCAATCGTAATCATTCCATTTTGCTACCCTGCTGTACTCACAGTAGGGCGAGAGGGCCTCGGTGGTCTTACGAGTCATAAAGTACAACTTACTTATTAATTATCACTTAATGGTTATGTCTTAATATTGGATGAACGCCATAAGCCATTGTACATCCTGTTCCTAATGTTTATAAATCAGGAGCCGTGAATAATCGCCGACAACAGTTACTACCGTGCTGATTCAGTATCAAATTTTAGTATCAATTGACGTGAGCAAGTTACTTGTCAAAGCAAAGTGGGCTACTCATCTTCAATTTGCGAATCTCTACTAATTAGGGCGCGAAAGTGCGTCCTTTCCTTTCCCTCCGTCACACCACAAAATGGCCTACATCCGTGACGTGGCAAGATGGCGCAACGGTGTCTGCAGTGACCTAACTACTAGGACTCAGCGAAGCGAGTCCACGGACAGTAAGCTGCTCGTAAGAAATATATTCGATGAAGAGAGTGCAGACGCCTGACAACATCTGTTTGTGTCGGTCGTGGCCTTTGACAGGCGGTATTCGACGAGAACTCTGAGGAAACTTAGCACTCAGAATGCTACAAAACTCGGTTGGCAGTTCACTTCGACAGTCAACTGCCTTTCGTCTGCAACTAACAGTTTTAAACGCAATGGACTCGCAGACATCTATCTTAATGTGATTCAAACATATTCTTGTCAGGATTTAAGACTTTTGATCGTTGCTGTACGTAAATGTCAAGCTAGGTCAAGCTTGACTGCTTTCAATAGCCTCGTTTACTTAGTGGCAGAACGGCTGTAGCGGCAATAACTTTCGCTCGCTGTGGGCACAAAATGCAGTTCCAGCAGAAGAACTGGAACTCTGCCTCCCGGGTGTCAGCATTCTCTTGGCTTATTACTCCAGGGCAAATAATCGGTGATAATTATAATAATAAATTTGATATCGCGCCCTCAGAGAACTCAATTTCTTTCTAGGCACTTTGCATTTGCTGCAAAGGAAGTACGATCGAGTGGTTAGCGGTAGCATGATCAATAAACAACATGAATAACATGGTTAGGGGTGACATGTACAAGGTCAGCATGCAAGTTTGGTGAGACAGCATGCAGCAGGTGTTAACACGTGTAAGCACATAAAGAAAGAATCTCTCGTAGCCCATCCCCCCTGTTTTTGGTTTCTTTTTAAATGTGGTGGAGGTGTTGTGACGCAAGTCGGAATGAGTGTCAGGCTTTGGGAACATACAAGCTGAAGGCACGGTCTCCAAAGGAACACCCCTGACTTATGCCGAGCTGGTTTGCTCTAGCGGTTAAGGTGCTCACCCCGACCAAGGTCTGACTGAGGTCGTGAGCTCGTGCCCCGAGGCATATGTGAAGCGCCTGAATAGAGATTAAGTTTTCTTGGGGCGCTATATAAATGAATTATATTTTTTATGACATTTAAAAAGAAGCTAAAAATGCAATAATCTATACAGCGTCTAGTGGGTCCATGCGACTCTCCTTTCTGTGCTTATGTTTGCTGACACCGTGACACTCTGGCTGCCACTAACCAGTTTTGCATGCTGACCCTGCGCACGTCACCTCTAACCTTTATTATGCTTGTTGTCATTGAGCATGCTACCACTAACAATTCGACCGTGCTTCCATTGCAGCAAATGTTAAGTGCCTAGAAAGAGCTCAAGTTCACTGAGGGAAATATGTAAATGTAACATTACATTACATATAGTCATTATTATTGATATTATTATCATCATCAGCGATCGTACTGGGCACTTAAGGATTACCCGCTGCAGTCTAAACCGGACTTTGGTGAGCCGTGATGGCACACTGGTGTTGTGTCTGCCTGCTGCTTCTGCAATCTTAATTAGTGCAGCAGCATCGGCCATTAATGTATGCCCACCTGCAGCAGGTGGGTGGGCAATTGATTTAGCGCAGAGTCCGGCCTTTGATGTAAGGATGTGGCACGCAACAGATGTACTCCCCCTTCTGCGGTGAGGCATTCAGCTCGTATGTGTACCCGTTAAGGGAGTAAAGATCGAGTCTCATTAACCGCTCCCGTCCGGGCTGTGCCTCCGTGGGACTCCACTAGCGCTGCTGCCGCCGGAGCCACAACAATACTACAAGTAGTAGCACGGAATGGTTTACTCGTGCCAAAAATAGTATCAGACCTTCTATGACCTAGGCGGTACGCCTATACTGAGGTACGAAATTTTTAACGGCTGAGAGCACTTTATGCCTTGACTTCTAACGTTTGAGAAGCCCGTAGCAAGGCCAAAGATTTCGATGCCGCTAAAACGTGTTGTGCCAGTGTGTCTGGGCGATAATTCGATACACAGTTGTGATAATCAGCCGGCCGACGTAAAGCAAGATTATCACAAGCTGCGAAACGAGTCGATTCTGATCTTTTCGTGATTGACGGATGAGGAAGCCCGGATTGAGGCCCCGAGAGGTTTCGGCTGGAGCAGCAGCAGCAGCTTGCCTGAGCAGAGACCGGTACATGACGCTAGATGACGAGCCAGCTTCATTGCCGGTCGGATCCCACCGTCAACTGCCCGCAAGAGTCAGACAGGCAAGCGGAACTCATTCAGCTGCCCCGCAGCTATCCGGCTGCAATACTGGTGGAGGAAGCGGGTACGGGTGTGCTTCCGACCTAGTAGCGGCCACAGGCGAAGAGTGCCCGAACTATGCAAGTGCGCAGCAGCAGCAGCAGCAGCGGCGGCGGCGGCCAAAGACAAAGGACGGGTGGCATGCGACGGCTTTCAGCCGCGAGGCAGCCTGCGACTGGGTGCAGGCGACCCGCGAGAGCGACCTCTCGGTGGCGAACCGCAGCAGCGAGAGCTTCGTAGCGACGGAGAGCATCTAAGCCACCGAGGAGCACAGCGGCGCAAGCGCCCCGGTGGTGAAGAGAACCCGCAAAAGCGTCTCCGCACTGAGCGCAGAAGAGCACCCGTGACAGCGAGGTATCGACCGCGAAGCGCAGCAGCGAAAGTGTCCTAGCAGTGGAGAGCGCCCGCACGAGCGTCTCGGTACAGAGCGCAGAGGAGCGCAACCGAGAGATTGACTCGGTGGAGGGTAACTCCGAGAACGACGAGGCCATAATAATGAGCCGGAGTGGTCTTCGCAGGGCTGGGTCGGCCGGCTGCTAGCGCCTGAGACCGGGCATTAGGGCTAACATGGAGGTAACCTGCGAGAACCGCATGACTGTGGAAGCGGCGTCCGAGCCTTTCCTAACGGTGGGCAATATCTACGACCAGCTGCTCACGAGGGGTAGAGCTGATGCGTGCCTCTTGCGAATGGTTGTCACGTAGCCTGCAAACCGGTTAAGCCGGTCTGGAGCCTTCAACGTCAAAATTAGACACCAGATAGAGCCCGAACGAAATACTATAGGACAGGGCAACACCTTAAACTTCGGGGCCACCATCAGAGCAGGCAGTAGAGAAGGAACCGATGGCTACACTGTCCAGTCACTAGGGTCACCCCTTCCCAAGCCAGACTGGCTGGGACAATGATATCCATTTTCTATGGGGAAGGGATGTGTGCCCGCTGCTTCTATTGTAATTAGTGCCGCAGTATCGACTAATAATGTATGCCCCACCTGCAGCAGGTGGTTGGGCAATTGATTCGCTGCAGCTTTCGGCCTTTCATGTAAGGATGTGGCCCGCCATAGATCACTCCCCTCTGACAAGTCACTTTTGAGCCGTGATGGCAGACTAGGTAAGGCGGTTGCTTTCACGACCTCGGCCCCGAGGTCGTGGGTTCGATTCCTGCGGTGGGCGATTCCTTATCGCCACTGCAAGCGGTGGCGATAGCCGTCAAGGCTCTTCTGTAGCTATACAAAAAGAAGCTGTTTAATCAGCTACGATTTTTTTCCATTTCCGTGCTGTCTCTGTGAGACTCCACAAGAACAGTCACCGCCGGAGTTATGGTCATACAACACTAGATAAGGCGGTTGCTTTTCACGACCTTAGTACCGAGATCGTGGGTTCGAATCTTACAGTGGGCGATCATTCATCGCTGCTGCAAGCGGCAGCGATAGCCGCAAGTGCCCTTCTGTTGCTATACAAAAGAGGTTTGTTAATCAGCTGGTATTTAATTATTCTTTTTGTAAGACTAGAGCCCAAGCCCTGGGGGCAAAGGGTACGAGTGCCTCATTGGATACTAAGAGCCTCTTCTTCAGAGCGAATTTAAGTCAGCACTACCCGATTCCGTGAGTTGATTACTAATTGGTGGAGGGCTCGTATATACCAGATGTTGCAAAACCTAAGGTCATGCCAAATCAACTTTTTCAATCTTATTGCAGCTTATAAATCGTACCTTACACAGGTCCTAAATAATTTAATGCCTCGCTGGTTTGGCCCTATGGTTAAGGCGCTTGCCCAGACAAGGTCAATATGTAATGTATTTAATAACCGAAGTCGTGTGCTTGAGCCCCCTCCCGTGGTACCAGTGAAATGCTTGAATAAGTATTAAGTCTTTATATGGCACATATAAATTAAATTGTTTATTTATTTATATTTAGCTGGGCTGAACCGTCGTTGCGCATCCGTAAAGTTTTTTAAATGACTGTTACTGAATGCCGAGCTGCCTTTCAGTAAAAAAAATTCATCGCAAGCTTATGACTTTACTAGTTTTTTGTAAAAGTTCAAGCAAATCACATTCTGACTATCATTGTTAACGAAAATTAAACAGTCGGTTTATGGAGTGCTTACTTCATAGCCAGCTATTTTAAGTTTGAGATATATAAAACAGTAGATGAAAGAGCCGGTTTTCTACACTCCAAGTTCACAAATATTTATTGAAAAAACTTCAAATTAAGCCTCTATTATATTTCTGAAACTGACTTGAACGGCCGTGAGCGAGGCCATTCCTGGACCTTATGGAAGAGCATTAGTGCTTTAGCATATTCTCCACGCTTGCAAGATAGAAGGTCATTTCAGATGATGGATTGTCACGATGGTCCAAGTGCAGCTGAACATGAATTTAGTCCATGCTGGCAGCAATTGACTTGTTGCTGAAGAAATAAGGAATTCGTGTATCCTTTGATCATCGCACCTGCAAGTAAACAAGCTTTAGTAAGTCTAGTCCTGGTACATAGCAGCACTCTCTGAGATGCTTTCAGCGAGCATTACACTTCAATGCATTATAAGTGAATGGTACAAAGTCATCCAGAATGCTAAGACAAAGTGAAATAAATTATCTTCTCTTTGGAACTTCAACAACTAAAACCTCATTTTTTAACAGTCGAGTTGTTATCAAAATGAAGCATGCTATTCAGAAATCCCTAAGACCAAGTGCACAGATTCTACCGTTAATCCTTAATATAATCACATATCCCTAAATAAAATATACCAAGTCAGAAGCCGGATCGCGCTGTGTGTCAGATCGACACGTCTGGCTCTAACTTCGAGGTACTAGCAGAGTGCAGGTAAGGTGTTCTTACTTCAGGCAACGGGTTCGAGTGCGGATGGGAGCAGATCTCCTATGCTAACTTACTGCAGGCAACTGAACCAATTCTGCTGCTACCTCAATTTGGCTTTTTGATCAGGTCATCATTAAACTGGGGTTATTGTATTTTAAGTTTTCGGAGACCTCTTTTCGTCACAGGGTCTTAGACTAGTAGTAATATGCTAGTATTGTGCACGAGACGTTATTCATAACCTAAAGCCTTGCAAGGTGTCTCTTACTAGCCAGGTGCAAAAAAGGCAAAACATGCAACGGCTCTTATGGTTGTTATGCAAACGATGCATTGAAATTGCATACTCGTTACCTGCTTTTACATACATGTCTTGATGAATAAACGATGATGCGTCAGAAGAACAATCAGTTATCCGAGTGTTTGGGCATTTCCTTGGAGTATAGCATCCATCGGACCAGCGGACAGCAAGCCATATAAAGCATTTGGTTGACCTTCTCTTGGAGAGTGGGTCACGGCTAACAGCCAATCGGTTTTGCCGAACTGGATTCTTCCAGTTGTGAAACCAATTACTAACCCGATTCCGAAGAGCGCGCCTACAAGAGATGACAATCTGTGAAGAGAGGACGCGAAAGCTGTCGATGCTTAATGAATCTGCCTTTTTTGGCTAAGCTCCACTATTGTTGAGGCACAATGCTGGAAGTTCTGACAGCTGCAAGCCTCCTAAGTCAGGGTGAGGACATTGTGAGTCCACGTGCTACACGATATGCAGTTAGACATTAGCTAGTTCCTTGGTTTTCTTGTCGAACCAAACCCTGACTGCAATCAGCTTGAAACTCCACTTGAAAAAGACCAGACTGCCATATTTGAGTCAAAGAAAAAAATTCTTTTACACTGCAACATGGAGAAATAGAGGGGCCAGGAAATGAGAATGGAATGAAGCAATCAGGAATCAAAAGCCGACGAGTGCCTCTACTGAGAAGTACTAGACAAACCAGACGGTGAACCGTGACGGCACACTAGGTAAGGCTGTTGCTTTCCACCACCTTAATCCCGAGATCGCGAGTTCTAATCTTACAGTGGGCGATCATTTATCGCCGATGCGAGCAGTGGCGACAGCCGAAAAGGCTTTTCTGTTGCCATACACAAGAGGCCGTTAAATCAGCTAGCATTTATCTACTAGATGTCCTCGGCGAGGCAATCGTGTGTGACACTAGTGGAAGTTTAATCAATAACATCCGAATTCTGCACGACTGACTGAGCATCGTCACAGTGCTCATGCTACGAAGCAGCTTACCAGTGCTGGGGTAACTAGAATGGCTCGCGACAACTGCCGCACACACACTCCACCCTGGCTGTGTCGGATCTGAAGTACTGCAGACACTAGTGAGAATTCTACGACGAGACCGGCAGCATTGTGTGTAGCATCTGCCGCCTCTTGCACAACCAGCTGCACGGAAAACCACTTATTTTGGGATGGATTATGGCCATCAGTTATAAAACTACCACAAACGCTCGCTGTAGGCAAAACATGACATCCCTTGGACCTTTCAAATAAAACCGGGGTCACCAACTCATGAAAACGCTTACCATTTTTCAGGTTAATCAAACCGGTCTAAAAGAATCGGGAAAGCTAGCTCACTAGAGCGAAAACAACATGAACGGAGTTCGAGCGAATTTCCAGGAACGTGGGCAGCTTGTTGCCTTGGGGAATGCAAATGCTAGTAGCTCAAGATGCCCACTGCTTGGGATGGCGAGGGTGGCAAAGTGGATTTTCTCCGCGCCCAAGACGCTGCATCAATCGTGCTTCCTTCCATGCATGTGCGCAATAGTTTGAACTTGCAGGCTATACCTATTGGCTCAGAGCTGTGCCAATCTGGAGAGCTGTCGCTTGGTAATAAAGCGCCCGGAGCTACTAATACTAGCGAAGGCGGCCCTATTCTAGGCGTCCGCTTACCGCGAACATTGCAGCTATGTCTGTACGACAAGAGGCGGCATCAGGATCCAAATGTTCGTCAGATACGCGTCTGACGGTTCAGATGCAACTGGACCCCCTCCAGCACACCCGCCAGAGGTAGCACATATATGTGCTGTTGTACTAGAATCTCGGCTGGAGGAATTTCGGCTCGGAAGTGCTGCAGGCAAGAGTGAGGCTTCTATCTTTCGATTTCTTACGACAAGACCAGCTGCAATGTGTGCCTCATCAGCTGCCTTTTGCCCGATCAGTTGCATGGAAAACTTCCTAGTATTGGATCGATTATAGAAATCGGGTAGAAAACGACCAGTAACGCTCTCTTCGGCAAAACATGACAACCCTTGGATATCTGAAATAAAACATCGGTCACCAAATCATGAAAACCGTTACCATTTTCAGGTCAATCAAACCTGTCAAATAGAAAAGTGAAAGCTAGCTGTGTGGGTTGGTAACAACATGAACAAAGTTCGTGCGAATTTCCATAAATTTGGGCAGCTCATTGCCTTGGGGAATGCAAATGCTCCTAGCTCGAGATGCCCACTGCTTAGGATGGCTAAGTTTGCAGAGTGGATTTTTTCCGCACCTAGACGCAGCCTTAATCGTGCTTCCTTCCATGCAAGTGGGCGATAGTTCGTACTTTCAGGCTATACCGATTGGCTCCGAAGTATGCCAATCAGTAGAGCCATCATTTTTTGTTAACAACACCCGGACGTACTAATGCTAGCTCAGGCGGCCTTATTCTAGGCGTCCTCAGACCGGGAACGGTGCAGCAATGGCTGGAAGGCCAAAGGCGGAATCGCTTCCCAAACGTTTTTCAGATACGCGTCTTCGATTCGTATGCAACTAGACAGTTCCGCGCCTGTCGCAGCTGGCCGACCACACGAACGGGCACGAAGACAAGGTGAAGATGGGCGACAGGAGAGCACCTAAGAGCAGCCTAAGCTCGACTTTGGCTCCGCTCGAAGCCAGCGACCGTTTAGGGCTTACAGCGGCCACAGACTTTAGAAAAAACCAGTGACAGCTCGGCAGAGGCACCAGCCAGCACTCCCCCGGTCCCCTCCAGGACATGCTTCAGAGGGAGCTCATATATGTGCAGTTGAGCTAGAATCTCGGCTAGACGAATGTCGGCTCTGAAGTATTGCAGACACTAGTGAGAATTCTTCGACGAGACCAGCTGCATTGCGTGTAGCATATGCTGCCTCTTGGGCAACAAGCTGCACGGAAAACCACTTAGCATTAGATGGATTATGGCAATTGGTTAGAAAACGGCCACTAACGCTCTCTGTAGGCAAAACATGACAACCCTTGGACCACTGAAATAAAGCCGGGGTCACCAAGTCAAGAAAACCATTACCATTTCTCAGGTTAGTCAAAACGGTCAGGAAGAAGTGGGTAAGCTAGCACGTTAGAGCAATAAGACCATGAACGGCGTTCGAGCGAATTTCCTGGAACTTGGGCAGCTTGTTGCCTTGGGGAATGCCAATGCTCGTAGCTCAAAATGCCAACTGCTTGGGATGGTGAGGGTGGCAGAGTGGATTATTTCTGCGCCTAGACGCTGCCTCAATCGCGCATCCTTCCATCCATGTGCACGATAGATCGTACATGCAGGCCATACCTATTGGGTCAGATCTGTGCCAATCTGGCAAGCTGTTGCTTTGTATTGAAACGCCCGGAGCGACTAATGCTAGCTAAGGCAGCCCTATTCCAGGCGTCTGGCGACCGCGAACGGTGCAGCTAGGGCCGGAAGACCCAAAGCGGAAGCGCTTGCCAAACATTTGTCAGATACGCGTATGACGATTCGAATGCAACTGCACCGTTCTGCGCCTGTCGCAGCTGCCCGACCACGCGATCGGGCACGATGACGAGGTAAAGAAGGCGGACAGGAGAGCATCGCAGAGTAGCCTAAGGTCGACATCGGCATCGCACCGAGCCGGCGATAGTTCAGGGCCTACAGCGGCCACGGACTTTGGAAGGAACCAGTGTCAGCTCGGTAGGGGCGACAGCCAGCACCACATCACCCTTAGTTCCCATCGAGGACATGCGTCAAAGGGAGCACATTTATATGTGCAGCAGTGCTAGAATCTCGGTTAAAAGAATGTCGGATCTGAAGTGCGTCAGACACTAGTGAGAATTCTACGACGAGACCGGCAGCATTGTGTGTAGCATCTGCAGCCACTTGCACAACCAGCTGCACGGAAAACCACCTTTTTGTGGGATAGATTATGGCCATCCGTTAGAAAACGACCACTAACGCACTTCGTAGGCAACACATGACATCCCATGGACCTATGAAATAAATTCGGGGTCCGCAACTCATGAAAACGCTTACCATTTTTCAGGTTTATCGAGCCGGTCTAAAGGAATCGGGAAAGCTAGCTCACTAGAGCGATAAGACCATTAACGGCGTTCGAGTGAATTTCCAGGAACTTGGGCAGCTTGTTGCCTTGGGGAATGCAAATGCTCGTAGCTCAAGTTGCCCCGTCTTGGGATGACGAGGGTGGCAGAGTGGACTTTCTCCGCGCCCAAGACGCTTCATCAATCGTGCTTCCTTTCATGTTTGTGCGCGATAGTTCTTACTTGCAGGCTATACCTATTGGCTCAGAGCTGTGCCAATCTGACAAGCTGTCACTTGGTAATAAAACGCCCGGAGCTACTAATGCTAGCGAAGGCGGCCCTATTCTAGGCGCCCGCTTACCGCGAACATTGCAGCTACGGCTGTACGACAAAAGGCGGCATCAGGATCCAAACGTTCGTCAGATACGCGTCTGACGGTTCAGATGCAACTGGACCCCCTCCAGCACACCCGCCAGAGGTAGCACATATATGTGCCGTTGTACTAGAATCTCGGCTGGAGGAATTTCGGCTCGGAAGTGCTGCAGACAAGAGTGAGGCTTCTATCTTTTGATTTCTTACGACAAGACCAGCTGCAATGTGTGCCTCATCAGCTGCCTTTTGCCCGACCAGTTGCATGGAAAACTTCCTAGTATTGGATCGATTATAGAAATCGGGTAGAAAACGACCAGTAACGCTCTCTTCGGCAAAACATAACAACCCTCTCATCTCTGAAATAAAACAGCGGTCACCAAATCGTGAAAACCGTTACCATTTTCAGGTCAATCAAACCGGTCAAATAGAAAAGTGAAAGCTAGCTGTGTGGGTTGATAACAACATGAACAAAGTTCGTGCGAATTTCGAGGAACTTGGGCAGCTCATTGCCTTAGGTGAGTCTGTCAAGGGTCTCACGGTTCAGATGCAACTGGACCCCATTCAGCACACCCGTCGGAGGGAGCACATATATGTGCCGTTGTACTAGATTCTCGGCAAGAGGAATGGTGGCTCTGAAGTACTGCAGACACTAGTGAGGCTTTAACGACTACACCAGCTGCAAGTGTGTAGTATCAGCTTCCTGTTGCACGACCAGCTGCACGGAAAACCTCCTAGTACGGGATGGATGATAGCAATTGGTTAGAACGCGACCACTAACGCCCTGTTTTCCTAAAACACAACAACCCTTGGATCTTTGAAATAAAACTGGGGTCACCACGTCATGAAAACCCTTTTTTCAGGACAATCAAACCGGTCCAAAAGAATACCGAAAGCTGGCTCTTTATGGCGAACACAACATGAACGGCGTTCGTGCGAATTTACGTGAACTTGTGCAGCTTGTTGCCTTGGGGAATGCAAATGCTCCTAGCTCTAGATGCCCACTGCTTATGATGGCTAGGTGGGCAGAGTGGATTTTTTCCGTGCCTAGACGCTGCCTCAATCGTGCTTCCTTCCATGCATGTGCACGCTAGCTAGTTCGTACTCTCAGGCCATGCCTATTAGCTCAGAGCTGTGCCAATCTGGAAAACTGTAGCTTTGTATAAAAACGCTCGGAGCTACTAATGTCAGGGAAGGCGGCCTAATTTTTGGCGTCCGCCTACTGGGAACGGTGCAGCTACGGCTACGAATGACAGCTAGGGCAACCCCACATTGCCGAACTTCAAGTATCTCCAAGTCGGCAGTGACCTGCCTTTGGATACCTGCTCGTTCCGTAGCAGCCACCTCTCTGCCGCTTCGGTAATCGGTTCGCTTCCGGTAGAGAAACTTTTAGTATGAGAGGACGCCTAGTTTGAACTGAAAGAATACTCATTTAAGCGCCACCGGTGTGCCATGACTTTACCAGGTTTGGCCTTGAGGGCATTCTTACATTTGAAACTACTGGATGGGTACTTCGAAGTCGCCTGCCAGCCCGAAGAGCTGGTGACTTCGAAGCAGCGATTGAATAGGCTCGAGACTGCGAGACCTCGAGACCAGCTGCATCTCTTCTACCGACTTGCTGTCTGCTTACTCCGAACTATTAGTCAAGTTATATATTTTACAAAAAAAACAAAGTGCATTGATAATAAGGCAAAGTATAAAAGTCATAAGAATTAAGCACTCACCAAGTTTCCCTCGCGTATTTCGATCTAGCTCGCGCATTTTTATCTACTAAGGTTCAACAAGCTTGGATACAAGTCGCACACGTAGTGCCGAGATATTTAAGTATTGTTTTGACATTTCCATTAATTAACAGGAATTATATTCAAAAATAAATTCGCGATTATAGGGTTTTATAGAAACTGGTGTCGTTGCACGATAAAAGCAGTTAATTATACGCAGAGTAATCCACTATATTGAAATACCTGCTAGTTTACTTAGTGGCCGTACAT
The DNA here is from genome assembly GCA_009760855.2 of Cristatella mucedo. NCBI lineage: Eukaryota > Metazoa > Bryozoa > Phylactolaemata > Cristatellidae > Cristatella > Cristatella mucedo. The sequence continues at coordinate 1,066,372 of WPIO01000100.1, forward strand.
TTTAAGGTTTCGGATATGCTCAAAGACAGTGGGGTTCAAAACTAACATATCAGATTTATGGGTAAACAAACAAAAATATCGTACTTGCATGAATTGGAGCTTTGAAAGCATGAAAATAGCATTGAATTTGACGGTCAGATTTGACCCGACCAAAAAGAAGCAATTCTTCGTTTCCCCTAGTAGCAGATGTCCTCTGGAAATCTCCAAATGTCTATGATGAATGCCCGATGGGAAAACGCTTGCTGATCGCTTGCATTTAGCCCATGTCAACCAATGGAATCAATTTTTCAGATACAGTATAATCGCTTACCAATTTCTCCAACAGTTTTACAAAAAAATATGCTAACTTTGAGTTGCTACTATCGGACCGAAAGACGAAACCCTTATTAAATGGCAAGGCAAGCACGATGGATGCAACAGTGTGCAACGCGAGAGGTCGCCGGTCAAGCACGCGCGAAAAATACTCATCCTCAACGTCGAAGAGATAAACGGCTACTTCGGAGAACCAGAATGTCTTCTTAATGGAAGAGCCCTACAAAATGTGGTAAGAGCATTATTATTTTGTTAACGACGGAGAGCTGAAAGACAAGTTGCAGAGACGAATTCCAAACCGGATTCAGGAAGACGAAACCAAACGAAAGCCGGGGAGGCTCATTTTCGCACCCGAAAATCAGCGGGATTGCTGCGCACGCTCCTCGCAGCTAGCTCGCTCTAGTCTCCGAGAGCTGTCACAGCCAGGCGGGAAAGCAAGCGAGCAGCTCAGCGATCGTGCGTGCGCGACGTCTCTCACTGCAGCTCTGATTACTCTAGCGGCGATGTGGGTTCGCCCAAGGACCGCACAGCCGGTGCAGCGAGGAGCTGTAGTAGTGCCCACTTGGTCGGATATCCGGTTAAACGGCGTACGTGGCAATGCCATTTATTGACATGGAGACTCTATCTCGCAGTGAGCCGCAACTAAACGCTGTGGAAATCGTCAACGGAATCGCGTTATCAAGTATATGGGACTTTTCTAGCAACTCGTCGCAGTTCGAGAGCTTCGTGAGTCAGGAATTCTCGCGTTCACAAAAAACGGGAACATAATTGCCCCAGAGAAGCAAGCGTAACCGGAAAATGGCGATGATTACCTCGGGTGTCACCTAGCTCTTCCGATTTACCCGGACGGCAGGCCGACGTCCTTGTGGCGTTTCACCAAAATGGCCTCATCCTGTGGCCCACCGGGTAAGTTAGGAACGTGGGGTGTTACCCGTTAATAAATTGCTTAATTTCGCTCACTCAGGATTACTTTAACGAGAGAAAATTTTGCGATGTTGTTCTCTTCTGTCTATTTAAGAAAATACATTTTCGAGAATGCTGAAGCACATTAGCACCAACCTAAGTTGCGGTCGTCTGGCGGATGACGTTGAGCTGCTCATAGTTTGTATTTCCGTTTCCGTTTTATTAGCTCGAGCTATCGTACGGGTTGGATCTGCCTTAGTGTTGTTGCGGAGCTGCTTCAAACGCGTAAAGCTGTTGACTTGCGTTGCCGCGTCAATCGCTGGAGTTCTTTCTTCAGTCGAGCCATCAGCCATACAAAGTTCGAGGCGGTGCGCGATGTCAACTTGATTTTATTTTCTCTCATGGCTGCATTGTGTGGCGAAACTTTAGCTCCGTCAAGAAATTTCAAATTCCATCCTGGATCGGCGATATCAACCGGTAAACGTGCTTATCAGAGGCGACCAGCCAGGCCGCTAGTCGGTAGCTGGCCTGCTGGGCACTGTGCGTGCACCGGCTCAATGCATCTGAGGTTCTTAGAGGCAGCGAGCCACGTCAGACGACAAACAGAAGACACTCGGCACGGCAGCTACGGCGCTAGACTGCTAAAAACCACACAGATGTTCAACGTCACATCCGTTCAGTTGACCCAGGCTGGATTGAGCCGGGCAAGCAGACGGGCGCTGGACGGGCCGCGCATGCGTACTAAGTCCCTGAGTAAGCTGAGCCAAACTATTAGTGGATCCGCGATGAGGGTTGAGGGCGTGTCGACTGATTTCGTTTCGAGCCTCGGGACGCGGCGAACCGCCCACCCACCGCGAGCGCCAGCGAGAGTGGAGCACGAATGTGCCACCCAGCGCGAGCGGCCCGTGCTGGGTGCCAATAGCGAAAATCAGAAGCCACCGAGGCGATTCGATCGCAGCCGTACGACAGTTGGTACGGCGGCGATCCGCTAAACCACAATACAGCTCTGGCGGTTAGATAGTACTGGTAGCGAGCACCTCCTAGCCACGCAATACAGAGGCCTCGGAAAGGGGTTTACTTATCTGCTACAACCCCAAGTTTTCTGTGGTTTGATCTCTAAGGCACACCAGCAGGTACGTGTAAACTGGCAGGAGGTGCTCAGGCCACCTCCGTCCATCTATGGCATGGTTCCAGACGCTTCTTTCTTGGGAAGAGGGAAGGCGGGGGTTGACAGGCCAGCCAACATCTATCAGCAGCTTCCGCGAGTATCGGACCAATTCTAAAGGCCGAATCGCCGCTGCTCGTCTCCGAGCTTCCTGGCCTGCTCCTAAGCGCTTCCTCTCTAACCGCACTGACGCTCCTCTCTGGCTCACTGCTCCAGGACAAAGGGGCTCTAGCCCGCCGCCGAACAGCTCTTGTTCGCGCTAAAATTTAGCCAAAGCCAGCAGGGCGCTACAAGTGTAAGCGTTTGCGGGATCTTTACATTGCAGCCAGCTCTAACGGCAATTGAGCTAGCCATGTACGCTTCAATTGGCTTCGCATACCCTTTGTTCTATCTAATGTATCTCCGTCAGTAACTCCACAAAGTCATAAAGACCATGTGGGCGTTACGCAGGAGAGTTTTGTATAGCGCACTCACAGCCTAAGCGGCTTTCGGTACGCATTCGGTAGCCAACAGACTTCGTCTCACGCAACAAAGAGAAAGTGGGAAGCATAGCAGAGTTAGGAGAGCAGTTGAGGTAGTGAGTAGCATAGAAGTAGCAGTTCAGGACCGCTGAAAAAGATGTGCCATAGTCGGCAGTTGGAGAGTAGATGTCGTTGCGCAATAGCGCGGCAGGCTACAAGAAAGAGTACAGTGCTGTCACCGCGACTTTTCATGAACATGTGCGTAACCTCGTTGTATCGTTGCACTCCAGTTTGTCCTCGTTCCACTAGCGAGAAGCTGCTCTCTGCTGCGGCTGATCAAGCTGATGCTGTCGTGTTATGCATGTGGGCGATGATTCCGATAGCTTCGGCAACACGATATGTGTGTGTGCAGAGGTTACAGTCGCTCAGTTGACGTGTGCATGTTGATTTTCTCTTTTTTTGCCTATTGCTCCATTCATTTGTTCGATAGCTCTTGAAACTTGCAAAACCGGCTTTCATAGGATTCAGCCTGTTCGTGCCCTGAGGTCCTCTGTGGACAATAAATTAGCTGTCCCATTCCTCCGCTTAAAGACAGTTGGCGACAGAAGCTTTAGCTCTGCAGGTCCTAGACTGTGGAACTCGCTTCACAATTCTTGCGCAACGACAACTACTCTCCTACTGCCGACTAGGGCACATCTTTTTCAGCGGTCCTGAGCTGCTACTTCTATGCTACTCACTACCTCAACTGCTCTCCTGACTCAGCTATGCTTCCCATTTTCTCTTTGTTGCGTGAGATGAAGTCTGTTGGCTACCGAATGCGTACCGAAAGCAGCTTAGGCTGTTAGTGCGCTATACAAAACTCTCCTGTGCAACACCCACATTGTCTTTATGACTTTGTGGAGTTACAGACGGAGATGCATTACATTACATAGGATGAGTGCTGCTACACGAGTTTTGGCCATCCAGACTGATCGTGAACTTGTCCGGGGCAACCCTGCTGCCTATCCTGGGAACACAATGCCGCGATGGCACACTAGGTCAGGCAGTTGCTTTTCACGACCTCGGTCCCGAGGTCGTGGTTGTGAATCTTGTGCTGTGGGCGATTCTTTATAGCCGCTGGCTGCAAGCGGTGGTGGTAGCCGTAAAGGGTCTTCTGTCGCTATACAAAAGAGGCTGTTAAATCAGCCAGTATTTTGTTATTTAGTCTATGTGGAATGAATCCAGTGCTTATTCAGTAGCATTCTGAACATCAATGATCTTTCATTTTCTCCTGAGTACCAGTGTCAGCAGCTTACTAAAATGCTACCTTACTCGCTGCTCCCCCTGCCCACTCTTCTCCTCTCTTCCCCGTCCCTGCGCTTCCCCCTCTTGTCTCCCATCTTCCCTGCGCTTCCCTCACCTCTTGTCTCCCATCTTCCCTGCGCTTCCCCCTCTTGTCTCCCATCTTCCCTGCGCTTCCCCCTCTTGTCTCCCATCTTCCCTGCGCTTCCCTCACCTCTTGTCTCCCATCTTCTCTGCGCTTCCCCCTCTTGTCTCCCATCTTCCCTGCGCTTCCCCCTCTTGTCTCCCATCTTCCCTGCGCTTCCCCCTCTTGTCTCCCATCTTCCCTGCGCTTCCCCCTCTTGTCTCCCATCTTCCCTGCGCTTCCCTCACCTCTTGTCTCCCATCTTCCCTGCGCTTCCCTCACCTCTTGTCTCCCATCTTCCCTGCGCTTCCCCCTCTTGTCTCCCATCTTCCCTGCGCTTCCCTCACCTCTTTCCTTTTCATCTCCTACCCTCTCCTCTTTCTCATCGCCCTCCCCTGCTCTTCTCTCTCCTCCACTCTCCTCTCCCCGCGCTCTCTTCCCCTCTCTTCTCCCCTCTGCTTACCCTAACCCACCCCTCTCTTCCTCTCCCTTCCCCTTCCCCTACCTTCCCCACCTCTTTCCTGCTCTCCTCTCTCCTGCTCTCCCCTCCATTCTCCTCCGCTCGGGCTGCAGCTGTCGTTCTCCTGGGTAGACAGTGGCTGGGTGGCTAGGCACAGCGAGCCACACTCGTGCCGCACTGGCGTTGAACAGCTCCACGGGGCTTTCTCGGCTTTCTCGTGACAGCTCCTGCTGGCCTTCAGTTGCCTGGCCCTGGGGCACGACAGTGAACCTCCGGTGACCGATGGAGCCGGAGCGCCTAGCCACAGCGAAATCGTGGGCTCCACCGCTCAGTACGCCGGATCTCTGATGCGGCTTGCCGTTGCTACGTCGAGGCGGCTCGGCAAAGTCAGGGCCGTCGATTTGGCGGTCGTTGCCCCCTATGAGCTAGATGGGTGGTTCAGTGCTCCAGCTGCCTCGTGCAGCCTCGCTCTCGTCGAGCCCTTGCACTCTGCTGCATTCGTGCTTTTTTCCTTAGATAAACAGCGCATCGACGGCCCTTTTGGAGCGATGATCGGCTCGTTGGTCCGGTTATTTTTTTTTCGGATTCAGATTTGCTGAGTCGTCATTCCCAGTAAAGCAGCGACTGGCCGAGGGAGCTCTGGGAGCCAAGGCAGGTGCGGCAGCGGCAGCACAAGAGATTCGGCTTGTCCAAGTGGCTCGCTCGGCAGTGACTATATTCAGTCGAAGCCAGTTTTGGTCATCCGTGACGATAACTCTCGTTAAGGCTAACCGTTCGAATTCGCTCCTCGATGAGTAGCCCTCGTGTTAAGTGTCGGCACTCTTAAGTAGTGATTAACTGGGATTAACACGTCGGGCTCTATACGTCGGTATTTCAACAATGCTTTTCGAGTAGTGCCTGCCCGAGCGTGAGGCAAAGGATTGACTTCAAGGTTTTGTCGCTCACTTTTAGGTCTCTTCATTCTATGGCTCCAGCCTATCTTTCAGATATACTCCCCAATCAGGCCAAGCATCGTACCACCCGCTTTTCGCAATCCAACAGTCTACCAATACCTCGTACAAACCTTAAATCCTTTGGAGACCGTGCATTTAGCTCGTATGCTCCCAAAGCCTGGAACTCCCTCCCGACCTGCGTCAGAACATCCCCTGACCTGACCACATTTAAAAGGAACTTAAAAACACACTTATTTAGGACAGCATTTAGTGGGTCCCTGTGATTCGTCCTTTATGTGCTTATGCGTGCTGACACTGTGCATGCTGCCACTAACCACATTTGAATGCTGACCCTGTGCATGTCACCCCTAACCATATTATTCATTTTTTTTGTTTTTCAAGCATGATTTTACTTACTATTCAATTGCATATCACTTTGCAGCAAATGTAAAGCGCCTAGAAAGAGATTAAGTTCTCTGAGGGCGCTTTATCAAGTGCAATATTATTATTATTATTATTATTATTATTATTAAAAACCTAAAGCCTGCCATTAAAACGGACTCTAAAACATGCGATGGTCTTGTCGAATAAACAGCAGGCTAAGCAAGCAACCCGGTAATTACTGCAGGTTCAGGTTATATCGTTTCTACAATCTCCTACTATGTTGGAGCAGATTTTTGTCTTACTTAATTACTTGGAGTGTGTTATCAGACTTAAATGTCTTGCACCTGCCGCCTTTCACCGTGCGACCTCGTAATAGATGATGTGATCTGGAGACTGCCTTAGTTTTGTAGGCAGTCGTATGTCCATCTGTTTTGGAATGAGCTTTGCAAAGCTCAATGGCTTACTGCTGGGTGCCACTCAATTGCTCGCCGTTCAATTCATTTCATGAGCCAAATCCTACAAAGCCTAAACAGATAATTCATTTGTATAGCGCCCTAAGAGAACTTGACCTATATGTTCAGGCGCTTCACATATGTCACCGGGCTTGAGCCCACTTTGACGACCTCGGTCGTCCTAGGCGAGCAGCAGCTTAACCCCTGGGCCACACGAGGGCGTATGCCATGCCTCATCGGCACCATTTGTATTGCCTAGGGAAAGTGGTGCTCTTCCATACAGTCACCAAATGGCTTAAAAGCTATACCTAGAGGCCTCCTGCTGCTCCTGCTGCAATGCTGCTTCGCCACGGCAGCTCTGTTGCTGCTGCTCTACTGCTGGTGCTATCATGTTGCTGCTGCTGTTACTACTCTGTTAGTGCAGCTTTATCTGCTTCTGACACTCTGCTGCTGCTGCTACTCTGTTAGTGCGGCTCTATCTGCTGCTCTGCTGCTCTGCTGCTCTGCTGCTCTGCTGCTCTGCTGCTCTGCTGCTCTGCTGCTCTGCTGCTCTGCTGCTCTGCTGCTCTGCTGCTACCCTACTGGTGCTGCTTCGTGGCTCTGCTGCTTATGCAGCGGTTTTCTCGTGTATGCAAAGATAAGGTTTTTATTTTAACTTGTAGAACTGCAACCCCTCGCGTGCAAGAGTGTGCCTAGTTTCACAGCTCGTCTGCCATTTTAGCACTTGCCAGTGCAGCACCTGCCTCAAGGCTATCAGGGCTCATCATAGCCAGGCTGACTGCAGAATAGCTGTGCCTTGGTTGGTCAATTAAATAGTCACAGCATCCTCCTTGCGGCGGTGACAGCTGCAGCTCCCTCCTCGGAGCCCCGGCAGCTGCAGGTGTCGCTTCCGGTGCAAGAATGGATGCTGCTGACGACGACTGTACTGCTGACACCATCGCCTCCATTGCCGATCGACTGCTCAGTGTTCATAGCACGTTTTGCCTCAAACTCTCGGCAGCTGCTGCTGTAATTGCCTTGCTGTTGCTTCTGCCGCATTTGTATGCTTGCAATTACTTAATACAATGTAATGCATCAATATGCAGCAAAAAGATTAAAAATTCAACAATAAATCTCTAGTATGTCTAACGATAAGGTCTACCCTTGCCTCTATCACTCTGCAAGATGGCGCACTTCCGTCAAACGGCAAGATGGCACATCAGCTTTGTCTTCCATGAAGGAGCCACTATGAGTTAGCGAAGCGAGTCCACCGGCAGTGAATTACTCGTAGCTTCTGAAACCGCTTTTCTAATTTGATCGCACAATTATGTTCTGAGTTGTATATGTTCTATAGCCGCTGTCTTAATTTCTTTTCTTGAGAGCCCATCTCAGGTCAGGATAGTTTATGGGTAGCTTGTATGCTTGTATATTGCATGTATAATGCATGTATTTTGTGTAACATATGAATGTCGTTTGCGCTCAGCATGATAGCATGATGCCCTATAAAAAGAGATTTCAGCTATGCCTGACCAGTCGATATGCTGTCACGTATTAAGTAGCTGAGACCAGAGCTGTTGATTGCGTAGGTTCTTGCCCTCGTTGCACCACACCTGCCGCATGCATTTACTTGACTATGGTGGGTTACTCAGGCACGTGATCAGGGCTCTTGGTCTGGTTGCCGGTCTATATCTGACTGGAAAATAATCTTTTCTGCTCCTATTTCTACCCGAATTGAATCGGTTTACCTATATTTAGAATTTTCCGATGCGATGAGCATAACGAGACACTTGGGGCTATAACTTTGCTCATTTGTGCACCTGTTTTTTTTATAGAGTACACCAGATGTATCTTCTTTTTCTCCTGGAAGACTGTGGGTTCAAAGGTCAAGGCTACTAGCCTAATTCTCTTGGATGATTGAGACAGTGGTTAAGATTGTTCTTGGAGTCTCCAGCTTGCGTTTTCCTAGTATCCTTCCTTGATTTTGCCGATAATACTGCCAAAGTCACGACGGCTTCCATTTTTCCGGATGTAAATTTAGAAACAGGCTCTGAGCAAGTAGAATATTTATTATTATCATATTTCTATTGCGTCAACTAAAGTTTACTTAATTGTTTACATTTACATACAATTGCTCTGTTTTTAAAGATTTATAAGATTATGAGAAACGATACGAACAGAGATCTCCTCAATAGAATGCTAGCTTCAACCACTAAATTGAGACGTGCTGGTGCCGACTTCGCCATGGATGGGGATAATAGGATTTGCTACCGTAGCAAGTTACCGCGAATGTATATCGGTCATTTTGTGTACCTTGAAAGTACATATACCTTTAGTAGTAGCGCGAAAAAATTTCAAAAAAAGCATAATTTATTTAGCTCAAAACTATCAAGCCAGACACGTCAACTACACCAACATCTAGTCATACTTTGCGTTATAGGATAGAAAGCAGCACTGTGGGCGGTGTATTGGAAGTTCTCAATCGCAACCCAATTTCCGCTCAAAAAGACTTGAATTTATTCTTACAAAAGCTTAGAATTGAATTGGAAGGAAATGGTTGTTGTAGGATTAATTCTAACGACTCTCTTGAATGCTAAAGTGCAGTTCTCAATCGCAACCCGATTGGAATAGGTAAATGTTGAATAGCTTTGATGTTTGTTGTTGGAATCGCTATGGGTAATTCTTGAATATTACGCTTTGCGAAAGACTCCATCAAATCCTTGCATTGCAAACATTTATCCAAAGATTAGAGGCGGTAGCATCTTTGCAGAGATCCTTAAAATTTGTAAAAGTGAGCGCGAGGCATGCGCTCAAAAAATAGATGGGCTGATAATCCTAGCCACTAAAATTCACGACGGTGTTTATTCTTCGACTCTATTTAATCCTGGGAATTGATTACTTATGATCAGACGTGGAGGAGTTGACGCAAGTACTTAATGCTTTTACCTCTTTATTATAATCGCATGCAATAGAAGCTAAGCGTAAAACTCTATAAAGAGCGATACCACTGCTCATAGTAAGTTTAGATTTCTTAGTTACATCGTTTCTTCTATTTGCCAATTTCTTATTTGCATAATATTTAGAGGCCTCGCCGCTTCTATTTACAGGTTTGGATGATTTTACTTATCTTTTATTGGAAGCTGATAGATAGGTTCTTATTGTATCATCCAAATTTTTTTTCTAATGAAATTGGATTCCATAGTATCTTTACTCAGCACATCGTCTGAATCGATAGCCCTACTTACATCGATTATCCTATTGTCGCCTAGATATAACGTACCTAGCATTACTGAATCAGGTATTTGTAACAATTATCAATGTAGGCTATATAAACTTCAATCGTTCTAGGATCTCTCAAATTAGTTACCCCCCTTACACTAAGTATATTTTCAACAAAAGTGTTATTAGAATCTAGATAATATCTTCCAAGCACTTCACGCCATTACGATCGGACTAGTTAAAGGGGTATACCGTTAAGAGCCTCTTAGATAGTTAATCTGGTTGCGTATAGTATGCGGTGATAACAAATCCTCCATTAGCGATGGAGATATTTGGCGTTTGCATTACCCATCCTGTTGCTTCTGCTTGTAGATTTATTAAGCTACTATCATAGTATCCTCCTTAGTACTCTATAGCATTTCCATCTAATTGTTTTTGTAGATGGCTTAATCTAACAGTACCGTTTGGGTTGGTAGGATCTTTTGTAATGATTACGACATTGTTACTCATATCTAGAGTACCGGTCATTGTACCACGTAGCTTAGTGACAAAGTAAGTCTTGATAAATCCAAAGTTTGGAACATCTAAACCACTAGCAGGATCATCATTATGATGATCTACCGGCATATGCAATCAGGCGACTACAGCTGGTGCAAAACTCGCAGCTAGGCTTGTCTGTCGTGAGCGCCTCAGTTGCCACACCACACTACTTCTCGCCGACCTGCACTGGCTGCCAGTCATGCAACGCATCGACTTTAAGGTTTTTGTCGCTCACTTTTAGGTCACTTCATTCTTTGGCTCCAGCCTACTTATAAGATCTACTGCCCCACCGGGCTAAGCCTCGTACCAGCCGCTTTTCGGAATTTAACTGTTTACCTATCCCTCAAATCCTTTGGAGACCGTGCCTTTAGTTCGTATGCTGGAACTCACTTCCGACCTGCGTCACGAGATTTCCTGACGACTTGACACTTGACCTGACTTGATTTAAAAATAAACTATAAACGCACCTATTTAGGACAGCATTTAGTGGGTCCCTGCGATTCGTCCTTTATGTGCTTACACGTGCTGACACTGCTGCATGCTGCCACTAACCACATTTGCATGCTGACCCTGTGCATGTCACCCCTAACCATGTTATTCATGTTGTTTAGAAAGCACAATACAACTCGCCACTCGATCGTGTTTTCTTTGCAGCAAATGTGAAGAGCCTAGAAAGAGATTGAATTCGCCGCTCTATCAAGTTATTATTATTACTATTATTATTATCAGTCACAGCTAACGTGCCTTCAGCATATAGGTTACCATTAGTTCTAACATCTCCATTGATGAAAACTTTTGAATCCTCATAATTTGTCGTCTCAGCGTCGCTAAGATCTACTGGATTCGCAATAGTAATCAAATGATAATTATTCATAGCAAAATCTTCATAAGTGGTAGCATCTCTGCTAATTTATTAACATAAGTTATAGTCACATATCTTTAGTTGGCTGCATCTCCAGCATCTACTGGATCAGCAAAACCTTTAATGTTACCTCCATTTATGTCTAACCTCCCAGACACCAGATCTTCAGTCTTTCGAATAAAGTTTCTTGCTTTGCCATCACCTCTCGTCTGAAACTGAAGCATTCCTTATATTAAAAAAGTTGTAAATATGAGTAAATCTAAGTAATCATATCAAATGCCGACATACGATATATTAATCTTTGAACTTATTCATACCTTGCATATCCATCGTGTAACTTACTCTACCCATAACTTTATTGCTTGTCTCACTTCATCTCGTCCAATAAGCATCGCCATATAGTTTCTAATATACAGAGGTTGTTACTGGATTCCACTCTAAAGAACCTGGAATGAAAGTTGGAATCGTTCGCTGATAACCTATTCGATTACCTTTCATGTCCATCACTTCTACATCGTCAGGTGTAAGCTGTGTAGGTGTAATATCAACTCTGGCAACCTCAACCTCTTGCTGATGTAATTGCCAAGCACAATCTAGGCTTTCACTTCTATGCGGATGACACTCAGTTGTACCTTTGCTTTCATCCCTCCCAGCCTTCGAACAACTCAAATTCTTTCAACTCACTTGCTGCATGCATTGATGATACCCGCACATGGGCGGCTGCAAATTTTCTAAAACTAAACGATGATACAACTAACTTACTAGTTATGGGCAAACCCAGTGTGATTCAGAGATTGGTAAGGCTGACTCTCAAAATTGGCTCTGCCAGCATATCTCCAGTTGAATCAGCTCGAAATCTAGGTGTCATATTCCAAAGCGACCTCTCGTTAGACGACCATATCAGCTCCACAGTCAAATCCGCCTATTTTCAGCTTCATCACGTTGCTAAAATTCGGGCTTGTTTAGATAAGGATACCACGTCCAAGTTGGTCCATGCATTCGTGACATCCCGTCTTGACTTCTGCAACTCACTGCTTACTGGCCTGCCAGCATGTGCGATCAGGCGATTGCAGCTGGTGCAAAACTCTGCAGCTAGGCTTGTCTGTCGTGAGCGTCGCAGTTGCCACATTACTCCACTTCTCGCCGACCTGCACTGGCTACCGGTCAAGCAACGGATTGACTTCAAGGTTTTGTCACTCACTTTTAGGTCCCTTCATTCTATGGCTCCAGCCTATCTCTCAGATATACTACCCGATCAGGCCAAGCACCGTACCACCCGCTTTTCGGAATCCAACAGTCTAGAAATACCTCGTACAAACCTTAAATCCTTTGGAGACCGTGCATTTAGTTCGTATGCTCCCAAAGCCTGGAACTCCCTCCCGACCTGCGTCAGAACATCCCCTGACCTGACCACATTTAAAAGGAACTTAAAAACACACCTATTTAGGACAGCATTTAGTGGGTCCTTGTGATTCGTCCTTCATGTGCTTATGCATGCTGTAGCGCCCTGCTGGCCTTGGCTGAATTTTAGCGCGAACAAGAGCTGTTCGGCGGCGGGCTAGAGCCCCTTTGTCCTGGGGCAGTGAGCCAGAGAGGAGCGTCAGTGCGGTTAGAGAGGAAGCGCTTAGGAGCAGGCCAGGAAGCTCTGAGACGAGCGGGGCGATTCGGCCTTTAGAATTGGTCCGATACTCGCGGAAGCTGCTGATAGATGTTGGTTGGCCTGTCAACCCCCGCCTTCCCTCTTTCCAAGAAAGAATCGTCTGGAACCACATTCGCCATTCAAGCTGGACGGAGGTGCCCTTCCAGTGGCCTGGGGACGGTAGTAATTCCTTTCCGTAATGGGCCAAGGTGTCCGGGCCCAATACCTCTAAACTCTTGCCCCATTGTTTCAGCTAGGTATTTAAGAGTCGAGCGACGCTCGCTCTTGGTCTTACGGTCTTTTGTCTTTGGTCCGGCTTCGACGCCGTCGCACTCGTTTCTCTGAAAGCGAGGGAGGAGGGCGGGCTGTTCGCCGGCGATTGACGGAACAGGACGAGACAGCGCTAGGAGGATTCGGTGGAACTCCACCGAATACGGTCGTATCGCGCCCGAGCTGGCATTTTGTGTGTTCTTTCGTGTTTTGTGTGTGCGCGCTAGCCCGTGGTCTCGGCATAGGGATTTGCCGGTGCGAGCTAGGCGTAGTTGGCGTGTGTGGAGCCCTAGTTCCCCAGTTAGGGTTTAGGCTCCGGTTCGCGCTTCAGTGTGGAGAAGTATTTCCTCCGCAGGAATGCTTGAGTTGGCGTGTGTGGAGTATTCCTGCCGCACTGCTGGAAACCGAGTTCTAGTTCTCCGGGTAGGGTTTAGACTCCGGTTCGCGCTTCAGTGTGGAGAAGTATTCCCTCCGCAGGAGTGTTTACGTTGGCGTGTTTGGGGTATTCCCTCGGCACAGGTGGGAACGGATTCCTAGTTCACCGGTTAGGGTTTAGGGTCCGGGTCGCGCTTAGTGTGGAGGAGTATTCCCTCCGAAAGAGTGTTGGTGTAGCTGAGAGCGTGTGAGGAGTGTGGAGATAAAACTGAGCTAGACGCGCAGCTACTTTGTGCGTTTGCGAATAAAGCTAAGTAAAATCCCCAATTTGTGTCTCACTTTCCGATTCACGCCGCGGACTCACGACCCCCTTTAGTAACGGTAAGCAGGTCAGCGCCAGAAACGCTCGTTTCGTGGCGGCCAGCTTATTGCGCGTAGGCGCGCACCGAACGGCAGTAGGCGCCAGGTTACGCCGCTAGGTAAGCGGCAGGTCAAGCTTACTCCGCCGAGCCTTCGGCGTTACAATGCTGACACTGTGCATGCTGCCACTAACCACATTTGCATGCTGACCCTGTGCATGTCACCCCTAACCACATTATTCATTTTGTTTGTTTTTTTAAGCATGATTTTACTTACCATTCAATTGCATTTCCCTTTGCAGCAAATTTAAAGCGCCTAGAAAGAGCTTAAGTTCTCTGTGGGCGCTTTATCAAGTGCATTATTATTAATGTTATTATTATGGCAGCACTTTTATGCTGACGATACTCCGCTGTCTTTGTCGTTTAAACCGTCGGAATTGGCTGCTGCAGCGACTGATAAACTGAATGCTTGGCTTTCAGACATTCGATCCTTGATGTTGGCAAATTTCCTTATAATAGACGATAAAACGGAACTGCTATATAGTACACCCCAGGCGTGTAGCTGGACTAGGAGACTTTGCTCTTTTAATAGGCGATACCGTTGTGGGACAATCACCACGTGCTCGAATTTAGGTGCCGTCTTCTAAAGCTGCCTGACTTTTTGAAAGCGTTAAGACTGCTTCCACAGCTAGCCATCACATGCGATCCCTATCTTAAGGTCCACGGTGGCTTGCAAAAAACTTACTTAGTTTAATCTCGGTTAGATTATTGTAATTCCCTTCTGGCTGGGCTATCAAAAAAAGCCATTAGGCCACTATGGCAGGCGACGAATATGGCTGCAAGGCTAGTTTACAAATCCCCCGAGGCTTGACAATGTGTGTCCTGTGCCGAAAGAGAGAGGAAGGCTACCGGTTGATCAACGGATACAGAGCTAAGTTCTTACGCTGACCCACAAAGCCCACCAAGGCTTGTTTCTTCCATGTCTAGCTGCTATAGCCTCGTGTCCTGTATGGACAATAAATTAGCGGTTCTGTTCCTCCGCTTAAAGACCCCGTAGACGACAACTTTTCTTTTCCTCTGCGAGCCCTAGAGAGTGGAACTCACCTCTACGATTTTTACGAAACGACATCTAATCTCCTGCTGCTGACTATAGCACATCGTTTCCAGCTGTTCTGAACTGCTACTCAGATGCTGCTCACAACCTAGGCTGCTCTCCTGACTCAGCTATGCTTCTCACTTTCTCTTTGCTGCGTGAGATTAAGTCCTGTACACCCCGAAAGCCGCTGAGGCTTTGAGTGTACTATACATAACTCTCCTGAGTAACATCTGGTCTTTGTAGAGCTGCTGAGTGACATAATTTTTTTTTTATTCCCAATTGAGTATATTAGTCCATCCATAATGAACCGCAGGTTCACCTCCAGGTCTGCCTTCGTCGCAGAAAATGAGTTCCAGCTTATAGAATCCGTAAGCGTTCTGGTTGCTTGTACCCTGGCTGCCATAAGACAATCTCGTTCAGCTACACATAATCAGAAGCATTGCTAGAGACACACAACACAAGGATGAACTAGGCACGGCATTCTTACATGATGCAAATTTACCAGAGGACCGAGCGCCAGCATCACTAGATAAAAGGTCAAGTGTAAAAAAAAGTAACATTTTATTATCAGCCGTTTGTTGTAGTTTGCAGGCACATTGTTGGCACTATCCTTATTGAGTTACGGCTGAGCTAAAGCGAGGCCACGATGCTATCAATCTTGAAAAGTAGATCCTTTTTCTTGGCGCTCAGCTCCTCCTCAGCAGACAAGTACTGCTGCTTTCCCATCGAGCCACCAACTAGCTTCTGTGCAAATGACACAGAATTATTCAGGTGTTCCTTCACAAGGCCATCCAGCTTCTGTAGTTCAGACAGCTATAAAAGAAAATAAGGATGGATTAATAGATACTCACCTAATCAACCTCATGCCACCCAGAATAATCAAACTGGACCTATGTGGTCATCGTGGTTACAAAACTTGCAACTGGGAGGGGGGTCAATGCAGCCATCTCAAGCAGCAAGTCTGAAACAGCAATAGGGTGATGCAAATAGTACTCGCGGTTGGAGATAAGGCAAAGAAACAGACAGATCGTGCCAGCATGAAGAGCAAGTGCGAGGATAGGCAATGATAAGAATTCAATTGACAACAGCATGATAACAGTTGGCTTACTACAATTTATTCACTTTCATTCTTACGAAGGCTGGTCAGCTACTAACCTTGTCAGCTGCCTCGGGAGAAAGCGGCTTCACGGTGGTCTGGATATCTGCGATCTGCTGGGAGAGCTGCTTGTGATCAGCATCAA
Source organism: Cristatella mucedo (assembly GCA_009760855.2). Classification (NCBI taxonomy): domain Eukaryota; kingdom Metazoa; phylum Bryozoa; class Phylactolaemata; family Cristatellidae; genus Cristatella; species Cristatella mucedo. The sequence goes on from WPIO01000100.1 coordinate 1,082,423, forward strand.
TCTTTTTTCTCTGGTTGGCAAGCGCACCCAAATCTTTGCTCGCCTTGAACTTGTTGACAGCATCATCATAGCTTTGGTAGAGAGCACTCCGTTTATCAAGCAGTGTCTGGACCTGCTCGATGTAACTGGCTGCTTTCAGGCTAGACTCAGCAGCATCGTCCTGAAGTAGAGTAGTCCTCATCCAGGCACACTTCTCTAACAACCGATAACTATTACGTCATGCAAATCAGCAGCACCTGCTGACGAGTCACGAACATGGCAGGTGCTCCAGGTGTACCCATACCCTAGAATTAATCGAGCCGTAAGAACGATCCACCACATGGGATTTTTGCATGCTCTTTCCCAGAACAGCCATCCACGTGACTTCGCCAAGCCATACATTTAATTTGAGCTACATAAGTACGAGGTGAGCAACTGGTCTGTGCAATATTGGCAGTCGATCAGCTGAGCTGGCTGTCACAGCCATTCGTGTTTCCTTTGCAGCAAATGTAAAGCGCCTAGAAAAAGATTGGGTTCTCTGAGGGCGCTTTATCAAATGTGTTATTATTATTTTAATTATTATTCGTAAGCCAAAACAAAAGGGTGCTTCCGCAGGAGAAAGTTTGTATTAACTGACTAGTTAAGCCTGCTGTTTACTTCCTTTAGCTAATTAGTTTAATTTAATTTAAAAATAAAAACTCATCTTGTGGATCAGCTTGACTGGAAGTCCAGCAACAAACCTCTACCAGCACACAGTCCGAAGAGACTCTATTATTGTCTTGAGTGGCAACAGATCCAAGCGAAAAATTACAGAAAAAGTTCGAAGAAGCCCGACCCCGAAGCCACATGCTTCATGCACTTGCTTTTTTGTTCAAAACTCTACAACTGTCTTCTTTAGAAGTATCACTCTTGGTATAAGTTAATTAAATTAAAAGTCTAGCTATCTGGAAGTTGATGAGACCCGTATGTGCACGGTGTTTCATTAAAAGTCCAATGTATATGCGATAGTTTTTTGCCAACCATCTAACTGTTTTGAAGATATAGACTTGGATTGGCCTCTTATGCAACAGCCACAGGGGACATCTCGTTGAGCGACAATTGAAACCGGCTCAGTGGCAACACTACAAAAATGCCACCTCTTGAAAAACCTGCCATGGGAATCGGTGAGCTGTTTCCTAAATACTGCCTTACGGATCAGTTATCCATGCACACTCATAAGGAATACAACATTAAAAGAATTTGGTAAAGGTATCTTTTGATCCCGAATACGTGTACAATCCGCCCTATAAAATTCATTCGTTCAATGAAGCCTGATGGGATTTGTGCATGTGTTCTCAAGCTCAGTTGATGGACAGGAGAAATGATACACTATCACAATGAGGCTTGAGCCATGTGGCCAGCCACGACACTAAAAATGTTAAATCCACACAAGACCAGAAATCGGCAGCTGGCACAGATGGCAGCTCCAGTTTAGAATTCAGAAAGTGATAAAGATCAACCCATGCACGCAGTGATCGACACCCTCTCGGGTGCAGCAATTACTAATACAATTAATTCAGAGAGGTCGACGAATGAAATGGTCACCAAATACCGTCCCCACACAGGAGGCCATGTTCGGATTCCAGGAAGGTACATGCCAGCATTTTAAATTCTCTGTAAATCATTAGTGTCAGACGGTACAGCCACTGGCTTCGGCATCACATTCAAAATTATCGACGTTAGCATAGATAGTGCTAGTAAACAAATATCAGCTAATCATTCAGGAGATTCAGAATAACTTTTAACTTATTTTCCAGTACTGATTCAGTCACCTGGGAGAGACAATGAAGCCCTCGGGCACTGCTATTTGGTGCTGCAGTAACTAATACCTAGGATTTGTACTGTAAATGCAAGTCATGCAACTACATCGAGTCCTTACCTTGGCGATCGAGAAATCCAGACGCACATAGACAATGACCAGCAGGAAAAAGCAGTAGAATACTGCTATCATCAGCGCGGGCTCTCGGAGTAGGAACAGCCGCTGGAATGTGTACTTTAGCTAAAAACGTAAAAATAGCAAAACCAAGGTGTAATGATGGAATTCGCAAAAGGCCTAGCATACATTCACAAGCAGATACACATCAACAGGCACAACAGAGGGGAGAGAATGACAAGAGGAGAAAAGGGAAAGATAGACAGACAGAAGAAACAAGCTTTTGCTGTTTTTTAAATTATATCCAAATTTACAGCTAGGCTTGCATGTTTGAGAGAATATCCGAGGAACGAGAGAAGCGGAGAAGGGGTAAAAATAAATGTGCTTGGGCACGTATCAGGCAGTCACCTCGAAGTCCTGTATGTGTTCCTCCACCAAATTGTTCTTATACAGTTGCACCACAGGACGCCCAGCGGTATCCAGGTATGTGAAGTGGAGCTCGTCAGCACTGCGCTTGGTGGCAAATGGGGTCTTGACGTCGGAAACCCTAATGCGTAAAAAGAGGCACCGATTGCCATGACGGTTGAGATGAAGCCACTGCACCTACCAACTCATACGCAGATTTCAACAAGACGGTTTCAATTAAATATGTATCGGCTCCATCAAATATGCATCGTGGCTGAAGAGACAGACACCCTAAGCAGTACAGCACCTTTGCAGTCAGAGGAGCAACCAAGTGCATGGCACGCCCATGTGGCACGCTTCCTCTAAACAGGACATTTCAACCCGGTTACAACAAGATCTCATAAATAGGCAACAGCTCACCAGCAGAAGATGTAGACGAAGCTGCGAATGCACACAGGCACTCAACGAATGCACACGGAGAATATCTCAAATCCACGACCGGGAGGAGCTACGGCACAGGCCATACACAAATAAATCCTAGCTGATTAAACAGCCTCTTTTTGTATAGCGACAGAAGAGCCTTTACGGCTATCACCGCCGCTTGCAGTGGCGATAACGAATCGCCCACCGCAGGAATCGAACCCACGACCTCAGGGCCGAGGTCGTGAAAGCAACCGCCTTACCTAGTGTGCCATCACGGCTCACCATAGCGGCAATGCAGCAACTGTGCATCTGACAATACGAAAAATTAGTAACCATCTGCCCAAGCACATAGCTATAGTAGGAAATCGCGTCATAGATCAGTGTGCAATAGCATCTTTTGATGGAGGCCATCGAGAAAGAGTCGCAAGTCGGCGCATACGGAGAGAGCCTGCATGGACTGTTCAATCACAGTAATAAAATAATACTAATAGTAATACACTTGATAAAGCGCCCTCAGAGAACTCAATTTCACTCTCTAGGCACTTTTACATTTGCTGCAAAGGAAACACAATCAGTACTATGCTGCACCGGCCAGTCCGCTAAAGAGTCGCTCAAAGTGCGATTTATAAGGCAGTTACCTGGCCAGTAGAACATTGTAATCCCAGGCACACGGCCTGACAGACATGCATCGACTGGATCCTACCAGCATCATTCGGCTAGGGAAAAGATAATCGGGTGTTGCCTAACCTCCAACATTTAAGCTGTGATATAGACCAGGCAGGAACCAGTGAATTGGAACAATGTCATGTGATAATACTACCTCGGTGCATGCCTTTGAACTATGCAAAAATCTGCTGATACGTTATAACTGCTACATAATGGCTGACATGTAAGCAAAGCTGCACACCACCTGATGATAATATAACAATATACAAGTCATTTGTATAGCACCCTAAGAGAACTTAATCTGTATTCAGGGCTTCACATGTGCCACGGGGTTCGAGCCCACGTCCTCAGCCAGACCATGGTCGGGACGAGCTGTGCTTTTGTACAGTGGCATACCAGAAGAATAGCCCCGAATACCGTACCATAGCCAAAGAGGATCAGTGTTAAGTTGCCTCTCGGTGGCCCAGACAGCATGTATAATACAAATAAAGTATAAATATAATACAAATAAATGGGTACTCACTGAGAGCCTTCCGGAAGAATGATCTTGACTTTCAGCTCGTCCACAACTTGATCATCAAAAATGTGATCAATGAAAGGCATTTTCAAGGCATAGTTGTTACCTTGAAAAACAAACATTGTTAGCATTCGCAAAATCCAAGTATCTGGAAATGGACAGCAGCACTGAACGCCGGCAGCAAACAGGACTAAATGCTGTTGCGCACATTATGGCTGCACAACGAGCAATTCGGCTAGCATGAGCTGGCACGTTATACTAGGCTCAACAATGACCCGGCCCCATTACTGCTGCCAAGGTAACAGGACTTTTCGGCCACGCCACACTCTACAGCCAATATGGATTTGATTCGAATACGAAATAATCATAATTATAATAATAATATTGCACTTGATAAAGCATCCTCAGAGAACTTAATCTCTTTCTAGGCGCTTTACATCTGCTGCAAAGGGAAATGCAATTGAATGGTAAGTAAAATCATGCTTGAAAAACAAACAAAATGAATAATATGGTTAGGGGTGACATGCACAGGGTCAGCATGCAAATGTGGTTAGTGGCAGCATGCACAGTGTCAGCACGCATAAGCACATCAAGGATGAATCACAGGGACACGCTAAATGCTGTCCTAAATAGGTGTGTTTTTAAGTTCCTTTTAAATGTGGTCAGGTCAGGGGATGTTCTGACACAGGTCAGGAGGGAGTTCCAGGCTTTGGGAGCATACGAACTAAATACACGGTCTCCAAAAGATTTAAGGTTTGTACGAGGTATTTGTAGACTGTTGGATTCCGAAAAGCGGGTGGTACGGTGTTTGGCCTGATGGGGTAGTATATCTGAAAGATAGGCTGGAGCCATAGAATGAAGGGACCTAAAAGTGAGCGACAAAACCTTGAAGTCAATCCATTGCTTGACTGAGGCCGCAGATGTCGTGGGGAAGCCATTACTTGCATGTGATTCCAGTTCGACTTCCAGTACACATGCTTTTTAAGTTTCTGGAAGTCATGCCCTCCATTCAGCGGCCACCCAGATAATAATTTCACCACCGCGACCACACTCTCTTCCAATAGCCAACTGATACGAGCAGCGCCGGTGGCTCTTGTGTTCGTGAGCCTGCATGAGCTCACGAGAACACGCGCACACAATGCTCACCGCTGTTGTACAGATACTGGTAGCTGGGGATGTTGTAGCCGATGACATAGTTCGTTTTCCAGCCACCGTACAGGGGGAAGCGAGGTCTCACCTCAAGCTCCACGGCATCTCGAAGCTCGCGGAGGTGGCTCGTGGAGATGTTGCCAATCTCGTCGCGGTAGTACACGTCTCGCGCCGACGCAGGCATCACCATCTGCAGAGGGTAAGATGAGGCAGCCGGCTTCGGTCAACCGATTCGGGCCCATCGGCAGAGGCAGCAAGGCAGCGCAGCCACTGCCGGAGTGGGCGGATCCCTACGAGGGCTGCCCTATCGCGAGCCGGTCCGCCTTCTGCCTCGTGCCGGCCTCACCTTGAACGACTCGACGGCCGACAAGTGGTCGTGCGTTCGCTGAAAGTCGTATCGCGAGAACGGACCCTGCAGCTTGGCGCCAGTGTGCTGCAGCTCGTAGGCCTCCTCGACGGCGACGTTGCCCCAGTGAGACACCTCGATGAGGCGCGTCATGGACGTGACGCTGAGGAACGGCTTGTTGTTTTCATAGTGCACCGACAGCTCCGACTGCAAAGGGGCGCCGCATGCAGGCTAGAGCAGCAGCAAAGACTGCAGCGGCGGCAAAGACTGCAGCTACGGGCAGTGAGCCGATGCGAGGACGCTTCGCTCGCTTCTCGGGTAAGTGCACACGGGGAGGGTGCATTTGTTCGCAGCAGCAGCGAGCAACGGGACCCCGCGAAGCGGGAGGACCGTAGTGTGAAGCAAGCAGGTCAACAAGGGCAGATCGCGCGCACGCTTCACGGCCGGCAGAGAAGCCATGGTGACGTGAGTGCAGAGTGTGACAAGGAGTGGCGCCAGAGACCACATCTGCACACATGGCGCACGCAATAGAAATTGAAAAACGATTCGTGACGCGCACACCTTCTCAAACGGCCCCTTGTTCTCGAAGGGTCCGTAGGTGATCGTGTTGTCTGCCTTCAGGTTGGGCTTGGTCTTGGTGTAACTCTCCACGTTGCCAGACGCCAGCACCACTGTCGTCTTCTGCTTGCGGACTTGGTAGGGCGTATAGAGGAACAAGTTGTCGTTGAACAGCACGAGCTGCTTTTGATTCTGCTGGATCGATGCAGGGTGAGGCACGAGGCGGTGCGTGTGCACGGCTTTCACCACAACGACGGTCGACTTGCCGGCTCCCAGCGCTGTTGGCAGGTCGATGAGGTAGAACTGCACACCCCTAAAAACATTGTGACCAGTAGAACATACAAGAGTGCATGTGCTGTAGATGGCCAGCTAAACAAACAACAAAAAAGACGGCTACGGCACATAGTTGCTCATCGAGAAAATGCACACCCAGCAAAGAACAGTGTAAGTAACTCGATTAAAGCACCACATAAATGACAAGACTTTTGTTTCAACTTCCATCTACACCATCTTAAAGCGACCTGCCCTACTCTGACCCAGTAGGAGCAGCTTCTGACACGACCTACGAGCCAAAACTGCATGCACTAGAGCACCGACATAAATAAACGGGGAGTACTCGACATCCAATCAGCTCATAGATGGTTACCTCTATTTCTTATGTGGTTATCTCTTCCTAGCCTAAACTCGAGCTGTCATTAAACTTTCAATCTGTTCATCAGTTTTAACATTTAAGAGACATAGGGGTCTCTCGTCGGTGGCCAACTCAAATCCGTCTGCAAGCATTTATTAAACCATCCCAGGAAGTGCTACTCAGCAGCTAGATCACTTCTGATTCAAGTGACCACTGGGTAGTACAATCTGTTCAGCCTTAAGCACCACTCAGGGTGAGACCGGAAACGACCGCTTCTGCCCGGCCCCTGAACGACCTACTAGTATGTAGTATGGTAGGTTAGCAGAGAAAATTAATAGCTTGTAACATAGCATAATAACAACAATAGATATAATAACAATACAAGACACTTTTACAGCACTCTCAGAAAACTAAATCTCTCTTTAGGCACTTCACATACAATGTAAAAGGAGCACGTGAATTGCTTAGTGATAACATATACAGTGTCAGCACTCATAAGCACACAACACGCATACCCAGCACATGCTTCGAGGATCAGATATGTATTTAGCCTTTTTTTTATGTCGCCAAGTCAAGGGATTTATTGACAACGGTCAGGAGTGAATTCTAGTTATTGGGACCACTCGAACTAAAGACAAGGTCCACAGGATTTGAGGTTGGTTCGAGGCACAGCTAGAAGACTTGAGTCAGAAGAGCTGCTGGCAAGATGCCTAACGTGATTGAAAACTAGTTGGGATGCATATAATAATAATAATAATAATAATAATAATAATAATAATAATTCACTTGATAAAGCGCCCTCAGAGAACTCAATCTCTCTCTAGGCGCTTTACATTTGCTGTAAAGTGAAATGCAATTGAATGGTAAGTAAAATCATGCTTGAAAAACAAACGAGATGAATAATATGGTTAGGGGTGACATGCACAGGGTCAGCATGCAAATGTGGTTAGTGGCAGCATGCACAGTGTCAGCACGCATAAGCACATCAAAGACGAATCACAGGGACCCACTAAATGCTGTCCTAAGAGTGCAAGCCAATATCTCATATAGGGAGCAAGCGAATGAAGGGGCATTTGCCTTCGGTCATAATCAAAGCCGATCTTTTACAGCATATTAGCAAAGATCAGCTTGAAAACTTGCTACGATTGGCGACTGCACAAGCCGAAGCCAATATACTGTACCTTCCACAAGGTTTACAATCTCAAATCCTTTGGAGACCTTGCATTTAGTTCGTGTGCTCCCAAAGCCTGGAACTCCCTCCCGACTTGCGTCAGAACATCCCCTGACTTGACTACATTTAAAAAGAACTTATAACACACCTATTTAGGACAGCATTTAGTGGGTCCCTGTGATTCGTCCTTCATGTGCTTATGCGTGCTGACACTGTGCATGCTGCTACTAATCAGGCTTGCATGCCGACCCTGTGCGTGCCATGTTATTCATGTTGTTTATCAAGCATGAATTTACTCATCATTCAATTGCGCTTCCTTTTGCAGCAAATGCAAAGTGCCTAGAAAATAATCTCTGAGGGCACTTTATCAAGTACATTATTATTATTATTACAGAAAGGAATATCAGCAGTATAAGAACGACGTGGCAAATGGAGCTGCTCTTGCAGTGCCTTTGGAAGACTCGAGAGAATAAGCCAGCCAAGATTGGAGCACTGCACATTTAAGTTCTGGGAAACACGATCAACTTAGTCTCGATCAGTTAATAATGATGATAACTATTATTATTATTATACATTTGATACAGCACCCTCTGACAACTCAATGTCTTTCTAGGCACTTTAAATCTGCTGCAAAGGAAGCACGATCCTGGGAGAACTCGGGGAGGGGGACTCCATGTAAACACAGTTGCTTGTTGTCTATCACTGGCTGCATATCTGACTTCGACCGTGAGCTTTGCATCCATTAAAAGCAGTGGTTCTCAACCTGTAGGTGGCGACCCCTTTGGGTCAACCGACCCTTTCACAGGGGTCACCTTAGATCATCAGAAAACGCATTTCCACATTTTGCACAAAATAATTTTATGGTTGGGGGTCGCCACAACATGAGGAAGTGTATTAAAGAGTCCGGGCATTAGGAAGGTTGGGGAACCACTGATTTAAAGGTACATCACAATATTAATTCACAAGGGGGCCACTACAATGGTAGCTAGCCGCACAGGCATCGACGAGTATGCGGGAGTGCAAGCCAATATCTCCAAATAGCCGAGGCAAAATAGCGGCAGCTTGTGGACTGCCTCCAGGGTCTCACTGCCTGTTGTGACTATGAGCAAGTTTCCTAATATGCTTGCCGCAATCACTTCATGAATGCTCAGCTGATTGATCAGCCGTCCTATCGCCCAGAGAAAAAGGCAAAGTAAAAATTGAAGATCGGCTAATGCAACAGCCTCGTTTATATTTCAGCACGAGAACCTTTAGCAGCTTTCCCCCCTCTGGCTTGCAGCAGATAAAAACGAATTGCCTGTGGCTGCACCTGAACGCCCGGTAGGGGTCGTAACTTGTAAATTGTATGCTGTGATAACCTGTGGAAAATTCAGAGGGGCACAGTTAAACAGGAAGAGTTAGGCCAGAGCTCAACCGTCTGCTCACCATGCATGGACAGATGGCACATATGCAGAGCAATCATAGACAGAGAAGAGTAGAACCGCTCTCAGCCTAAACAGAACACATCGGCAGGCTCGAGGCTGGTAAGATAACAGTACCTGCCAATGGTCAGACCACCATAGTGAATTCAATTAAACTGCGAGTCTAGGTTATGGCATAGTGAACTGAAATGTGTCCTGCCAGGTAAGAGCAACCCAAATAGAAAGCTGGCCAAGTCAGTCGCCTGGCTTAACGTGCACTGTCTGAGGTCCGATTCTTTCCTTGCTACAAGTACTGAAGAGCTGTTTAGCCGGCTGCAGTATCACTGGGATAATATTACCTCGAGGCAGCAAGGAATAAGACAGGCTATTGTTAACCGGAGAAGCCCGACCTTTAAAATTATTTGCCCTGTATATAATATTTGTACTTACGCGAGAAGTTAAGCGGACATTTATTAGATAGTGCACAGAAATTGATTATGTATTCTTCTGCATTCTAAGTCGATAGCCATCAGCCAGCACTAGGTGGGTGTCGCCATACCAGGTGAAACACGACTTTTGAGAAGTGCACGTCTTATTCACGCACGCACGCACACACGCACGCACGCACACACGCACGCACGCACGCACACACACACACACACATAAATATACATATATATCTATTCATATATAGATCACAAGGATCATGAGCTTAGACATGGTGCCGGGCTGGTCAGCCGTTTGGCCCGTGCATTTTCAGCCACAACTATCTGCAGCAGAACCTTCTAAGAGGACGATCACCAAAACATACCTACGACGTACATGGCGGCAGCGGAACGCAAACTCGCTGATTACACAACAGCCCTTACTCCGGAAGATGAGATTCGTACACAATCAGATAGCGACACCAGGTCCAATGAAAGACGAACGAGAGCAAGCACCCAGGTCTACGAGCTCGCATGCCGGATAGGCCAGTATGGCTATAACTCACTTTTCACCGACATTAACCTTCGCTTCCGACACCTTCAGCTGCCCATCGTCTCCATCCTTGGTCTGCCAAGCAAGAAGTGCAGAACAGTTAGCCGCACTGCTGACGAGGGCCCGCCTGACGCTTACCGCTGCGGCAGCATGCAGCTACCACCTACCGCTCCTAGGTATGCAAGCGTGGTTGCCGCTTCACTGTCAATAGCGTAGAGTATCGAGGACACCACCCCCGTGCCGGTGTTTTCTACGGTTACAGTGCTCTGTATCTTGACCAAGTTGGTACTGATGTCAACCTTCCTTTCGACGTTGCTGAACGCAATTGCACCGTCAACGGCGGCGTCCTTTGCCGAGCAGCCAGCTAGGCTAAGAGCAAGCACACCTAGCGCAAGCCACGTCATCTTCGGAAAGTCGCAATGCGAATTGTCCCCACGGCGAGCCGGCTCCCTTGCAGACCGGCAACCGGTTAAACGGATATGGCTGACGGGCAGCTTCCGCCTCGATGTGGCGCTGCCGTGCTGGCAAAACGCCGTTGGTCAAGCTGTGCGAGTGAACAATCCAGTGACATATAAAATTGACAATGTATAAATATAAAATATGACACAAACGTTTAGTGCCGTAACCTTAACATGGAACGAGAGAGCATCTCAAAAAAGGATGGCTGACCTGCAGAGCGGTCGCGGGCTGAGTCGACCGCGTAACGGACGTCCGCCCGAGGGATGTAATGGTACCAATGCGATACGGTCGCCGAGTGACATGCACAGAACACTGAGCGGAGTGTTTGAAATTCGAGTTATTTAATTGAATGAGTAATACATTGTGTATACGGCAATGTGGCTAGGAGCACATGCAATACCTACCGTGGTTTCACCGCGCTCCCAGCTAGAGGCGTCGTGGGTAGTTCGGTGCACATACTTGCAATGCTGGGTTACGACAAGCGTGAGCTGCTGAAAGCATCAAAATATTCTAGCTGAAGATAAAAAGTAGCAAATTATTGTCAGCTCACGGTAATCTCACGTATATGCGCGCCAATGTTAAAGCAAACAGCTGCTTCGCTGCCCTGCCTACCTTTCTCGCCTCCGGTCACCAAGTGCTATTAGCGTTTCTGCGCTTCGATGAGTATTATCCGAAAATCAGAGTTCCTGCGAGCGTCAAATATACGGAAACCGAGACAACTACGACTTGCTTTAACCATATCTGTAAAGTGCCTAGATAAAATTCTTTTAGAGTGGTATGCAAATGAGTTGCATTTATGTTTATTTATCGTTACAACGAATTCTGCAATTGAATTCATGCAATTGCAACTGCAATGCAATTGCAATTGCAATGAATTCATGCCACCCACGACCTCAGGACTGAGGTCGTGGGACTGAGGTCGTGGGTTCGAATCCTGCGATATGCGATCCTCTATCGCTGCTGCAAGCGGTAGCGATAGCCGTAAAGGCTCTTCTGTCGCTAATCAAAGGAGGCTGTTAAAACAGCTAGTTTTTTTAATCGAAAATGGCTTACTCCTCCAGCGCGGCGAGCATAGTCGGGCTTGAACTGCAGCGGAGACGGGTGCTTTGCAGTTAGTAGACTTCGTCTATAGCAGGCATTTTATCTCGTAGGCTTAAGCGAATAAGGAACTCAAATTCTTGCCAGCACTGGGGGATAGGACCAGGCTGGCTAGTGCTGCTTCTGCAGTCCAATTTTGCAATCGGGAGCTCATTACTTATATTCGGATGTTTCTATCTCTAGCTTAAAGTTTGAATGTGCCGTACTCATTTTAATCGAGCGGCGCGACGATGCTCAAAGGGCTTGCAGAGCACTCTTTTTTCTGCATTTTGAAATGCCGCCATGAGGAAATCGGTCGCTGTGACAGTGCTCGAGGCTATTAGCGGTATCTGAACAATGGTCATTGGGATCCGAGTATCACAATCTGCAATTTGGATTTGCATTGAAACCTTTGAATCCTTCAGGAGCGACGGCTAGTGAGCTGTACGCAACGGCTGCTGCTGCTGCTGCTGCTGCTGCTGCTGTTCAGATGCGGCCTTGTGTGGCTTTACAACATGCAACTGTACGTTTAGAAAAGGGACGTGTCAGTGAGCCATAGGCTTTCCTTGATTGCCGTTTGACTATTTTATTCTATAGTCGTCTTAGCTGCGTACACCGTAGCAGCTTCAAGGATCCCCAATCAGCCAAGTTTCGAGGCGCCACCAGTTTCGGTCGAGCGTCGTCTGCAACGACTATCACCGTTACGTCCGCTGCGTTTGTGGAGAAGAACTGTAGTTCAGGAGCCACTGCCACTCGTTTGTAACAATATTTGTACAGCACGAATGCAGTTTTCAGAATTTCTAAGCGCAGAACAGCGGAAACGTGCACATGATAGCAGGTAAAACACCTTGAGGACGTTTGATGACACGTACAACTTATCCAATCGAAATCAGAAACTAAATGAGCACCTGCAGTTTTTTGAAAGTAGACATTTACTTACATTAGAAATTTCACGTTGATCCATCAAGTATTGGCCGAGTTATCGAATTTACAAGGTGCAAGAATACACTGTTAATGAACCTGCTTACAAGCTACAATAATAATAATAATAATGTACTTGATAAAGCGCCCTCGGAGAACTTAATCTCTTTCTAGGCGCTTTATACTTGCTGCAAAGGGAAGCGCGATTGAATGGTGAGTAATATCATGCTTGATAAACATGAATAACGTGGTTAGGGGTGACATGCACAGGGTCAGCATGCAAATGTGGTTAGTGGCAGCATGCACAGTGTCAGCACGCATAAGCACAAGAAGGACGAATCACAGGGACCCACTAAATGCTGTCCTAAGTAGGTGTGTTTTTAAGTTCTTTTTAAATGTTGTCAAGTCAGGGGATGTTCTGAAAATCGCGTATCTCAACAACCTGCAAAAATTGACGTGGATGTACTAAGGCTAAGCAAGTTAGGAAACAAGTCTTGTATGAAGCAGAGATGGGTAGATTTTCTTCTCGCACGTATGTCGCTTATCTTCTTGTTATTTTTTCGAAATTTACCCTCAAGGAGCGCGACAAAAGGTCTGGGACATTTCGCTACATCTGCTCAGAAAACCTGTTTATCTCATCTAAGAGCTTGGTACTTTAACTTAAATTTTTAATTAAAACATTTTTCAAATTAGCTAACAGCTTAAATCTTCAATTTTGCGAAGCCTTTAACCCTCCGCCAAAAGGCATGCCAGCAGGAGGCCTATTTCTACACGCGCAATAATTCGTGACTCCCTGTTTAGAGAGCCTGAGGCAGCACGTCAAAGGAGCATCTAGGCTCGGTAGGAATATTTAACGCTTTATGCACAGGATTTTTAACTGTTTAGAACTCCTAAAATATGCTGCCCTTTAAAAAAAACTATATCACCTCTGAACGTGCGTCTCCTCATAGGCGCATCGCTGTAGTGGCCTTGCTAGCACCGCCTAAAACTAAAAAGTGGTGGCCCCTTCTGCGGACGCACCTTTTGATCTTCCGTGCAGGAAAGACTCTGGAGACGCAATGCACATGCACACTTTACAATAAATAATCGTATTTACTAAATTCAACTTGCAGCCCTATCCCTGGAATCGTGGTGGTATAGTGAAAGATCTGCTCGGCCTTCTTGGGGAAGGGAACTACCGGTTCAACAAATGTGCCGATCGTGTGACCTCACCGCGGCTCCACGCTAGAGCTGAGTGGAAGTGTCCGTACGCAATTTGCTATGCTTAAAACCCTCAGGACGTCGTTACTTAGTAGCGTAAAGAGCAGAATTGAAAATTATATTTTCTACTAATCTCTCAAGTGATGGCTAGAAAATATAATTGATATATATTTAATCTAATGGATAATAATATATTTGATATTTATATATAATATATTGGCGACCGTCGGGTCACCAATAGAAACCAACTTGAAACGAGAGTCCTGAAGAGGTTACGTACCAAATTCATTCTTAGAACCCTTCGTCACCCGTAGCCTTCTCTATAGACAGGCATGCTGTGCGTCAAAGGTCAGCGCCACCCACCGACGCCTCGCTGGCCTCGTTTCCTTAGAAAATTCTCTTCGACACACAAAGAAACGGAAACGTTTTCTTCTGCGCTCAGACGTCGTTTCTGCCTGCCGAAGAAGAGCCAATAAGATGGGATTTGCAGCCCCTCTAAAAAAAAAGTTGTCGTCCGCATTTCGGTAAAGTCTGAATCGCTACGTCGAAAAAACACCGCAGCTCGGAAGTCTTTTAGACGCCGCCTGAAAAGTGATCGGTTGGCCCCTCGGAACCGGCGGAATCTGAAATTGCGCTTCTCTGGGACCTTCGCTTGCACGGCCGGCCTTCGCTTGCGCCACCCTGCCGACAGAATGCTTCCCTCTCGAGAAACAGGGCGGTAGCGGTGCGCGCTGAAGGCTCGCCGCCCCGGAGGGCTCCTTAAAATGTCCACGGCCCATTTCGGAAGAGCCTTAAGCTGTGCTCAGAACCTGACCGAAACTCTAGTGTAAAGAAATTTGCATCTCAACTTGAATCTCGTCTGAAGTTGTTCGCGCTGTCTAGGGGTCCTGTCTAGACCAGTGAAAGTACGAATCTGTCTCATCATCAACTCAAAAGGTACGATTTCTTCCTTAAACCGTAACGCTATAGTCGCTCTAGAAGCCGAAGCCGAACGTGCGCGCCGAGTGCGCGCCGCGCTAACTTCCTGTTCAGTCTCACCTGAGTAAAAATGTGTGTTAGGTGATCGTCTCGCGACTATGCAAGAGCCTCGTGACGGACCTGTGGATATTAAGCTCAACGGTCGTCAGCGGAAACCTGACAGCTTCCGGGAACGGCAGCGAGGGGGACTGAGGCTTCTAAAATGGCAGATGCGGAAGCCGGCGCGGAGCTAAGTGGGAATTTTTGACGAAGGCAGACTTGAACGACAGCAAATCAGACTTGTCCGATCGTGTTCAATCCTTGTTGTGTGGGGGTTGGGTCTAATCCACCAGAGCAGTCGCCTGTCAACTCCCTCAAGGTTCCATTCTTGGACCTTTTCTGTTCTCCACTTATACTCAAACTCATGGAAAAGTGATTCCAGCCCACGGAATAGGATATCACTTTTATGCTGAAGATACTCAGCTTTTTTTGTCATTTAAACCGTCAGAATCTGCTGCAGCGACTTATAAACTGGATGCTTGCCTTGCAGACATTCGATCCTGGATGTCGGCAAATTTCCTTAAACTAAACGTTAAAATGAAACTGCCACTCATAGGGCACCATAAACCATTGCGGTGTGTGGATAGCTAGAAGGCTTTGCTCTTAAAATAGGTGATGCTGTTTTGCGATCATCACCTCGTGATCGGAATTTAATTTTCGCCTTCGAAAGCTTCTCAAGTTTTGAAGGCCTTGTTTAGAATACTCCTTCCACAGCTAGCCATCACCGTTAGATCCGTATCTAATATTAGGAACTGTGTTCTACGCAAAAAATTTAATTAGCTCATTAGTTTTGTCTCTGCTATATTATTGTAACTTCCTATCGGCTGTGCTACCGAAAAAAAGCCACTAAGCCACTACAGCTGGCGATGAGAATGGATGCAAAGCTAATTTACAAATCCCAGAGGTTTGAGCGCGTGTCTCCTTTTCTGAAAGAGCTTAGATGGCTATCGATTGATCAACGGATAGAGACAGAAATTCTAGCTATGACCTACAAGTACAGGGAATGTACGAAGACGACCGTCTGTCTGCACTCTCTCGCACGTCCGTCGTTCTTGCTGTGCGAGCGAGGCTGAGTACGCGAGAAATTACGAGACGACTTGTGAAACTTGTCTATCTATTGCGGTGCCTTCTGCCCTCCTTACAGCGACGGGGGTGGGAATGACGAATTTTTCAAACGCAATCGCTAATCGAACTTTCTCAACTTGCAAGACCGCATGCTAACACTACTGGCAAACTTTATTGAATCTAGCAGTGGGCGGTCGAGGGGATTTGTTCAGAGTGCGGCGCGAAGTATCAGGAATAGTGCGAGTCTGCGGCGCGTGCTCCGGCGACGGGCCGGGCACGCGCCGACCGGTTGTCGGCTGCGTTCGCTGAGGCTCTCCGAGCACCCGAGCGATCACTCCGCGGGGCGCGGGAAGGGGATTCGCTGTGACACTGCCAAAAGTCCATGCGCCACTCTCCGCGACGACGGCGCGCGGATGTCGCGCGACAAGGCTCGGTGTCTGTCCGGAGACGAAGCAGCGCAAACTGCCGGACTACCGCGACCGCATCGTCGGGCGCTCGTTTTCGTCGCGCAGTCGCCTGCGCTCGCCGCCCCGCAGAGCTGCGAAGCGGTGGGCCGACTGCCGCCGCGTCGCAGCTCGAGCTACCGGGGAGAGAGCGCTACGAGTCGCGGCGGCGGTGGCGTGCCAGGGGACGCATGTCGTCGGCGAAGTATACGAAGTCCTCGGACACGACCTTCTTTCTCTTCGCGCACGCTATCGCGAACGTCGCCGCCATCATGACGGTCGCGAACAGAGCGGGAAAGGCCAGGAACATGTACGTCGCGTACTTCCGCTCGTCCATCCAATAGTAGCCGAGAAAGCTGAGGTCGACCGCGCCGCGACCGCCGTCGCCGCCGCCCGACGGCGGCTCGCTGTCGCTCGCCGCGACGACCGTGCCGACGAGCAGCGCCGCCGCGGCCACCTCGTAGCCGAGCGCGTCGTCCGCTTCGCCGCGCCTCAGCTGCAGAGCGGCGTGCCTGCCGACGGTCGGCGTCGCGCACGACAGCACGAAAGCGCCGCCGCCGCCTCGCGGCAGCTCGCGATAGGTAGCGCACGTCACCCAGTGCGAGCTGCCCGCGTAGGCCGGCGCGCGGCTGTCGTTGCCCACTAGCAGGTGCGCCTGGCGAGCCGCGGCGGCGCCGGCGGCGGCGGGCAGGTCGAACGACGCGTGACGAATGGACACGTACTCGCTGGCGCTCGCCGGCCGGCGGCCTCTCGCGGCGCAACCGACCGGCCGCTCGTGCGCGAGAGCGGCCGCGGCACTGGCGGGACCGGCGTCGCGCCGATTTGCGACCATCTCCATGCGTTCATTGGCGCGCGCTTCCGCGGCCGCCGGTGCCGCCGTCGCAGCGGTCGACAGTGAGCACTCGCCGAGAGGCGGCCGCGAATCGACGCCGTCGCCCGCCTCGCACGCCGCGCCGCGACAAGCCGGCGGCGGCGCAAAGCATCCGAGCGGGCCGCAGACGCACGCCGCCGCCGCCGCCGCCGCCGATTCGCGCTCGCAGCGCTCGCACGAGCGCTCGCAGCGCCGTCCGTACGAGCCGCTTGGGCAGCGGCGCGCAGCGCCGAACACCGTCACCTCGTTTAGGCCGAGCGGCAGCGCGGCGCGACCGTCGGAGCCTGCGCCAGCCGTCGCTGCGTACACCGCCACCGCGCGCCCGACGACGGCCGCCGAGCAGCAGAGCAATTGCGCGCGAAGCGACCCGTCGCCGCGAGCGCACTCCGTCCACGCTCCGTCGGCGGGCGACGGCGACGCGCGCGTGTCGTTGCCGACGAGCACGAGCAGCGAGCCCGCTCCGCCGCCGCCGCCGCCGCCGCCGCCGCCGCCGCCGCCGTCACGGCCGTCGCCATCGCCTGGCTCCGCGTTTCCGCCGGTGCCGCCGCCGTTGCCCAGCGTGACGAGCACCGAGCGTACGGAGTACAGACCGTCGCGCGGAGCCAGCTCCACCAGCCACCAGGACGTGGCGCCCGGCTCGCTGTACGCGACCGTGCGCTCGTCGCCGTCGATGACTAGCGAGCCGGACCGCAAGGGCAGCCCGCCGCCGCCGCCGCCGCCGCCGCCCGAGAAGCGCGTGTACTGGTCCGGCGCGGTCAGCTCCACGGCGGAAAAGTCGGCTTCGTCACCGCCGCTGCCGACACCGCTGCTGTCCGCGACGCAGTCGGCCGAGAGAAATGCGGAAGCGGCCAGCAAGGCGGAGCAGAGTTGCAGTCGCAGCGGAAGACGCCGCATCTCGATCGCTTTTGGACAGGCGAAGCGTTCGTTCCTCTCTTCGTCAGAGCCCGTTCCTCTTCTGGTGCTCCTGCTCGCGGCAGCTCGCGGCGGAGGCGCCGACGCCGCGTTACCGTGGTGCACGTGTTTAAACAAGCCCGCTTGCCGACGAGAGTTTCGCCCATTCCCGAGCGCTGCCCGATATTGGTTGAATGGCTCGCGCCGTGGGGCGCAGAGCGCTCGTCGACAATGGCTGCGAATGGGCATTCTAGACGCACAAAGCTGCTGTTACCATTTGGGTAGCTGGCAGAGCACGCCGTGTTGCTGTTCTAACAGACAGCAGCATCCGATGAATGGAGAGAGAGAGAGAGAGAGAGAGGGGGAGAGCGATAGGGAGAGCGAGAGATAGAGCGATAGGGAGAGCGCGCGAGGCAGAGCGCGCGAGACAGAGCGCGCGAGATAGAGCGCGCGAGGCAGAGCGCGCGAGGCAGAGCGCGCGAGGCAGAGCGCGCGAGGCAGAGCGCGAGGCAGAGCGCGAGAATGAGCGCGAGAATGAGCGCGAGAATGAGCGCGAGAATGAGCGCGAGAATGAGCGCGAGAATGAGCGCGAGAATGAGCGCGAGAATGAGCGCGAGAATGAGCGCGAGAATGAGCGCGAGAATGAGCGCGAGAATGAGCGCGAGAATGAGCGCGAGAATGAGCGCGAGAATGAGCGCGAGAATGAGCGCGAGAATGAGCGCGAGAATGAGCGCGAGAATGAGCGCGAGAATGAGCGTGAGAATGAGCGCGAGAATGAGCGCGAGCCAGAGCGCGAGCCAGAGCGCGAGCCAGAGCGCGAGCCAGAGCGCGAGCCAGAGCGCGAGCCAGAGCGCGAGCCAGAGCGCGAGCCAGAGCGCGAGCCAGAGCGCGAGCCAGAGCGCGAGCCAGAGCGCGAGCCAGAGCGCGAGCCAGAGCGCGAGCCAGAGCGCGAGCCAGAGCGCGAGCCAGAGCGCGAGCCAGAGCGCGAGCCAGAGCGCGAGCCAGAGCGCGAGCCAGAGCGCGAGCCAGAGCGCGAGCCAGAGCGCGAGAATGAGAGCGAGAATGAGAGCGAGCGCCTACGCTATCGCTCAGCGGGCTGCTCGTCAGGCGGTAGCCAGAGCGTCCTCTCCGTCCTTCGATCTTCCGGGACTGAAATCCTGCCGAGAAGCAGCCGAAGCTGCGCGCCGCGCAGCTTCGGCTGAAGGTCGTCTCACTTCGTTGCTTCGCCAAAAGCGCATTCTACTAACTGGACGTCTTATTGCGCGACGAACGCTCGAAAGACGGAAGGGAACCGTCTCGCCCTTCTGCCACGCGGAGGCTGCGAAAACGCACAGGCCGGAGGTAATAATTGGCCCTGGATTATAACAGCCCGCGGGAGTGACTACGATTGTTTGCTGCTTCATGCTCGCGCGAGTGTCGCGACAGTTACGGAATCGCTTGCGTCGCGATCTTTGCCTTCGTTTTGCAATTTCAAATGGGCCAATTTAGTAGGACCGTTATACCGTTACAACGGTGATGCTCTGACTTGTCAGACTTGCCATGGTGGCATGAGTTGAATATGACCGGATGTGCCCCGCGCTAGCGTGCTGACTCGACTCCGAGGCGTGGTTAATATTGATAGCACTTGTGTTCGGCCATGACGGCCCGCCAAGTAAAGCGCCTGTTCTTCGCGGCCGAGGTCTCGAGGTCGTGAGTTCGAATCCTGCGCTGAGCGATCCTTTATTGCCGCTGCAAGCGACGGTAATCTTTTTTAATAAATATATGTTTACGTTATATAATCTACATACCTTTTTAGGCTGAGCATGGTTTCAAGAACGAGGTTGCTTTGCAAATTTTTATTGTTGCAAGAATTATTGTTTTTGTTATTATTATTTTTGCTTGCACTCGAGCGGCTTCTCCAGATTCTTCTTGGAGCTGCTAGTTCGAGGCTCTTATCTGCAAGTATCGGACATGCAAGTAGCTGCCAGCTCTTGGTCCATTACTCGTGTTTTATTTTTTCGCGAAAATACTGTAGCCCGTATTCGCTACACACGGGCTAAGATTACTACATTTGTGGTTCATTATTAACACCCGAGCGCCGACAGACTTGGGTTTGCAGGCAGAATCCAAGACCGATAATCACACTTTCGGCAGCGCACGCCCCGCGGAGGATGACAGAATGCAGACTGTAGCGCAGACGGTCGCCGGATGCCCGGGCGCAAGTTGGCGGTCGAACGCCGGCGGCGGTGGCCCGACTGGCTAAGCCGATCGCTCTCGCGCGCGCGCGGGCGCTCAGCCGCGCACCTAATGAGCTTCTTGCGGCACGCTGTTTAGGGATCTTGACTTCAAAGACGCTGTATGCACGTGCCTTTCAATAGCTTAATACTGCAAATATTCATGCACAAAACGGTATCGTAGCAAATTTAATTCATGCATTTGTGACATTCCGATTAAACTTTGGTCCCTCTACTTGCAAGTTTTCCTGATCGTGCAGCAAGGTGCTAGCAGTTAGCAAAAAACTCATCAGCCAGACATGTCAGTCGTGGAAGTCGCAGCAGCCACATTTTTGCTCCACTTGTCTCTTGCATAGATTGACCCCATCAATCCTCGCGTCTTAGCCCAGGTGTAAGGTGCTCGCTCCTCGTGGCTCAGTTCATTGGTTTTGAGTCCTAAAGTGGTCGATCCTGTATTGACTGCTGCAAGTGGTGGCGATGACCGTGAAGGCTCCTTGCCCGTGCATAAAAGGAAGCTGTTAAATCAGCCTACCTTTATTGCTTTATTGATCAAGCAGTGCATCGACTTCAAAGTCTCGGAGAGAAAGTCCCTTCGGAGCCTCTTGCTTCGGCTTACTTGCGGCGTTAAAATATTTATATAATACTTAATATTCAATATTTATATAATATTTAATATTTAAACGTTTAATATTTATTCTTAATGCCGTGCACAACCTGCTCATCTGACTCAAGCCGGTTGACTGTGCTGCTAAAAAAAACCTCAAACCCTTTGGGGACCGTGCCGCCAGCTACTGTGCACCTAAATCCAAGTGCTAAATACCGACTGATATCGCGTCGCCTCCTGATTTGACAATAGTCAAAATTAAGCTAAGAGCCTACCTGTATCTCGCAACCTTTGCTCCGTCCTCGTGAATTTTTCTAATGTGCACACTCTCGCAATTGCGCTGGCTACTACCACTAGTAAAAAGTGACGTCATGGAACGATAACGGCGACAATTTGCTGACATGCTGCCTGTCCATGTTATGCGGAGTGTCTAGAAACATTCTCTCGGGGATCTAAGTAGACGCATTATTAAGTTGTCGCCAAGCCGACCAAACTCGCCACGTAAAGCGATTGGCGCGACGTGAAAAATTCGTCGTGGAAATATGGGGTGCGGAGAAAAGAACGGGCCCGAGCGTCGCTAGCACTTCCGTCTCCCGCTGCGCTGCGCTGCATCTGCTTGCTGTGGCGGGCGAAGCCGGTCGTCGAGGGCCCGCTTGCGCAGCCAAGTTCGCACGCCCCCTGAGACAGCGAGTACAATTCTGTTAACGCCTGTCATACAACGATGCTCTGTGACAGATGACTATTGAAACGTTACTTTGCTTAATTGGCTGCGATAGATGCGCGATACTATTAGCGGTTCCCGTATTATAATTTTTACGAATCGGACGTGTCATAACATGCGGCCAAGACCTTATACAAAAAAGGCCATTTGAAGTGATGGTGCTTATTTGTACTTTATTTATTCAACTTCAGCAAGAGAAAAGTCGGACGAATAATGTAACTCCTCTAGCGTTTAAATCCCCTCAAAAAGGTTAAAAGGACCTCGGCAGGCAGATCTCGGCCAAAGTTAAGCACCGCGGCGAGAGGAAACTGCAATGAGCCGCCGAACAGCTCACAGATGGCGCTGGGAGACTCGCGCGCGCCGCGGTCAGAAAAACGTCGATCTGAGCGGCGGAGCAATTTACTCAATGGGCAAAAAAGAGTGTCGCGAATCTAAACCGGCTATCGTAGCAGCCAGCGCGCAACGCGGGCAGATACTGACACGGCAGCCACTTGTTGAAGCCGCATAGCGACGTCTCCCTAAAGTAGTCACCGGACGTGACCGGACTGACCGCAACTGGTTTGGGCCGCCTTCAAAGACGCAGACGCGATCGCTGTCAAGAAAAAAGTGCACGCCCTCTCCGCGAATTCGGGACGTCCGGTTTCGACTTCCGGCTGGCGGACAGCGGCCTCGGCAGCGAGGCTGTGCGAAGAACTGCCGGCGCATGTCGCAGCCTTACGTACTTACGCGTGCGGTCGAGAGTAGACGACGCGCCCGCAGTGAGGAGTCAAGGACGTCAGTTGCGCCGCTGGCGACAGCAGCAGCGGAGCTAGCTGGCTCGCTGGGTGAAGGAGAGCGATCTTCCGAGCGTCGGCGTGACTTTGACCCTCACCCGAAGGTCGCTGGCCGTTCTGCGGGCCCGGTGGCGAGGACGACGCGCCTTTTTCTTCGAGGGCCCGCCTGAGAGCGGAAACGGAAGAGACTCGACCGCCGTCGTCGGGCCGTCCCGCGGCCGGACGTCGCCGACTGCTTACCGTCGCCGAGCCGCAGCCCTCGTACCTCCGCGTCGCGACGTCACCGGGGTCGGATTTCCCGACAGCGTTGTGCTCCAGCTCCAGGCCGATGCTCTGGACGACCGGCGCGAGCGGTCGGCGCGCGAGCTCGCCAAGCTGCGGCCAGACGACAGCCTCTTCCGTTTCCGGTTGCAGCCTTTCTTGGCGAGGACGACGATGGCGACGATCGCCAGCAAGGCTCCTGCGACGCTCACGGTCGCTATCGCCCAGGTCGGGAAAGCCCTGTCAGCAGTGGCCGGCTCCACTGAAAGCAGATCGCAGGTGCTGTCAGCGTCCGCCGGCCGCGCTCCGCCCATCGAGCGCTCCTCCTCCTCCTGCAGAGCGCGAGCACTCCTTCTCCGAGAGCAAGTGCTACTCCTTCTCCTAAGAGCAAGTGCTTCTCCTCCGCAGAGCAAGCACTCCTCCGCAGAGCGAGCGCTCCTTCTCCGCATAGGGAGTTCACAACCGCGGCTTCCCGTGGTGGCCGATTGTTTACATACGATAGGTTTATCGAGTAAACCTGCATTGCACATACTGCCAGTTAATAATAAAAAATGCTAGCTGATTTAACAGCTTCTTTTTGTATAGCGACAGAAGAGCCTTTGTGGCTATCACCACCGCTTGCAGTGGCGATAAAGGATCGCCCACCGCAGGATTTGAACCCACGACCTCGGGGCCGAGGTCGTGAAAAGCAACCACTTTACCTAGTGAGCCATTAATGATAATTACCGCTACCTTACTACAGCAAAGCTGAAGTAATAAAGGCTCATCTATAATAATCCTTGGCTCTAAACCAGTGTTTTTTTAATAAATTGAATATATATGTTAAAGAAAACGGGTCTCCAGTCGGTTGGCTGAGTCAGTAAGGCAGCGAAAGTAGGCCATGCCTCGTCACACGCCCGGTTATTTCCTTCCACGCCCATTCTTCAAGGTCGCGGCTTAGCCCTTCCTGAAAAGATTTCTGGCTACGGACATGAAATTAGCTGCGGTTTTCGTTAGCTAAATTACAATTCAGAACTAGTCTAAAGGTCCAGCCTGCATAGCCGTAGTGCAGCAGCTATCGCTGTCACGGTCATCCTGACACGGCAGTGCAATTGTTCAGATCCTATCTCAGTGGGATACTACTGACTATTGATGTGACCAGACAAAGTTCATCCGAAAAACCGTTGAAGTACGGCGTAATTCAGGGCTCTATGCTCGGTCCACTTCTTTTCACAGTTAAAAGAATACAATTCGTATGCATTGCGCCCTAAGAGAACCTAATCTCTATTCAGGCGCTTCACATATGCCTCGTGGCTTGAGCCCACGACCTCAGCCAGACCTTGGTCGGGGCAAGCACCTTAACCGCTGGACCAAACCAGCTAGGCAGTTAAATTTAATTCATTTAAACAAATATAATTCATTTGTATAGCGCCTTTTTTTGAAAACTTAATCTCTCTTCAGGCACTTCACATATGCCACGGGGCTCGAGCCCATGACCTCGGTCAGACCGTGGTCGCTGCAAGCACCCTAACCACTGGGCCAAACCAGCTCGGCAGTTTTACAATCTTCCCCTTGCCGATGTGGTCGCCAAGCACAATCTAGGCTTTCACTACTAGGCAGATTATTTTCAGTTGTACTTATGCTTTGATCCTTCCCATCTCTCCAGCACTTCGAATTCTCTACACATCCTTGCTGCATGTGCTGCTGAAAACCGTACATGTACAGCAGCAAACTTTCTCAAATTATAATATAATAATAATAATTCACTTGATAAAGCGCCCTCAGACAACTTAATCTCTCTCTAGGCGCTTTACATTTGCTGCAAAGTGAAATGCAATTGAATGGTAAGTAAAATCATGCTTAAAAACAAACAAAATGAATAATATGGTTAGGGGTGACATGCATTGGTACATACAGGGTCAGCATGCAAATGTGGTTAGTGGCAGCATGCACGGTGTCAGCACGCATAAGCACATCAAGGATGAATCACAGGGACACGCTAAATGCTGTCCTAAATAGGTGTGTTTTTAGGTTTCTTTTAAATGTGGTCAGGTCAGGAGATGTTCTGACGCAGGTCGGGAGGGAGTTCCAGGCTTTGGGAGCATACGAACTAAATGCACGGTCTCTAAAGGATTTGAGGTTTGTACGAGGTACTTCTAGACTGTTGGATTCCGAAAAGCGGGTAGTACGATGCTTGGCCTGATGGGGTAGTATATCTGAGAGATAGGCTGGAGCCATAGAATGAAGGGACCTAAAAGTGAGTGACAAAACCTTGAAGTCAATCCGTTGCTTGACCGGTAGCCAGTGCAGGTCGGCGAGAAGTGGAGTAATGTGGCAACTGCGACGCTCACGACAGACAAGCCTAGCTGCAGAGTTTTGCACCAGCTGCAATCGCCTGATCGCACATGCTGGCAGGCCAGTAAGCAGTGAGTTGCAGAAGTCGAGACGGGATGTCACGAATGTGTGGACCAACTTAGATGTGGTATCTTTATCTAAAATTAAATGATGATGAAACCAACTAACTGGGTATGGGGGAAAAGTGTGACTCAGAAACTGGAAAGATTGTCGCTCAAAATCGGCTTTGCCAGCATATCTCCTGTTGCATCTGCACGAGATCTAGGTGTCTGCTAGAAAGTGACCTTTCACTAGATCACCACATCAGCTCCACAGTCAAGCCCGATCAAGTCCAAGTTTCATCAGCATAGCATTGCTAAAATTCGGACTTGCTTAGACAGGGATACCACATCCAAATTGGCCCTGCCTTTGTAACATCCTGTCTCGACATCTGTAACTCACTGATTGCAGATTAACTGGCATGTAAAATCATGCGCCTACAGCTGGTGCAAAACTCTGCAGCTCTGCGGCGGGAGTCGGTCGGTCGGGAGTGTCGGTCGGTTCAGCGGCTTGTCGGTCGATCGGGAGTGTCGAAGTTGAAAACCACGTAATCCACTCAACTTCAGTGACTTCGCGAACTTTGCATACCACTAGTGATTAATGCTTTCGTTCTTCCTACGTTGCCGGCTGCTAGACTCCTTTTTCTTGCGTAGCAAAGATGACTGCGCTCGTGGGATATCAGGGTTCCGAACCCTGATTGGAACGCCCGATCCTGCAGCAGTCCCTGCTGCCATCGACGCTCCCTCAGCTCTCTTCCTGCACCCAGTTTGCCAATCATTCTCGGGCCTCTTCCTTTGAAGTTCTTGCGTTTTCCATATTAGTTGTGCATTGATTGTCACTATCTAAAGGCCCCAGAAAACTATTCAGGCTGCAAGATTTCTGCACAATACAGTTCTCCTGAAACTCCGCGAACTCGCGGTGGCTTTATTCACAAATGATCATAGTAATTGGAAAGTCTCAATAATGTGGCGACATTATTGAGACTTCGTGGGAGTGCCTTCGCAGCTTTCACCCCCCCTAAAGTGAGCAATAAAGAATATCTTGCTGCAGGACATACGAATTTCTGAACTGAGGAAGGCTTGTACAGTATGTGCTGATGGGCTCAATGATTAGGTTTTCGCACTTGTACGCTCGAGGGAATCTCGAGAGGATTTCGAGGGGATCGATTCAATCAGCTGGCGGCATCATGACGGAGCCAGGCCGGGAGCGAACAAAACTTCGGGACCTTTGGGGGTTTGGGGAGGTATTTAGTGCTAATTAATGTGGGTTGTTACGTGTGTGTGCGTGTGTGCGTGCGTTCGTGCGTGTGTGCATGTGTGTGTGTGTGTGTGTTTGTGTGTGTGTGTGTGTGTGTGTGTGTGTGTGTTAGTGCATTCAATTTACATGACAGGCTCACGGTCATCAGTGTCTTCAGTCAGAGGCGGATGAAGCCCTGGCTATGACGCATAAGCATCCCGTATTCAGGGACTCGCCCTGAACGCCACGATAGAACTCGAGCAGCCGAACACCGGCCGCGGTCGGTAGGGCATTGGAGTGTACCCGGCACGGCCCCGTGTTTTGATTGGACGGCTGATACAACCAGGAGACTGGAAGTAGAAGCAGCTACTCATTCGCGATTTTGCCGGCCGATTTGGCTCCTCCCCCTAACATGTGGCTCCTCCCCTCCCCTAAGGTGTGACGATGCCGGAGCTCAAACCTGAGCGAAATCGGCCCAAAATCGTCGCTGATTTAGGAGAAAAGTTGACAGTGTACACATAATTCAGGCTCTTCTGCTTTCAATTAACTGAAGCCGTTAAATTAAGCTGCGTTTACACTCTTACACTATTATTATATAGTTACTGCGTAAACGGTAAGCAATCTGGGCGTGGGAGTACGATGCGCTTGGTCAGAGGAGTAAACTCGTCGAGAACGTCGGCCAGTACTGGGCTGTAAAATTCCACAAGTGAGCTCAGCTCGAACGGAAGATTGAGCAGCAAGTGTGGAGCAGAATATTTTCGTACGACAACATTCATAATAATAATAATAACAATACATTTGTATAGTGCCCTCGGATAATTGAATGACTTTCAAGACACTTTGTCAACGGTCCTCAGGACTCGTGATTTGTGGACGATCCTGGATACTGAGTAGGGCACAGACTGAAGAATGAATGAGATCCGCGTGTGGTCACAAGTGATGAGTTTGGTATAAAAAAGGAGAGGATAGCATAAATTGGCGGGAGAAAATTTGATGGAGTGCATGACCTTTGCTGAGAGTAGGGTCATGTACATATGCTACAAGATAAAATGTATCAGTCAGGGCACAAAATTCGGCACATAGTGCGTCTGTTGGATTGTCAAAGTGAATGTTGAAATAACCCAAGATGAGGAAGGGACTAATTATTATTATTATTATTATTATTAAAAGGGACTATTTGTTGCATTCGGAATCCAACTGAGATCAGAACGGTTCTTAAATAAAGGAAGTCTTGATACCTGTGGGTGATGGATTACTGCCACCATTGGCAACTTTCTGCTTGAGGAGCTCAATCAAGTGATTCGAAAAAAGACTGCTTCGAAGGGACTGCAACAGGCTTGAAATTGAGGGAGTAACGAGCGACAATTATAATTAGCTGATTTGACCGCCTCATTTTGTATAGCGTTAGAAGATCTTTAACGGCTGTCACCACCGCCTGCCGTTGGCAATACAGGACTTCCCACTTCAGGATTCGAATAATAATAATAATGCACTTGATAAAGCGCCCTCAGAGAACTTAATCTCTTTCTAGGCGCTTTCCATTTGCTGCAAAGTGAAATGCAATTGAATGGTAATTAAAATCATGCTTAAAAAAACAAGCAAAATGAATAATATGGTTAGGGGTGACATGCTCAGGGTGGCATGCACAGTCGAATCCACGACCTCGTTCGTGAAGAGCAACTACCTTACCTCCTGGGCTATCACGGCCCAAAAAATGGCAACTTGAACAGTGTTTATTGATCTCGTGCTATGTAAGGAAGATAAACCTGTCGGGGAGGCCTCCACTATGGTCAGGCGAACATTGCCAGTCCGGAGACTTGTATTGGAGTGAATTTGAAGCTAGGACGAGGCCTCCGCTGAGAGATCGGAGGCCAACAGCGTTCGCGCAAGTCGCTGCGACGAGAAGTCTTGACTTACCACGAACCGCGAGGCAGCCGTGTTCGCGAGACATCACGTGGCCCGCAGCGCACGAGCACAGCTTCTGGTCTGCCAAGCAGACGGAAAAGTTGGACGGGCAATCGGCTGTCGTCGTGCACGACCTCTCTTCAGCAGCAGAAGCTGGCTCCATTGCTCAGCCGATTGTCGCCGAGACGGTGGCGGCCGAACTGTCGGCGAACGCCTCCGGCGATAGCGAGCGAGCTGAGAGCCGCCCTCGTGCGGCGGCGGCGGCGGGTGAACGAGGCTCGCGAAAAGGCACCCGAAAAGGAAAGTCGCTCTAACGCCGCTTAAGATGTCGATCGAGCTACAGCGAGCTACAGCGTAGATAGCTACAGCGTAGATAGCGAGCCTCGCCGGCTCCGGCGAGGCTCGCTATCTACGTTCGATGCTATCCCTCGGCCTCCTCCAACGTGCGCACGTCTCATGACGTCATGACGACTGCACGCGGGTGGACAGCGACTAGAGCGCCGCGTCCGCCGCCAGCGACAACCGACCAGAAGCGAAGCAGTGTGCAACGGGAAGCGGTCGCGCGACAAGACGGCCGTTGTTGCCGTTAACCGCGCAACGACAGCAGCGACTCTACATCGGCAAAGCTTTACGGACCTCCCGCAGAGGCGAATTCGCGAGAGAGAGAGAGAGAGAGAGAGAGAGAGAGCAACGGCGTAGTAAAACGTTACGCCTACAACAATGCCGCCGCGCGATGTCTATGCCGCTCTTTCTATTACGAAAGTTTGCCCTCTGCGTAATAGCAGTCGTATTACGGTTCGTCAGAGCTTGAGTGGTCGTTTCAAGTTGCGAAATGCATATGATCAGTGACTTAAGAAGACCGACGCGGCGAAATGAGTCGGACATACTGCTCCGGAGCACCGGTTTTCTACTAGGCTCTCTCTGTCTCTCTCTGTCTTTCTCTCTGTCTCCCTCTCTCTCTCTCTCTCTCTCTCTCTCTCTCTCTCTCTCTCTCTCTCTCCCTCCCCCCCTCTCTCTCTTTCTTTCTCTCTCTCTCTCTCTCTCTCTCTCTCTCTCTCTCTCTCTCTCTCTCTCTCTCTCTCTCTCTCTCTCTCTCTCTCTCTCTCTCTCTCTCTCTCTCTCTCTCTCTCTCTCTCTCTCTCTCTCTCTCTCTCTCTCTACCTCCCCCCCTCTCTCTCTTTCTTTCACTCCATCTCTCTCTCTCTCTCTCTCTCTCTCTCTCTCTCTCTCTCTCTCTCTCTCTCTCTCTCTCTCTCTCTCTCTCTACCTCCCCTCTCTCTCTTTCTTTCACTCCATCTCTCTCTCTCTATCTCTTTCTCGCTCTCTATCTCTTTCTCTCTGTCTCTCTCTCTCTCTACCTCCCCTCTCTCTCTTTCTTTCACTCCATCTCTCTCTCTCTATCTCTTTCTCGCTCTCTATCTCTTTCTCTCTGTCTCTCTCTCTCTCTCTCTCTCTCTCTCTCTCTCTCTCTCTCTCTCTCTCTCTCTCTCTCTCTCTCTCTCTCTCTCTCTCTCTCTCTCTCTCTCTCTACCTCCCCCTCTCTCTCTCTCTTTCTTTCACTCCATCTCTCTCTCTCACTCTCTCTTTCTTTCTCTCCATCCTTCTCTCTCTATCTCTTCCTCGCTCTCTATCTCTCTCTCTCTCTCTCTCTCTCTCTCTCTCTCTCTCTCTCTCTCTCTCTCTCTCTCTCTCTCTCTCTCTCTCTCTCTCTCTCTCTCTCTCTTTCTTTCTCTCTCTCTCTCTCTCTCTCTCTCTCTCTCTCTCTCTCTCTCTCTCTCTCTCTCTCTCTCTCTCTCTCTCTCTCTCTCTCTCTCTCTCTCTCTCTCTACCGCTCTCTCTCTCTCTCTCTCTCCTCATCGCTCTCTCTCTCTTGCGCATTGATCGGCGCGCGCTCTTAGATTCGCTCGCTTGTCACTGCTGAGGCGACGGCGACTAGCGCATTCTTACGAGACGTGAGAGCGTGGCGACGATGACATAGGCGGCAAGCATGACCTAGTGAGACGTAGGTGCTCTTATGCGGCCATGCTCGTCCGCAGAGAAGCGCTGCCGACCGCGTCACGTGCCGTAGGCCGGCACGAATACGTAGGCCGGCACGAACCTTTCGGCTTCATCTTCGCTGCAAACACGCAGCAGCACGCTCAAGGTGCTAACTCTACTAATAATAATGCACTTGAGAAAGCACCCTCAGAGGACTCAATCTCTTTCTTGGCGCTTTACATTGACTCTGCAAACGCCCGCGTCTTGTTCGCGGCCATTCGTTCGCGAACGTTTCAGCACGGCGGCTAGTCGTGGGCAGGGTGGGAAGAACGAGGATTTCCGGCCACTGCCAACGACTTTCTTCGCTAAGCTTCTTCGCTAAGCTCTTCCCTTGAGACGCGCAATCGCGATTTTTCTCTACTGCTGACACTTGGACGGACTCCCGCGCGACGCAGAAGCCTTCGCCGAAGCCCCGAGTCGTGATTCATTCTACACATGCGGCTGCTTCAGAGCGACTCACCGCTCGCCGCTGGCGCCTAGCAGCCGCTCGCCTCTCCCCGACAACGGCCGCGCCCCGTACCCACGTCGCTCGCTGTATGGTCGTCGTCTCCGCGATGCTCACTGTTGCCTCGCGCTGTAGCCGCTGTAGGCGGTGAAGGTCGCAAAATTGTTGGCCTATTTTGCTCGTGGGCAAATATCCTCAGCAAGCACGACATGCGAGACAGGAAATCGTGTTCTCAGCGTGCGCTTGCGGAGCGTGGCTGGAAACCTGTAGAGCGTGCGGACATTGACCTTTTCGGAAGCACTAAAAAATGGCACCCGACAGGGGTCACCAGCAAGGTCGAATCGCCGTGGAAGTCTACCACCCGGTTTCCCTTCTTCCTTTTTTGTCAAAGATTCTTGAAAAGCAGGTAGCTCACATTGAAAGGAATGAAGTTTCAGAAAACTTTCAATAATGGTTCAAGCGACAGCTGAAAATGCTCTCCTTCGTGTAACCAATGACATCCTCTGCAGCAACAATCACGGGAATGTCATTTCCCAAGCGCGGCTAGATCTATCAGCTGCCTTCAACGCCGTTGATCAAGATGTCCTACTTTAAGGATTGAGAACAACAATCAATCTGCAGACGAGGCACTGGTGTGGTTTAAATCATGCTTTTCTGATCGTGTTCAATCCGTGTCGTGTATGGGTCAGGTCTCGTCCACTACGCCAGTCACCTGTGGAGTCATTCAAGGGTTCGTTCTTTGTCCTTTGCTGTTCTCAATTTATACTCAAACTCTGGGAAATGTGATTCAAGACCATGATATACAATATCAATTTTATGCAGATGATACTCAGCTGTATTTGTCGTTTAAGCCGTCAGAATCTGCTGCAGCGACTGATAAACTGAATGTTTGCCTTGCAGACATTCGATCCTGAATGTACGCAAATTTCTTAAGCTAGACTTTAAAATGAACCTGCTACTCATAGGACACCCCCTAGCGTGTGGCTGGACTAGAAGACTTTACTCTACTAATAGTTATTTTTTTGTGACAATCACCATGTGCTCGGAATTTACGTGTCGTCTTCGACAGCTGACAGCTGCTTACACTTTGAAAGCTTTGCTTAGAAGACTGCTTCCGCAACTTACCATCACACCAGATCCTTATCTAAGATTGGGAACTGTGTTCCACGGCGGCTTGCAAACAATTTAATTAGCTCATTGGTTTTGTCTCTACTAGATTATTGTAATTCATCTTTTGGCTGGGCTGCCAAAAAAAGCCACTAGTTCATGCAGCTGGCGATGAATATGGCTGCAAGACTAGTTTACAAATCCCAGAGGTTTGAGCACGTGTCTCCTTTGCTGAAAGAGCTAGGATGGTTGCCGGTTGAGCAACGGATACAGAGCAGAGATCTTACGCTGACCCAGAAGGACCGCCACGGCTTGGCTCCTTCGTACCTAGCTGAACTGCTGCATCAGTTTCAGCCTGTTCGCGCCCTCAGATTCTGTATGGATAATAAATTAGCTGATCCATTCCTTCACTTAAAGACCATTGGCGACAGAAGCTTTAGCTCTGCAGGTCCTAGACTGTGGAACTCGCTTCCACAATTCTTACGCAACGACATCTACTCTCCTACTGCCGACTATAGCGCACCCTTTCCAGCAGTCCTGAACTGCTACTGCTATGCTGCCTCAACGACTATCCTGACTCTGCTGTGCTTCTCACTTCCTATTTTTTGCCTGAGATGAAGTCTGCTGGCATCGAGTGTGTACCAAAAGCCTCGTAGGCTGTGAGTGCGCTATAAAAAAAACTCTCATGCAAAACACCAGCCCAGCCTTTGTGCCTTTGTGGAGTTACAGACGGAGACACATTGCCCACGGAGTCCCGAGCCAATCCTACGCGGCTATTTCAAGCCGCTCTCTCCTTACTGGCTTCTTTGGGAATTCATTCAACTCACAGAGCTTCTTTGTTTGCGGTCCCACGACGACACCGGCCTTGACCTCTGTCTCAGAACTCATAACTCTGGCTCAGACTGCTCACGGAAGATGCTTTCTAAAGTACTCGAATGCTGCTCATTCTGCAGCAAATTGTTCCATTGCCCAAGCTGATGCGCTGTGGCGGCATCAGCAGCCTCAAGCGGTCTGCCAGTGGCTCCCAATAGGCATGCAATTGCTCCGCGAAAAGTATTCGGTTCGCTGTAGGCAAATTCCACCCGCGGTTGGTCGCGCGGAGGTTCCTGCCATCTCAAAGGCAAAGATGGCCGAGCCAGAGACGCGCAGCTGTACTCGCACGCATGCAATTAATAATATCGCGTTTCGGACCGTGCCCTCAACTTTTTGAGTAGGACTTTCGGCGGAAGAGTCTCTCGCCCGACGCCCGACTCACTCTTTTCGCTCTTTCCGAGCTCGTCTGCGCCTTGCTGCCGCCAACGGTCAGATCGACCGGAAGGTGTGTTGGTCCGCCGAGGAGTTCGCTAGGCGACGTACTCCTCTTGCGACGCTTTTCATTTTACTTTCAAAAAATTGAGCGAGAGAATGACTGCGATGGAGAAAGAGAAATACAGAGACACACGCACACACGCACACAGAGGGACGGAGAGAGGTTGGCCCACCCGACTTGACGCTGCGCTCGAAACGCTCGCCATTCAGAATGTTTTGAATGTTGTGCCGGCAGCCGGAGCTGCTACTTCGTGAAAAATGGCGGCCGCACGGCGGCGTTTGTCGGCGATGAGCGGTGCGTCTTGGCTCGCAACGGCTTAAGGCGGCACAGCCTCTATGGGCCTGACATACCCAGCTAAAAGGGCTGCGAACGCGCGCCCCGCTGGCAGCCACAGGAACCGAAGGCGTAACCCGATAAGATCATGACCAACACCAACACAGGCTCGAGCCCAACTGGCGGCGGTACGATCGTCGGCCTGTACGACCTGCTGGAGACGCTGGGCAGCGGCAATTTTGCGTGCGTCAAGAGAGCGCGGCACGTGTTCACCGGCGAGGTCGTGGCGGTCAAGATCATCGACAAGGTGAAGCTGAGCGCGGCCGCCAAGAGGCACCTGTACGCGGAGCTGCTCTGCCTCAAGCTGCTCCGCCATCGCAACATCGTGCGCATGTACGAGGCGATCGACACGCACACGAAGCTCTACCTCGTGCTCGAGTGCGCCGACGGCGGCGACCTGCACAGCCTGCTGGCCGGCGCCCGCCACGGCCTGCCCGTCGAGCAGGCGCGCTGCTACTTCGGCCAGATCGCGCGCGCCGTGGCCTACTGCCACAGCCGGCGCGTCGTGCACCGCGACCTGAAGCCCGAGAACGTGGTCGTGTTCAAGAGTACGGGCGCGGTCAAGCTGACCGATTTCGGCTTCGGCAGCCACTACTCGCCCGACGGGCTCCTAGAGACACCCTGCGGCACCATGGCCTACTCGGCGCCCGAGGTCCTGCTCGGCGAGAACTACGACGCCCAATCGATCGGTAGGATGGTCTGTCGTAGCCTCTTCCGCCGCCGGTGTGTGTGCGCACGCGTGCGTCTACACCTGCATCTACGTATATTCCTACCTCTCTCTCTCTCTCTCTCTCTCTCTCTCTCTCTCTCTCTCTCTCTCTCTCTCTCCCTCTCTCTCTTTTTCTATCGTTAGCTCTCACTCAAATCTCTCCGAATCTCGTCCAGTGTCTCTCATGGTGTCCTTCTACCTATCTCATCTCTCGCTCTCGTGCTCTCTATATCGTCCCCTGGCTCTCTCGCGCCTCTTGTCCTATCTTTTTCATTGTTCTTTCATTTCTCTCACTCCTCTCTCACTCTCTCTCTCTCTCTCTCTCTCTCTCTCTCTCTCTCTCTCTCTCTCTCTCTCCTCTCTCTCTCTCTCTCTCTCTCTCTCTCTCTCTCTCTCTCTCTCTGTGTCTCTCTCTATCTCTTCTCTCCCTCTCTTTTCTCTCCATTCTCTCTTTCTTCTTCCTCACTTCTTAGTCTCCCTCTCTGCTGCCCTGAAATCGCTCTCCGGTCTCGATCTATTGTCCCATCTATTTTCGCATCTCGTCGGTGCTGCAGCAGAAGAGTCCGATGTGCCTGTTTTTTCGGCTTGCCCTCACGGGCAGGCACCTTTGAGCCGCCATTGCTGCGTGAGCAGCGATCTGCGGCGAGCAAGCAGTAGCATTGACGAGCACTCGTGCGCAAGCTCGCCAGTTTTGCACCGCCGCCGCCGCACAGACATTTGGAGCCTCGGCGTGCTTCTGTACACCCTCGTCTGTGGCACGCCGCCTTTCGAAGACGAAAACGGCGACTACCAGGGCCTGGTGAAGATTATTGAGTGCACGTACTCGATTCCCGCCACCGTCCCGGAGCTATGCGGCGAGTACGTGTTCGGTGAGACTCGTGCGCCGCCATTGCGCGCCCTGCTCGTGCGTGGAGCACCTTCCTTCCCAGCCTTCCTCAGCTCGCGCTCAATCCTCGTGCGTCGTCGCCGCCGCCCCCGCCGCTCACTCACTGCGCGCCCTGGGCGCGCACGCCCTTAACGCGTCTGGGAGCTTTGCGTAGCGAGCTTCCGTTCGGAGGCTCGCTGACTGACTTTGTGCTTTATGTCGCGTAGCGCCGCTTAGCAGAGAACCGCGAGCGATGTAACCCTAAGAACAATGCGGCGCAGAAAGGGCTTCGAGCGTCAAGCCAACGCAGATGGATACTCGCACGGCGCATTTCTGGCAGGGATAGGCCCCTAAAACTAATGGCAGAAACGAACTCCTTACTTATAAAAACTATGGCGCTATCGTGGCGGCGGCGGACCAGCGGTTCTCAACCTGTGGGTCGCGACCCCTTTGAGGGTCGAACGATCCTTTCACATGGGTCGCCTAAGACCATCGAAAAGCACGCATTTCCACATTTTGCACACAATAATTTTACGGTTGGGGGTTGCCACAACATGAGGAACTGCACCAAAGGGTGGTGGCATTAGGAAGGTTGGGAGCCACTGCTTTGGACAGATAACTTCCCGGTATATGCGTTCATACATTTATATGCGCAGTACGTACATAATAATAATAATAATGCACTTAATAAAGAGCCCCCAGAGAACTCAATCTCTTTCTAGTCGCTTTAAATTTGCTGCACATAAATGTACGGGTGTACCTATACAACTTGCAACAGACACGTTACCCATTCAACTTGTAACAGACATATCTATTGGATTTAAGAAGCCTTAATCCCCTAGAACAGATGCTGTAAAATAGGAATTACTACACAATAGCGGCTTTGCCAAATGAACCTCTGACCTCCGAATCCAGAAGAGAGTGCAATTTCATTTGGAGCGTCCTTATGACTTGTCCTTTGTGTTTTAATGTGTGCTGACACTGAGGATATGAACACTAATCATATTTTTTTTTGTCACTTTGCAAGTTACCATATAGTCGTGCTTCATTTAAAGCGTAGGCAACGAACTTTGAAAGATATTAAGTTCTCTTAGAGCGCTATACAAATATATTATTATCAGTATGGCACACTAGGTAAGGTGGTTGCTTTTCACGACCTCGGCCCCGAGGATGTGGGTTCAAATCCTGCGGTGGGCGATCCTTTATCGCCATGCAAGCGGTGGGGATAGCCGTCTAGGCTCTTCTGTCGCTATACAAAAAGAGGCTGTTAAATCAGCTAGTATTTATTTATTTTTTTTTATTTTTATTTATTTTATTTATTTATCTACGAATATCTTTATAATGATGATGTAATGTATCTCCGTCAGTAACTCCACAAAGCCATACAGACTATGTGGGTGTTACGCAGGAGAGTTTTGTATAGCGCACTCACAGCCTAAGCGGCTTTCGGTACGCATTCGGTAGCCAACAGACTTCGTCTCACGCAACAAAGAGAAAG
This sequence comes from Cristatella mucedo, assembly GCA_009760855.2. Lineage (NCBI taxonomy): Eukaryota > Metazoa > Bryozoa > Phylactolaemata > Cristatellidae > Cristatella > Cristatella mucedo. Next base: position 1,118,891 of record WPIO01000100.1, read on the forward strand.
TGGGAAGCATAGAAGAGTCAGGAGAGTAGTTGAGGTAGTGAGTAGTGTGGAAGTAGCAGCTCGGGACCACCGGTCGTTCCTCTCGCAAGTAAGAAAACGAAAAAGAATTGTCATTGTGTAGAACTTGGACTTTCGCGCTCGCAAGAACCATGCACTGCCAGTAAGGCCTTGAATCGCACTGACAATCGCGATACGATTATTAATGCTTGACTAATTTCAACCCTTATAAAATCTAAATGCAGGTATGCAGTAGACCAGTAGTAATACGAACGCCTGGCAACAATACGATTGTGCGTAGCAAAATCGAAATAAATATGAAGTAGCGGACTTTTGAGTGACTCGTTTAATAATTGACTTTGTGGAACTAGGTATGATGAACTGGAGCAGAATAGGCAGGCTCCTCCACTAGCACTTTGATGAGGGATATCAATTATCTACAGAACCGATTCCGCACTACTTGCAGTGACCGTGCATAGATTGTCTGCGGCAAAGCTTGCGTGCAGCGGGATGCGGCAGCTCAGACGGCTAATGCAGCTCAGACACTCCTTCACTTCCGACTCTCTCCTTCACTTCCGACTGCGTTACGACATCCCCCTGATGCGACGACATTTAAAAAAGCGTAAAGTGCATCCATTTATCACAGTATTTTATAGGTCCGTGTGATTCATCCTGTGTGTGCTTATGCGTGATGACACTAACCATATTTGCATGCTGACCCTGTGCATATCACCTCTTACGCAACGACAACTACTCTCCTACTGCCGACTATGGCTCATCCTTTCCAGCGGTCCTGAGCTGCTACTTCCGTGCTACTCACTAGCTCAACTGCTCTCCTGACTCTGCTATGCTTCCTACTTTCTCTTTGTTGCGTGAGACGAAGTCTGTTGACTACCGAATGCGTACCGAAATCCGCTTAGGCTGTGAGTGCGCTATACAAAAATCTCCGGCGTAACACCCACATGGTCTTTATGACTCTGTGGAGTTACAGACAGAGATACATATTACATCACAATATATTACCTCAAACCATGCTATGCTTGTTGTCATTGACCTTGCTATCATTAAACATTCGATCATGTTTCCTTTGCAGCAAATGTAAAATGCTTAGAGAGAGATTAAGGTATCCGATGGCGCTATACGCATGTATTTTATTATTATTTTGAGCCTCTTTCTTGCTCCCCGAAATGTCGCATCTGTCGATTTAGGCCGAGGCCAGCAATCTCGGAAAGGAGGGCGTTCGACTAAAGGAGCTCGCCGCCCAACCGTTCGCTCCCATACCTCGCTATAGAAGCTCTCCAGCCTCCACCCGCCCCTCTGCAACGCAGAGCTTTATTGACAGCCGATCGTGGAAGCAACCGGGTTTGTTCGAGTGAATCAAAAAAATTGCTCTGCTAGATAACGTCACCAAGTTCGAAGAAGAACAAAAGATTCGATAAAACGAAAAAGAGAGAGAGAGAGAAAATGGGCAGAGAGAGAGAGAGAGAGAGAGAGAGAGAGAGGAGAGAGAGAGAGAGAGAGAGAGAGAGAGAGAGAGAGAGAGAGAGAGAGAGAGGAAAAGAGTGACAGGAAGAAGAAGAAGAGGGTTGGTAATTCGTCAAAGCAGCAGAATGAAAAAGGAGATGCGCAGAAACCCGCGATACGTAATACGTAATATGCGGAGCTCTCTTATGAAGAGTACATATTTGTGTCCTCTCGGGGTTGAACCCGCGAGTCCGTTTTAAGACTAACATCGTAGCAGCTCTCCGAATTTCGGCCTACCACGTGACTCGCAATAGATACGTTTCGTCGCTCGTCGGAGCTTCTGCTCCTTTTCCTGCCGTTTCTAACGGAACACAATTGTACTAGATGGGAGAGGAGGCGGCCTTTGTGTTCAACTCTTCAGTGAATCAGAACTACGCGCCACAATTGGTGAAACAAGCCATGCCCGAGGCCAACGAACAGGGCGACTGGGGCGGGGCGGGGCGGGCAGCGTGAGCGCTTGATGATCGCTGAGTGGGGAGAACGGAGCAACAGAGAACGCGCGTGCCCGCATGGTGTCACGCGCGCGCGCGCGCGCGAGAGAGAGAGAGCGTTCGTTTGCAGCTGTCGACTTTAGCGGCGGGAGGGGCGGGGCAGCGTGAGCGTTTGATGATCGCAGAGTGGGGAGGACGGAGGGAGAGAGAGCGCGGCGCCTGCATGGCGCGAGCGCGAGAGAGAGAGAGCGTTCGGTTGCACCTGTCGACTTTAGCGGCCCGCTTCAGATGGTGGTCGTGCGTTCGTCGGACGGTCGTCGCCGTGCCATTGTTTGTAGCCTCATCCAAAAAATGCTACAGCGGGAACCGGCCGCGAGGATTCGGCTGCATCACGTGGTAGAGCATCCGTGGGTGGCCGGCGCCCGGCGCTCAGGCGGCGACGACGACGACGACAACGACGTAGGCAAAGTCGCGACGGCCGACGAAGCGTTCGTCCCCGATCTCCTATCGGACGAGGAGAAAGAGGCTCTGGTGCAGCTCATGGTCAACGGCGGCATCGGCGACAGGCAGGAGATACTACGGTAGTGCGTGCGCGCGTGCGGCGGCGGTCGACCTGAGCGCGGCCGCAACGCGATGGCGGCGGACGAGCGCATGCAGCGACGCCGGAAGAGAGAGCGCGCGCACGCGCGCACGATCGGTCACGTGCGCGCATCAGCGAGCAGAAAGGGGAAGGTGGGGGAGGGAATTCGTGGCGCTTTTTGACGCGAAGCGCACGTGCACGCACGCACATGCATGCTTCGCGCTGGTTCGCGCGTGCTTCGCGAATGCATTCTTCACATTAGGGCGACCATTTAATAGTGCAATATTATTATTATTATGCAATTTTATTGTTAATAATAATAATAATAATAAGCACGCACATGCATGCTTCGCGCTGGTTCGCGAATGCATTTTTCACATTAGGGCGACCAGTTAGCACTTATGCGGCTTCGGCACTTTGGCGCTTTAATGGTCGCGAGCGGGCGTCGCGAACCGGCGAGTTACGCGCGGCGAAGCCGGCGGCAATTCCAGCGGCGCGTATCGTTCGGAGGCGGGGGCCGCGCGCGCGGCAGCAGCGCTCCCCGGAGTCGATGTCTCGACTCCGGGCGCTCGAGCTCCGAAGGCAGCCGGCGGTGGCCGCCGCCGCCGCCCGCTGCCTTCGGTCGTATGAAAAGGCGACGTGGGTGGCCGGCCGGCCGGTCGGTCGGTCCAGCGGTAGACCGACCGGCGAACTGAGCGGTCTTTTTGTTATGCCGACGGTGTAATGCCGACCTGTAACTTTATTTGTAATGCCGACCCGCGTCTGAAATGGACGCTAGCTTTCGCGCGCGCGGGCGGCGCAAGGCGAGTCGGTGACGGCGCCGGCGCCCCTAGTCTGATCGCAAGTGTTTTGTGAAGGAACATCGAAGAAGACCATTACAACCACGTGACGGCCACGTTTTACTTGCTCGCCGATCGTCTGCTGGCCAAGAAGCGGCCGCCGCCTCGAGCCCACAACTGGTGAGAGGCGCGCGACGTCGCTCTACTCTACGCTCTTCGCGGCGAGCTCTACGGCGCCGCTCCGCGGAGAGGCGAGACCGCACCGGAAGCGCGCTCTCTAAGCGGCGCCGGGTCGTCGCCGGCGCGCGCGCGCGTGAGTCCGCGCGGGCTGCGCCGCCGCGCGGCCGCTTTTTTCCGACGTCGCGTCCACGAGGGCGCGGCTGCTGCCGCTCGCCTACCGAAGCGCTCAGAGCCATGGGCAGAGCTTCAAGCGAATAAACGGAAGTTGAGCGATCACTCGGCGGTTAAACGACTGGCTAGCCAATAGTAACTAATGCGATGCCGCTCGACGGGCATTGCTTGGTAGATTCCGTCGCAGAATTTACCGAGAATTTATTATTATATTTATATCATTATAAATACTTAAATGCTAATAATAATTTTTAGTAATGCATAATGCTATTAAATTGCTTATTAAAATTTTGACAGTTTGTGCGGTGGGCTGTTATCTTAAGTCCGCCGTACAGACCGTCGAAACGAGCGAGATATAAAAAAAATCCTAGCTGATTTAACCGCCTCTTTTTGTGTAGTGACAGAAGAGCCTTAAAGGCTATCGCCGCCGCTTGCAGCGGCAATACAGGATCGCTCACCGCAGGATTCGAACTCATGACCTCGGGATCGAGGTCGTGAAAAGCAACCGCCTTACCTAGTGAGCCAGCAATGATCAGTCGAGCAATCCAAGCGGCACGTGCTCGCACGTGTCCTCGCGCCCCAGGCCGCGTCTGCGTTGAATGAAGCGCTATAATAGTAAGAATAATATACTTACACAGCTCCCTAAGAGAAACAAAATATCTAACTAGGCACTTCTCACTGAGGAAGCGTGTGCTCCATAACATGCACAAATATTGCACGTACGTACAAGGATGTAAAAACGATTCAACCGACAGAGCAAATGCAAAGCGTAAAAGCTAAGGTCGGCTGAAACTTTGGTCTGAGAGTTAAGGTGCCCGCCTCCTTTGACGATTGACGTCACGGGCTCGAGCCCTGCTGCACACGTGCAACGCCTGGACAGTGAGTCGGTTCTCTTGGGCGCCATTCAAATGAATCTTCTTTCCTTTTTAGCGGATTTTAAACGGCTCACACATGGCCTATGTTACGTCACCTGAGAGCGGGTCGCTGGTGGCGTCTGCACATCCAGCACGCTGCCGCCATCTCGTTTCCTCTTTACGCAAATCGCGCCTTGACCGCTCGCTCTGCCGCTGCTAAGTTTCCGTTTTCAGAGTGAAGGGGTGATCTAACGATCTGACAAACGCATAAGCGTAGCCAGGTGTTCTCGGTTGGGTCAGAAAGCTTCCCGTTAGAAAGGCATTCTCTAAGAAGTGGGCTCAACTTCCACCTTGCCTTATTCGGCCAATCGTCACAGCGGACTAAAGGGGGTCGCGCCTCCCGACGGAAGACGGGCGCCAGCCCTCGATGCGACCTTGAGCGCGCTTTCGCATTCTATGCGACCTTTTTTCTTACAGGGGACAGGCTGCTGCTCCGCCTCCGTCCCAGCTGCCTCCGACGCCGCAGCCGTCGATGGCGCCGCCGCCGCAGCTGGCGGCGCCGTTGCGGACGCACGGCGTCCTGCTCGAGGAGGACGAGGAAGACGAGGAGGAGGCAGAGGCGGAGCGAGAGCGCGGCCGACGCGGTCGAAGCCGCCGGAGCGGCATGCTGGGCGTGTTCTCCACTCGGTCGGAAACGGCCATGAGACAGCCAGCGAAGAAGTCGACCGCGGGACTGCCTACGCTGGAGATATCGGTGCTTGCGCCTCGCGCGACACGACACGCCGCTCGCTCGCTCGCGTGCCTCCCGCCGCAGCAGTCTCGCATTCGTACCCAGCTATGCGGGTCTGGCGGGCGGGGAGGGGCGGTGGCAGAGACGGTGGCGGCATATGCGGTGCAGCGCGCGCGTCCGCGACGCGGCGCCGCCGTTGGAAACGTCGCCCTCTTTCCGCTCTCCCTCGCACGCGCGCGCCCGCCCGCCAGGAGGTCAGCCGAGACGCGGTCAGCCGACGGTCGTCGTTCAGCGGCTGCAGCCCGAGGCCGCGGCGCTCTCTCAGCTCGCCCACCGTGCACCACTTGGCGGCGGCCGCGTCGTCGGTCGCGCCGTCGGCCGCGCCGACTAGCAGCTACATCGAGACGGCGAGCACCACGGCCATGATGGCGAGCCGCGTGAGCGTGACGCCGCACGGCCCGTCGGCGACGGCGACCGCAGCGCAGCCGAACGACAGCCGATATCCGTTCGGCACGCCGTCGGCCGTCACCTTCGACAGCGCGAGAAAGCTGCTGGTGAGCGAGCGCTCGCTGCGTCCGGCGCCCCCGCACGACTCCCACGGCCGACCGGCGGCGAAGGCAGCAGCGCCGCCATTGCCGACGGCAGCGCGCTCGAGCGCGTCGTCGTCGTCGCCGCGGCGACGCGCCACTGCAGCTGGGTGCGGCCGTTGGCCGGCGGCGCGGGACTTCACTCGCGCGCGAATGTCGCCGGCGGCTTTCGCGAGTGGCGTCGCCCGCTTCGTCGCCGTCTGGCGCGCCAGCGCCACTGGAGGGCGCACGTCAGCGCGCCGTCCGGCGGCCCGTTCGCAGATACTCGAGCCGTCGGCGACTGCGCGGCTGCTCAAATCGAGCTCGCCCGCTCTGACGACAGCGTCGTCGGCCGCCGCGCGCCAGCTTGCGGACTCGGCGGTGCAGATGGCGTCGCCGAAGCCGCGCGGCCGACACCTGGGCGTCCAGACGAGCCTGGTTTGGCCGCCGCCGAGCGGCACTCCGGCGGCGGCGGTGACGCACAAACACCGCCGCACCGTGGGCACGCAGACGAAGATTACGGGCGTGCGCCTGCCGCGGCTGACCGCGCGGAGCGTCGTCGATCCGACCCTTATGTTCACGTGCGAGCCGATATCCCCGTGCGAACAGTGCCTGGGGGCCGCCGCCGCGCGTGACGGGCCCTAGGTTGGCGACGCGACCCGAGGCTCGGCGAGCCGCAGTTTCAGGTCGCGAGGCCGCTTCGCGCTCGGCGCTGCAAATTTAGACCTGCTTTAATAGACTGAGCGTCATAACACTCACCGCGCGCCCGCTCGTTTTGCTCGACGCCAGTACGCTTGCGAGCCGCTCGACCGAGGACGTTTGGTCGGCGTGGCCGGGGCTGCGGTGCGGCCAGCAGCAGGTGCCCCTTTCTGTCTGCGGCAGAAAGTTGCCACCAGTGCCTTTAAAAATGCATCGTTTGTATACTAGCTGTTTTCTCATCCCTGCGGGGATGCGAACGAGCCTGTTTGCCGGACCAATTGCAATCGCTACTTCATTGAAGGCCAACCTTGATGGCCGCTCTCTTCTGAGAACGGCCATTGATGTTTGCTTAACCCTGGCAACCGCTCCAAAGGCTGCTGAGATACATACGGTACTGCACATTGTAGGGATCTGTTTATTCACTCTCTAGCATTCACCAACTGCCATCAATGCACCCGTTTATTAAATATAATGAGTTTAGTACCAATAACAAATAACAAGTCAGTTGTTACCATCGACAGGTACATGCAGCTTTTCCAGTTTCGCTAGGGGTCCATTTTCTGGACAGGCATCCACGTATCACACGGACTCTTTTAGTTTGTGGTCAAGACAAGGCCATCACTTGTTAAGGTACGTTATTGAGCACCAGCTTCATCTAATCACATCTGTTAAGGAGGCTGTCCGAAACCGTCCATGTCCAACATTACATACACCAATAAATGCTAAATGCATAAATGTTTCAAGCCACAATGTAACTCGGAAGGGGGCTGAAGACTGCCCTAAATAGCATGTCTAGCACCACCATTATATCTAATAGCCATTTACACTGGTGTGTATGTGAGGTAAACCATTTAGAAATAAATGCTCACACATTTTACAATTATAAGTACATTTATTGCAGAGAAATGCAATGACAAACAATTTTATACAAGGTTTATACACAGAAAGGCTAAACCTTTCAAGCTCAGAATGCAAATCTGGTGCGTATATCTTCAAGTTTCTTGGACACCTACAACGGTGAGCAAATTTTCTGTGGCATAATATGGCGACAGGAGAAGCAAGCACACGCAGCTGCTCTGCAGGATGCAGCAACTCCGAGAGGCACCTGGTCAACAAACCTGAGACCAGTGCACATTCTATCTATCTTGAACGATCAAGGGAAGCACATTAAACATCGCAACAGATTACCTCACTAGGCGTCCGATCCATTTCAGATGCAACAGACTTCTGCTTCTGGAGATCCATCGACGAGAACATTTCGCAAAGGTCACCGTCTATGACGTTCTGAAGTAAAAACAAATGAATAGACAGCATGCCAATACAGGAAAATGCCAAGCACCGATTAGGCAGACTAGATAAGACGCCACGCAGTCTTCAGAGCTATGCCAAGCTCAAGTCAATAGGCACAGACAGATGCTCATGTGTACACATGCATACGCAAAAACTTGACACCATGACAAAAGTGGTCATCAAAGACAGAAGGCAACCCCATTCCCCTACCCATATCTGCAGCCAGCTTAACCAATAGTACAGGATTTCGTGTTGACACCCAAGGAAATTTCGTACGGAAACAATGTTTCTGCTGCACCACTATGCCATAACACGGTCGAAGGAATATGCGAACAAAATGAGCGTCCCCTCCATATAAAAACGGTCAATGTCACTGCTTGGAAAAAGTTCATGCTCTGTACAGCACAGTTCACATAATAGTCGAAAATGAAAAAACTGCTCATTTCAAATATGCAAAGTAAGCGACGAAAGCGTAGGACGGACGAGCAGTACCTTCACAGGAAAGTAATACGATCGATATGCTAGGTGATCACGGCCACAGAGTGGTGGATACTCAGAGCGCATATGCATCTCTAAGTGCTGGAAAAAGTCATAATCCTACAACAAAAGAGAGATTAACACAGCTGGCCGCACGTAAGCTTCGCAAGCTGCTAGCATGACTAACGCTACCACACAGGAAAGCAGGATGTGACAGGGAATTGATGCACACACGTAGTCCAAGATGGCACATTTTAATTAACAGTCCTATAGACTGCCGTGGGCTCAAAGTATAGTTCAGAGCAAGAAAACCAGCTAACTACGTTTCCGACTAAGCAAGTACCAGCAAACACCCAAAATGCAAAAATTAGACAGATCTGCATGCATTAAAATGTTTCCACTGAGATTACGAGGTGGCTAAACTTGTTACTTGTAGTTGGCAAGCAGAGAGAGCCAAGATCATCAACAAGTTATTGAAAAGAATCCTCTGATTCCCAGTTCACCAGATTGCCTGAAAGCTATTCTGTATACTGCACCATTGGTTTCTTGCATCGTTTTGCACCATGCAAGGCCGATAGTTGTGCATACTTAAAATCGACTGATTCAAACCCTTGATTGCTGAGAAAAGGCTTAAACAGGTTATGTTTTATATAGAACACTACTTGATGCATCCAGCCAGTCACGTACTCCAAGTGTTGCAAGATAACATTCGAAAATAGAAAGTATGTCCACAAGAAATGGCCCCAAAGTTTGCATGTTGCAAATGACGACTTTGCTTGGTTTTGCACTTGGTAAAACAAGACCTTTCATGATTTGTAAATAATATAGATATATTGTGCGAATCTTACTGTAGCAAAATTCTGTTTGCCAGCAAATACAGAAATGTTCGAGGTTATACGAAGACCCCTAGTCTGTATGCAAAAGTTCGTGCAAGCTACTTTTAGTAGGTTACTAGATAGAGATTGCTGCAATCACAATAGCTTGCACAATTTCTACCACTAAGATGTTTCTATGCTATGAAATGCAGTGGACTAACTATAAGTACAAGTCAAATCTCAATGTATCACAGGAACAAACGAGATTGGGTAAACTTAGTGCAGCTAATCACTTCAAAAACGGCATGGTTCCGACAAACGATCAGCTCCTGGCCAAACACATGCAAGGCATATAGTAAACAATCACACACCGTCACGGAATGATCACAGAACTTGCACCATGGCTGAATAAAAAAAAGAGGTTCAGCACGCCTCCCCCCTACAGCCAACTGAACCTAGAGGCACATTCTGTGTAGACCTTTCAGGCTTTATAGTAAGTGATGAAGCTGAGGATGCACGAACACAGAAGAAGCACTACTACGGATAATCGCGTCGCGTCACATGTACACTTGCTTCAGAGATCGGCCACTTTGTGGGCTGTTTGCATCTGGTGCTGCATGCAACCGATCCGAGGTTCGAGTTCTGCCGAAACCAATTTTGCATTGCCCACCACAAGCCAGGGTGACAGCAATTTTCCTAGAGCCTCATGAGGCACCAGTAGTAGTACCAGCTCCACAGTCAAATCCGCCCATTTTCAGCTTCATAACATTGCTAAAATTCGGGCTTGTTTAGATAATAATAATAATAATAATAATATTGCACTTGATAAAGCGCCCTCAGAGAACTTAATCTCTTTCTAGGCGCTTTACATTTGCTGCAAAGTGATACACAATAGAATAGTAAGTAAAATCATGCTTGAAAAACAAACAAAATGAATAACATGGTTAGGGGTTACATGCACTGGGTCAGCATGCAAATGTGGTTAGTGGCAGCATGAACAGTGTCAGCACGCATAAGCACATCGAGGACAAATCACAAGGACCCACTAAATGCTGTCCTAAATAGGTATGTTTTTAAGTTTCTTTTAAATGTGGTCAGGTCAGGGGATGTTCTGATGCAGGTCGGGAGGGAGTTCCAGGCTGTGGGAGCATACGAGCTAAATGCGCGGTCTCCAAAGGATTTAAGGTTTGTACGAGGTATTTCTAGACTGTTGGATTCCGAAAAGCGAGTGGTACGATGCTTTGCCTGATGGGGTAGTATCTCTGAAAGATAGGCTGGAGCCATAGAATGAAGAGACCTAAAAGTGAGCGACAAAACCTTGAAGTCAATCCGTTGCTTGACTGGTAGCCAGTGCAGGTCGGCGAGAAGTGGAGTAATGTGGCAACTGCGACGCTCACGACAGACAAGCCTAGCTGCAGAGTTTTGCACCAGCTGCAATCGCCTGATCGCACATGCTGGTAGGCCAGATAAAGATACCACGTCCAAGTTGGTCCATGTATTCGTGACATACCGTCTCGACTTCTGCAACTCACTGCTTACTGGCCTACCAGCACGTGCGATCAGGCGATTGCAGCTGGTGCAAAACTCGGCCGCTAGACTTGTCTGTCGTGAGCGTTGCAGTTGCCACATTACTCCGCTTCTCGCCGACCTGCACTGGCTACCAGTCAAGCAACGGATTGACTTCAAGGTTTTGTCGCTCACTTTTAGGTCCCTTCATTCTATGGCTCCAGCCTATCTCTCCGACATACTCCCCCATCAGGCCAAGCATCGTACCACTCGCTTTTCGGAATCCAACAGTCTAGAAATACCTTTAATCCTTTGGAGACCGTGCATTTAGTTCATATGCTCCCAAAGCCTGGAACTCCCTCCTGACCTGACCACATTTAAAAGGAACCTAAAAACACACCTATTTAGGACAGCATTTAGTGGGTCCCCGTGATTCGTCCTTGATGTGCTTATGCGTGCTGACACTGCGCATGCTGCCACTAACCACATTCGCATGCTGACCCTGTGCATGTCACCCCTAACCATATTCATTTTGTTTGTTTTTCAAGCATGATTTTACTTACCATTCAATTGCATTTCACTTTACAGCAAATGTAAAGCGCCTAGAGAGAGATTAAGTTCTCTGAGGGCGCTTTATCAAGTGAATTGTTATTATTATTATTATTATAGTAGCACAGAACTTGCACGGCACCTCTATAACCATGCTAGGCTTGTTGACATTGAGCATGCTACCATTAAGCATTCAATAATTCTTTTCATCAAATGTAAAGTGCCTTGAACGAGATTAAGTTACAAGGGTGCTATATAAATGTATTATTATTATTAATGCTTCATTACCAAATATGTTGCACATACACCCGCCACAGACAGCTGGCATAGGTACCGACCTGTGACACAGCTGGTTACGACATATGGAAAGTGCCTAGGTTTGCTAAAAAAATTAATACTAAATATAATTTATTTATATAGCGCCCCAAGAGAACTTAATCTCTATTCAGGCGCTTCACATATGCCTCGGGGCTCGAGTCAGACCTTAGTCGGGGCGAGTACCTTAACCACTAGACCAAACCAGCTCGGCAAGCACAAGCACCCGGTTGTGCATGTGCGTACCTCGTGAGAGGTGAACGGCACTAGCATGCCGATTCCACCAGAAATAGTGGTGTACACGAGTGACTCAGAGCCTCCAGGTATTAGCGTCGCCTTTTGCAAAGAGGTGACAACCTCACCAATGTGGAAGTTCAATGCTATTTCGGCCTACAAATACGACAGACACAGTAAGACTAAGAAATTATGCACACTCTATTCAGCACAGCCATGTAAAAATCAGAGAAACATAACGACAGCAAAATGACAAAAACCACTGCGAGGAGGTAGTGATTCCTCTTGACGACCAACATCAAATGGCTCAACTGCTATTGGAGAGGAAGGTATAGAAATGACAAGAGCAAAATGACAATCGCTTTTGGGGGAGTGGGGGCAGAGCTACCAGCAACCTACAGCACCCCCCCCAATGGAGCGGTTCACCAGCTTTTAAGCAACAGAAGAGGCTAGAATTATTTATGACAACTGCCATTGCTACCTGCACGCACAGCACCCTCGGACTAACCCCAGACTCTGTTGTACACGACCACTACCGACTTCCACCTCCTTCCTTCACGGGAGCCACGCATGGTTCAAAACACGTGAGTGGCGAGTGCGCACACGCACACACACACGGTTCCAAATGGTACCCGAAAGTGACATCACAGGACAGCCAATTATAATAATAAGAATAATAGCTGCTGACCCTATGCATGTCACCCCTAACCATGTTATTTATGTCGTTATCAAGCATTATATTACTCACCATTCAATCGTGTTACCGTTTGCAGCAAATGTAAAGCGCCTAGAAAGAGATTGATTTCTGAGGGCGCTTTATCAAGTGCATTATTATTATTATTATTATTATTATTATTATTTAGCAACCTCTTTTGTATAGCGACAGAAGAGCCTTTACGGCTATCACCAACGCTGGCAGCATGGATAAAGAATCACTCACCGCAGGATTCGAACCCACAACGTTCGACCGACGTTGTGAAAAACAACCGTCTTACTGAGTGTGTCATCATGGCTCGTCAATTAGAGTGCTTTTCACGCTGCTGCTGGGCCGGTTGTCTATCGAAAGCATGAGCTCGTCAGCTCGAAGTAAGCTAGCCACTAACAATTATGATACAAAAGTCACACAGGTAGCTGGGTCTTCGCTAAGCACCACTTGACAATCTCGTTGGTAGGTGCAGTAGCCAATCGCAAGCAGTGGCCAGCTGCGCTGACACTGTGCATGCTGCCACTAACCACATTTGCATGCTGACCCTGTGCATGTCACCCCTAGCCATGTTATTCATTTTGTTCGTTTATCAAGCATTACTCACCGTTCAATTGCATCTCCCTTTGCAGCAAATGTAAAGCGCCTAGAGAGAGATTGAGTTCTCCGAGGGCACTTTATCAGGTGCATTATTATTATTAAGAGGCTCTTCTGCAGAGACCTCCACACAAGCAATTCTTATAGCTGGAACGCTACAGCGGCCACTCAATTGCAAGGCTGGGCTACCTAAATCCCACAGGGCACAAGCTCGACACCGAAACCTAAGCAACAAAAATAGTGATTAATATCTTTATAGCTACGCAATAGAACCGGGTTCAGACCAAGCTTCGGTCCTTGTACCTTCTGCGAAGCGCCGTTGAGAAGGCCACGATCCCACAATGCCTTGTTGCCAGTGGGATCCTCGTCGACGTCGTCATTTACGTCCTGCGGTAGGCGAACCTGCAGTAGGCGCACGGTTGCAGCTCACATGGGCCTGCTTGTATACGAGGGAGCTGCACTGCAACAGCATCCCACAGGCCGAGGCGAGCAACTGGGCAAGCAACGCGTGCTTCCTGCTGGCCGGCAGCGTGGCCGACGAATAGCTGTGCTTGCCGGCAGCCCATCACTGACCGGTTCGCAGGCGATGCTGCTGCCAGCAACAAGGAAGGCAACAACAACTCACCACCGCCAAGTTGCCAAACTTGTCGGCCCCGACGATCGTGTCGTAGTCGAGCAGACAGGAGGCCGTCAGCCACCGCGGGTGCGTGTCGTCGGCGAATATGATCAGCTGGTTCTCCTGGCGCTTGTAGCGTACGAAATGAAAGCTCTCCTGAATGTCAGACACATAGATTCTGTTTCCCATCGCGAGGATGCTGACGATGCTGTTCGGTATGAACTGAAAGAAAAGAAAACAGACGCTGCCACCGTCGCTGCCGCACTGCGTAATCCCTTCGGCACACGCCATGCTGGGCGAATGGCGACAAAATGGCGCCGGGGCAGCTGCTGCCTCAGTGGTTCACCCTGTTTTCACACTTGCGCAGCAGTTTCTTCTTGCCCAGGTCGTAGATCCTGAGCACGCGGCCCACGCCGACGAGCACGCGGCCTTGGAACGCGCATATGGCTGACGGCAGCCCGTCGACGGCCGTCTTGTGCATCAGCTCCAGCTTGTCGCCACCCTCGGCCAGCTTGAACGTGTACACGAAGCCACCGTTCACCGATCGCGGGCTGAGAACGAGGTCCTTCGCAGTGCCGACGAGCACGAACTGATCCTCGCCGTGGCCGGCAAACTTCATTATCGCGATGCTGCAAGCGTGTGCGCGGACGCCATTGCAGTAGAGCCGATGCTGCAGCGAGGGGTGCTTCCGCCGGCAGGGCCAGATGCTAGCTAGCTTGCAGCGGCAGTACCTGAGCGCAGCCTCGTTCTGGTCGAGGCGCACGACGTCGAGGATGCTTAGCGTGGGTGCCGAGCTCGCGACGCTGACTCGCGAGGCCCACATCGACTGGCCGGCTCGAGGCGCGCCGAAAACGTTCTCGGGCAGGTTCTCGCTCAGGAAAGCGGCGGCCATCTCGGCTGCCAGCTCGCGCTCTTCTTCGCCGGCGGCTTCGACCATTTCCTGAACGAGCGCACGTTACCGCCTGCGTCAAAACGAGTACGAGCAGCGTGAGCGCAGCGAGAAACGGGCCTAGGTGGCGCCTTGACTGGCACACCTCGGCCATCTGCAGCTTCCTCTGCTGCTTCGTCTCGTCCGTGTAGGAATTGTGATCGGTTTCGATTATGATCAGGTTGTTGCTCTCGCCGTGTATAACAAATTTACGAGGGGTGTACTGGAGCTGCGTCGACGTCTGGTTAAACACTGCGCCTAGCTTCTCCAGCGACAAGATCCTACCAACGGAAGCACAGGCAGACTGTAGCATCCACCCACGCGGCATGAGATCGTGATCAGTGGAAAACCGATCACCGGGAAGAGGATGGCAATCGAGAGCGCTGACCGGCGCCGAGTTACCTGAGCGTGTTGGCCGAGATGGCCACGATACCCTCGGGACACTGCTCAGACGAGAAGCCGGACGCGTACTCCAGCGACTCGTAAGACAGTGGAGTGAGGTGGAATCGATTTTGATACCAGTAGCTCAGCCAAGAGCGGCTGGACATGGCTAGAACCTGAAGCAAGCACAGGCGAGTCCGGTCAAGGTGAGCCGGGTCAAGCGACAAGCTAGCCTGCCCATCAGCAAGCAGCAGCGCAGAAAACGACGGCAGGCGCTACTCACTGCTTCAGATCCCTGCGTATGGACGCGGAAGAGCTTGACTGGCCGCGTGCCAAGATACCGCGTCCTCGTGTCTGACAGATCGCCGGTTACAGTGTCGAGAACGGTTCTCAGCAAGACTCCATTCTGTTAAAAGTTGAAACACAAATGCATACGAGGCAAGGTGACAAACACTCGCACAATCGGTTCAGGCACGAGCACACGGGAAAGGGACAAGCATATACTCAGAGGTCCACTGGGGACACGGGTCGTGCTGGGCACAGCTAACGAGTAGTGCGAAATACAGGTCTCTGCTTTCGTTAACGCTCACACTGAATGATGATCTACCCGGTCAGTCCGAAAGTTAAGACTGCTCGAGATGCAGAGTGGCACAGCAGCAGGCAATTCTTTGCCGACCGAAGATGGGATCGATAGGAGTAAAAGGCTCTTCTGCCGCTAAATAAGTGAGGCTGTTGACTTGGCCAACATTAAAGGGTACAAACACTTACCTTTAATGGCTGCAAAATGCACAACAGGAATCTGTTTGGAATCGTTTAGTGGCTTACGAACAAGCCTGATATCGCCAGAAATAAATACAGCCGATTCAACAGGCTTACTTGTATAGTGGCATAAGAGCTTTAACAGTTATCCCCACCCGCTAGCAGGTGGCAGTAAAGGATCGCTCACGGCAGGATTCAAACCCACAACCCCGGTCGTTAAGTACCGGCACCTTGGCTATCTATCAAAGCCCTAAAAAAAAGCACTGCACACCAGCACAAGTTCACACCGCTTAACCGGATGAATACAATCCGGCAGACGACCTGAATGACGGCCATTAGTACGTTTCGATGTCGGTGCATCACTCCGTGGCATCAAGTGAAAACTTCACGGAGGAAAATGTAAGGCGCCCATGCGTGGCTCGATAGCCAGGGCCACATTCACGGGTTGCCGGCTGGCCTGCCGGCAGGGCCGATCTACATGTACATACAGAAACAAAGAAGTCTCCGAAATTTGAAACCTGGACGCCGGACTCCAAGCCACGACATCTACGGCCGGGTGAGCAAGGGGCTTCACTACCTAAAGACCTGCCAAAGCAGGACGACTTGCACAGCAACAGCGACATCTAATCGCTCAAGCAGTACTTTATGGTTGAGTTAGAGGCCATATCCTGCCCCGAGCAGCTGCGAGCCGGCTACCCTAACGGACCCGCCGATCAAGGAGGCGGCAGCAGCAGAGGGGAAGGCTCAATCACTGGCACACAGCACAGCAGTGCAGGCACTGTTTCTCACCTGCAGGCCAATGTTGAGGTACAGGCCGCTGGACGTCAGCTGCTCCTCCTCGTCGTCCTCTTTAGGCTTCGTACTAGACGCCGTGCTGCTGCCCATGTCCACGACGCACAGAGACTCGGGCGGCGCCGGTAGCGCCTGCATGCTCAGCGGCGACAGGCAGTCCTAGTGCAGCACAACGACGCCGCGGCTCAGCTTGATGACATCGCGTGTTGAGTACAGCGCGCGGCCACTTGCACAGCCCGCAGCGCAAGCAGGGAAAGCCGCCACAGCACCAATGGCACACCGGCTTTCTCAGGGGCCGCAGCCGACCTACCGAGGGATCGAGCGAGATGATTCTGACCGTGTTGTCGGCCAAACCAACGGCCAAGAACTTGCACCGCTGCTCGCCCGCTGGGACGCGGCCCAGACCCATGCAGACCACGTCGCTCGACATCTCTTTACTTTCCGTATACTCATTCAGCTGGCCGGACTGCAGAGACACAAAAAAGGAAATAGCACAGAATTAGCAGTGCGATCTTGCTTGCTCGAGCGCACGGCCCGTGACGAAAACGACCGAATCCTGGGTGTGAACTTACCGGGTCCATCTCAAAGTAGACCAGCTCGCCGCCGGTGAGCGCAATCACCACCTGCCGCTGGTTCACTGCACACTTAACGATGGTCTTTTTGCCTGGCGTTTTCCACTCGTTAACACGCTTGTCCGAGCGAATGTGCCGAATTCCTTCGGGGTATATCTAAGCAGAGCAGCCATTTGGACGTTAATAGCAAGGCTGGGTTACCGACATCAGCATCGGCAGCATCGGTGCCGCACGACCGCTGCCGATGCTGCTACCGAAGCAAGGCGAGGCTTCAAGTCAGCAGAGTGAGACCGGCGCACAGCGAGCAGCATACCTGAACGAGTGCATCCTCTCCAAGCTGAGAGCACGAGAGTGTAGGGGTGGTACCCAGAAACCCCGAATCTGTAACTTCTTCTACAGTCTCACCGATAGACAGCACAAGCGTGGCATTAACGAAGGAAACGACGATGTAAGCGTCATACTCTTCTGCAAAATTTCATCGAACCCGTCTTTAGATGTAACGCGGATGGCGAGCACACAATTTACCAATGGCAAGACATGCACGTGATACGTGTATCTCATGTATGTGTCACTAGCTTTTTAATACAAACCTGTGCCAGCGACTTGATGGAAGCAATATCAGCCTGAAAAAGAAGAACATGGCTTGGGTTTGGTTAAACCTAAGCCACATTAGTAACGGGCTCGACAATGACATTCATTTTATAAAATACAATAACCAGCCCAAGGACTCGGCCTTCACGTAAATAACCTACCTAGGCCTACTTAGGAGTTAAATGCAGAACACTACTGGTCACCCTGCTACGGGTACTGGATTTGACCTTTTGACTGGGCGACTTGGCCGTCCATTGAAGGTCACAAAGCCACAATAGTAAATCATGACTGGTCACCACACACCACAATGTCAAATCTTCAGCACAGAAAAATCGTACGGCTCGAGGGATTCGAAAACCAACTACACATGGTTAACCAGCTGCTAGCAGACGGAGTGCTGTTAGATATCTCGGGGTCCTACCACAGTTGGTGGCTCGGTCCAGGCAAGTATATAAACTTGCATGCCGAGTACCAAGATAAGGCAACTACAAAACTCGGCGTCACCTCGTGAGTCAACTTGGCAATTTCGCCGACAACCACAAGAGTTGGCCTTGCTCAAACGGACTCGCCCAGCTCACTGCCTCCCCAGCACAAGTCATCGACACCGACAGGGTCCACCACGAGCAGAAAATGTACGATTAATCAACAAGTGACCATCAAACAACACTAAAGCCACAATAACAGCCTGCTAAAGGCAGTGACCAATCGTGAAAGACGTGAAAGAGGTGCAATCCATAAACCCAGCAGCCTGCAATTCATTTATTTCTCTGCACTATTCCCTATAGCAAGCAAGCCCGGCAGCTGCCATAAACATTACTGAGGCAGGACGAGATGAAAGCTACTGGCAACGTAATCGTGACTGGCCCTCAAACAAATGCTCAAGCTTTTAGGTGCACCATTAAAATTATTCCAGCATATCATCGTAGCCATCAAATTGCAAGCGCTAAGTTTGCATGCACACACTCAAACGCATTCCGACAAGCTAACAACGTCCTGCATGCTCAAGTGGCCTGCACATAGCTAAGATGTTTCCCACCAAGGGAAGGAGAAATGGCACTATCTTGCAGCCGGCCTGCTACATCTGGGAGGTCGGTGACAACCAACGAGTGGTTCTTGGCCAGCCGACACGCGATATACAGATACACAGGCGCGATATACAGACACACAAAGCAAGTGCGTTCCAGAAAGCAAACCGCCACTAGCACGGAATCGTCTGTCAGCACGAGCACAGCCGTCTCAACACTGTACTGTCTCAGCACATTTTACTGAAAGCAACATCATCCATTTGAAGATGCCTCGGCGGCAGCCATCAATGAGCCGTCGGCATTAGCAATGACAGTGGCTGTGGCAACACGGCGTGGAAGAAAGGGATGTCGGGTATTAAACTTACCCTCGATATTCCTTTTCACTGTCCACACGGCGTTCGGATTACCAGGAAGCTCCGACACGGCCATCTCAGTTACCTATTACATAAAACAAAAGTCAGGCTACGACAGTCAGCAAAAAGACAAATCGCTGCAGCAGTAGTTGAACAATTCTTGGTAACCAAAGGAGTGCATTTTGCCGTGACCAAGACAAACAGCTGCAGCGCAACACACACCGTGCAATCGCAACCAAGCCAGTCGCGTGCCTACGACAATGGCAGAGTAGCATGGGATGAGCATGACGTGCTGCCGGCGCACTTGCCTCCAAGCCGTGGCGCAAGGCGCGCAAACTGCTTCTCGGCCCTCGGCCAGCGGCCACGTACAGCTGAGGCGTGTCTTCGTTGGCAAGATCGGCAATCTGCGGGGCAAAAAGATTGACGACTGCGCTAGAGGCGACGGGCCTTATTGGGTTTCTTTGGCAAGTGCAGCACATCCCAACAGCTGTCCAGGACCTCGTCAGACAGCACAGACGTAGGCGAGAGCATTCGAAAGACACACACACCACCACCCCTCAATTCATGTATGATGCAAAGACAAGGTGCGGAGGCGCCGCCGGCCCGGCAGCTAACCTGGCAATGCAGGATCGGTGACAGGCTGTCCAGCTCGTCGGCTTGCATGAGGTTCTTCAGTGGACGAGGGCTGAAGAAGAATGTGTCGCCCTCCTCCAGCGGCATGGCGCTGCTGAACTCGGGTTCGTCGTCATCATCGCCCAGATGAGCGATCTGATACAGGCAGCTGAAATGTGCGCGCGCGCGAGTCGAATCGATGCAGGCACGCGACGAGCCCAACGAGGCAAATGCAGCCAGTGCCAGCTGGAGCGGTGGGGTGTCTTAGGCGGTAGGGGAGTGGGGTAGGGAAGGAGAAGGCGACGACCACCACCACTCACTGGTTGCCAAACTCGGATGCCACGAACAGAAAACCGGTCTTCAGAACGCACATCGACGAGGCAACCGGGACAGTGTCGAAGTACTTCATTCGTATTTCCGTTACCTTTGTGGGAGGGAGCAAAACGTTAGCACCTGCTCGGATGCTAGGGCAAAAAAGAGGCCCGCCCACGCACACAACATGCACACCGAGACAGGATCGAGCACGAGATGCAGGCTAGCTACGCTGCCGTTCAGACGATGCATTCCGAACGCTTGCAGAGACGAGGGATGAAGAAGAAGACGAACGAACATACAGGCCCGGAGTGGAGAGAGAGAGAGAGAGAGAGAGAGAGAGAGAGAGAGAGAGAGAGAGAGAGAGAGAGAGAGAGAGCTCAGGCAAAGCCTACCATGTCTTCGTCGGTCTCAAGGGTTATCTTGAAGATGTCGCCCTGTTCAGTTTGGGCAAGAAAGAAGAACATGGTCTTCGTCTTGTGCGCAGCACTACAAACGAAGATCATGCCTCTCTCCGGGTCGTCGAGATCGTTCTGCAATACAAGCGTGCAGGCAAGCTTGACCTCGAGGAAAAAGACAGGCAGTTTTGCCACATAGGACGGAGCTAGCAGCCACACAACCGAGCACGACTAGCACCAAGGAGCTCTGCCGGCAATCAGGCCCCCACCCAACCTTGACCGACAGATAAACCCAGCGAGGCAAATGAGCGGGCAGGAGAGCAGTCATTCGCTCAAGAAAAAGACCAGCACGGCATTGATGCTGAGGGCTCACCCTACGCCTTGGGATGGGGCAGCGAATGTCGGGCTGGTCACCAAAGTTCTTGTATGTCAGGTAGTTTTCCGAGCAAATCAGCACGCCGCTGGGGCCCTCTGTGCCGCCAGGCACCGCGATCAGCATGTTAGCGTGCTCCTCGAGATTCTCCGAATACTTGCGAACCACGTGATTCAGGCCCAAGTCGAGCTCGTAGTACGTCAGACTTTGCTGGACCTTTTCGTACGCCTCGCCCGTGTGGTCGTTGTCACACTCCTGTGGCAGCAGACAGCAAGCAAGGAATCGAACGTCTGGCGATTGAGCAAGGAGAGAGAGATTGAGAGTTATCACACATATGGGACATGAACTTATGTCAGCAGGCAGTACTACGTCAAAGCAGCATAACTGACATGCCGTCAGGTGGTACTGCCAGCTATTCGCTTTCCACTTCCATGGAAGTTCAGCAACTCACGATGAAAGTGCTGAATATGGATGAAGTGGGTGGGCACACATCAAGTGTGACCCGGGACAGGGCAATGTGCCAAGGAGCAGAAGCAATCATAGTAACAATAGCATTCGTATAGTTCCTTTAGAGAACTTCCGTTATCTTTCTAGGCACTTTACATATGCTGTAAAGGCAGCACGATCACATGGTTGTTAGTGGTAGTATGCACGCTGTCACGGCTGCAAGTGCCGCCACCAATCTCCTGCACGATGCCTGCACGGGTGGGGCCGGTTGGCTAACCTCGTAGTCTACTTCGAGACAGGCAAAGGTGGGGTTCTCGAATCCGACGTCCACTCCCACCATGTGGTAGACGATTGTGTTAGCCTTGTGTGCCTCGAGCGGAGAAGATATGGTGAGTCTCGCCTGAGCATCTCTGTTCAGAATGTACACGAGCTTCTGCTTCTCCACGGCGCCAATCATCACGGCTCGGCCTTTCGGGTCGATGGCCAAATACTGCCCGGGCACTATGCGCCGGCAGCCGCTTTTACCGAATGTTTCTTGGTGAATCTGCAAACGAGAGATGAGTGCGTCTTCCTTGCTTGCGCCTACAGCACGAGCAATGGTAGGAAAGCTTCGCGCATTAGTCGACTACAGACAGACACGACGAAAGGGGGGCTGCACGTGCGAACAAGTTGGCCACGAGGGAGTCCTAGGGCATTCTTGGTTGCCAGCTTCGAGGAGCCACATTGGCTCTTGAGCCAAGGCTGCTGAATCAGCAGACCATGACTTAGGCCATGCGATGGTGCAGCAGAATTTCGACACGAAAGTGGGCCACAACATTGGGGCATCATCGGTCACATCTACGTGCCCCAATTGGGGAACAAACGTTCGGTGCGCATGCCACATCCATCACTGAGGGCTGATTCGTGTCACAAGGGTGAGCAATATACAGCAGCAGAGCCTACCTTTTCAAATGTGTTTTTAGCCTGTATATACTCCAGAATGACGATTCGCCCCGAGTCAGAGCCAATGACAATGTAGTCTAGCAAAGAAACGTGTATACCAAATCTTATTTACAGCAGGCATCAGGGTCAATGTAGTCAATCAAACATGTCATCACATATGGGACATGAAATGATGTCAGCAGGCAGTACTACGTCAGAGCAGCATAATTGACATGCCGTCAGGTGGTACTGCCAGCTATTCGCTTTCCACTTCCATGGAAGTTCAGCAACTCACGATGAAAGTGCTGAATATGGATGAAGTGGGTGGGCACACATCAAGTGTGATCCGGGACAGGACAATGTGCCAGGTAGCAGCCGACGGTGCCAGGAAGCCAAGAAGCAATTACAATAGCATTCGTATAGCACTGTAATCTCTTTCTAGGCACTTTACATATGCAGTAAAAGCAGCACGATCACAAGGCTAGCAGTAGCATGCACAATGTCAACAAGCATAACACGAATACAGGTGAGATGCACACCAGTTGCTGCTGAAGGCAAATTCGAGGCTGACTTTAAGCTATATACTTCGACTGTCGTTCTAACTCAGCCATGCTTTTATCTTTGTGTTGCATGAGGTGAAGTCTACAGGCCATCAAATCGGCCTAATGCCACGTAGGCTGTAAGCTATAGAAGGGCTCAGCAAAACAATAATAATAATACACTTATTGATAAAGCGCCCTCATACAACTTAATCTCTTTCTAGGTGCTTTACACTTGCTGCAAAGGAACAGCTTAGTCATGTAAAGCACAGCTCACACAAGCAGTGTGAGATTAGTATGGCCAGCAGGTCTGAGAACAAGCTGAATTATCGAGGAACAGGCATAGCGTAATGAAAATTTGAAATTCTGCTAAGCAACTCCACATTGACTCACGGCATTTAGATTAGTTTGACTATTAATTTTGTTTATAGCAATTGCATGGGAAGTAAGTACTGACAGAGCTAGGGAATTCCATGAAAGAGCATGTAGGACGAGGGTGAGTAGCTTCAAGATACAACAAAGTGGCAATAGCGGATAGGCATTGCATGAACAAATCTTGGTGACAGTAAAAACCTGGCTAACACATCAATAGGCTTCCAAGTCACAATGTAAGCCGTAGATCTAACTGATTACACTGTTATCTACGATTGGGCAGTAAGGCAATTAAATATAAAGCAACATGTGCCGACTAGGTCACATCTTACAGTGGAACTGAGCCGTAATTTTTCGACAATGCCACACCGGGTTCCGCCGGCAACCAGCGATGCCAGAAGGGGGGAGGAGGCGTAACCACTAACGTATGAACATACGCAAAAGCAGTGCGTTACCTTTGGTGCCTCCTGTTAGCCTAAAAGGCATCAGCGACCGAATTTCACCAAAAATTTCAGTTGCGTACAAGGTGTACACTTTCCCGGTATTCGGATCGGGCCTCATTATCTCCAGGATCTTCCCTTTAGCCACAACGATTTCCTGTGTCTTTGTCCCAGAGAAATTCCCATGGCAAGCGTGCGTGATGCACGTCGCCCGTTGTAGGGTGAGGTTGTAAAGATACATGGCCAAGAGTGCCTGCCGACAAACAAAATTTGCTGCTACCGGCGTTTTGGCGGGAGCACCCGCTGCTGCAGATCACTGCTTCGAGAGAACAATGCAATAATAAAAAGCTACGACTGTTATAAATAGCTCAAATTTAGCATCTGCTCTTTCCTAAACTAAATTGTGTAGCAGATGGGGCACGATGAGCTTCTTTTCAACTTACCCTACACGATCGTCATAAATATGGCAGCCACTACCAGCATGCAAATTTACCGGCACAAGCGGCGCACAACGGCGAGTGGCTGCTTTCGTATGGTGCCTTCTGGTCACAGCTTTCCTTGCTATTTGATATCTCAGCGTCAACACGCGCGAGAATGAAAAAAGAATAACTTTTTCAGCTGGTGCCCCAGGCTTAAAAACATTGTTTAGCAAGATCGTCTGTTTCAGCTGGGCTATACCTGTAGACACACTTCCGGCGGCTTACTATTTCCAGTACTGTTAATTCGGTGGCCCGTTTACCGTCACATGTCTGACCATCAATTTGTGGCGTACTGTTGAGAATGAGCGGCAGTATGATTAAATAAATATATAAATATAATGAATTTTATAGCGCCCGAAGAGAGCTTAATTTCTTTTCAGGCGCTTCGCAAATGCCACGGGGCTCGAGCCCGCTACCTCGGCCCTTCAATACATTCACCTTGACCTTGATTGGGCTTGCGCAAGACTGCGTACTGTACGCGACAGCGGCGTGCGGCATGCTTTGGCTCGTGGATCACTACTAGTGACACTTTCTTTAACTGTTCACAAGCTCGCTCATCGATTGCAGCGTCGGAGCTGGGAATTAGGATAATCAAATGGAGCAAAGGGTGTGGAGGTCCTAGCGGACTGAGGTCATTTCATTCATGACTACCCGCAGGAATGACCCGACGCCCCTCGAAGGACCGAGGTTGTGGTAGCGTGACCGGCATCGGTCCTGTGCGCGCGCGCGCGCACGAGAGAGTGAAAGAGAGAGCGACGACAGCATCGAACGATCCTGCGGCGTCCGGCAGCCGCCGCGGGCAGCCGGGAAATGTGCCTGGGATGAGCGCCTTTCCAGCGGTCCTGAGCTGCTACTTCCGTGCTACTCCTACCTCAACTACTCTCCTGAATCAACCATGCTTCTCACTTTCCATTTGTTGCGTGAGATGCAGTCTTTTGGCTACCAAATGCGTACCGAGGCCGCTTAGGCTGTGAGTGCGCCATACAAAACTCACCCGCGTAACACCCACATAGTCTTTGTGGCTTTGGGAGTTACAGGTGGAGATACATTATTGATCGATGGCCATGATCCAAATTAGAGACAAACGGTGGCTTAGATCCGAGCTGGTTTGGACCAGTGGTTAAGGTGCTCGCCCCGACCAAGGTCTGGCTGAGCTCGTGGGCTAGAGCCCCGACGCATAAGTGAAGCGCCTGAATAGAGATTAAGTTCTCTTGGGGCGCTATACAAACAAATTATATAGTTACATATAAACGCGGACGTGCTAAATAAGTCATCCAGATTATGAATGATGGCCTTTATTTGTGGTTCTTGAATTGTAGCGGTGTGGAACCGATTGTGCGATAATCTATGGCAAAGGACGCATGAAAGCAAAAGTCTCGTAATGGGCTGGAGTTGTGCTTCCGGAGTTGGCGTTGGCATTTGAGCAGCAGGCCGCGGAGCAGTTGGTTTACATCATGGCCATTGTTGAACGTCTGCGATCATTCGTTGCTGTCAAATAGATCCATCTATATTATCGATCAGGTCACCGCAAAAATAGATTTATGGGACAATATAATGGATTGTATTGCTAAAAATGTATTGGTTGCCGTAACAATATTATTATTTTGCATTGTCCAGATGAACCATGTCTATAGTTTTGCAATACGTATGGAGAAGTTTCTTTCTTAAATTTTAACAGCACTTAAAGTCCCGAGTCTGACCGCTTTGGGCTTCGAAAGCCCGTGCAGCGTGTTTGGTACGAAACTTTATAACTTGCTTCGACGACAATATTTTTTATTGTTTGCAATTGCAATTGTATTGCTTGCAATTACAATAACAGTATAGTGTATTGTTTTCTATGACGTTGTAAATATATTTATTGTTAGCTTTGAAAACTGACTGCAATAACAATGACCTTGTTCCAAGGCATAACAAAATCCATAGCAATACTATTATTATGGAAATGGACGTTTAATGTTAAATGTACGGGTGCTCTTCGTCGCTGCCGTTCTCCTCTGCTGCCGGCATACATGTACCTCATGTACCTCATGTTGGCGCTCATTTCAAGTTCAATTCAGTAGTTTCCGTCGGACGGTAGCTAACCGCACGATGTTAGCTGACATGCCCTTTGCTGAAAGAGCTAGGATGGTTGCCGGTTGAGCAAAGGATACAGAGCAAAGTTCTTACGCTGACCCACAAGGCCCGCCACGGCTTGGCTCCTTCGTACCTAGCTGAACTACTGCATCAGTTTCAGCCTGTTCGCGCCCTCAGGTCCTGTGTGGACAATAAATTAGCTGTCCCATTCCTCCGCTTAAAGACAGTTGGCGACAGAAGCTTTAGCTCTGCAGGTCCTAGACTGTGGAACTCGCTTCCACAATTCTTACGCAACGACATCTACTCTCCAACTGCCGACTATGGCACATCTTTTTCAGCGGTCCTGAACTGCTACTTCCATGCTACTCACTACCTCAACTGCTCTTCTAACTCTGCTATGCTTCCCACTTTCTCTTTGTTGCGTGAGACGAAGTCTGTTGGGTACCGAATGCGTACCGAAAGCCGCTTAGGCTGTGAGTGCGCTATACAAAACTCTCCTGCGTAACAACCACATGGTCTTTTTGACTTTGCGGAGTTACTGACGGAGATACATTACATTACATTACGGTGGCACCCATATCTTTCCAATGTCAGAAATTCTAACGTTGGGAGCGGCTAGCGTTTACTCTTTCCATTTGAATTGGTAGGCCGAGCCTAGCTTATCGTTTAGCATCCATATATCAAGTTTGGGTTAGGCCTGCTGTATCCAAGATTTGACTTGCCAACGATCTTTAAGCGGAGGAATTCATACGGACCGTGCAAATTCTTCGGGGAACAGGTAAGTTTTTCAATGCCCCCGAGTCAAGGAATCTCGTGATGTCAGTTAGGAGTAAGTTCTGGGCTTCGGGAGCATGTGAACTTAAGGCGCGGTCTCCAAAGGTTTTGTGGTAGGTTTAAGGCACAGTCAAAAGAGTGGGTGGTAGATTTCTAGCGTGATTTATTGGAAAGTAGTTTGTACTGGTAGGCCAGAGGAAGAGAATACAGGGCCTTACAAGGGAATGACTAAACCTTAATGTCGGTACACTGCCTGATGGGAAGCCACCGCAGGCCAGTGAGAAGTGGTGCGATGTGATAAGGAGTTTGCTTTTCACGACCTCCGACCCGAGGTCGTGGGTTCGAATTCTGAGATGGGCCATCCTTTTTTGTCGCTGCAAGAGGTAGTGATAGCCGTAAAGGCTCCTCTGTCACTATACAAAAGACGCTGTTAAATCAGCTAGTATTTTTTATGTGCCAATTGCATTTCGTAGCTGTAGAGCTTTGCACCGACTGCTACGAAAGCTCCTTGTTGCATAGGCCAGACAATGCGCGTGTGTGTGTGTATCTCCGTCTGTAACTCCGCAAAGTCATAAAGACCATGTGGGTGTTACGCAGGAGAGTTTTGTATAGCGAACTCGCAGCCTTAGCGGCTTTCGGTACGCATTCGGTACCCAACAGACTTCGTCTCACGCAACAAAGAGAAAGTGGGAAGCATAGCAGAGTTAGAAGAGCAGTTGAGGTAGTGAGTAGCATAGAAGTAGCAGCTCAGGACCGCTGAAAAAGATGTACCATAGTCGGCAGTAGGAGAGTATTTGTCGTTGCGTAAGAATTGTGGAAGCGAGTTCCACAGTCTAGGACCTGCAGAGCTAAGGCTTCTGTCACCAATAGTCTTTAAGCGGAAGAATGGACCAGCTAATTTGTTGTCCACACAGGACCTGAGGGCGCGAACAGACTGAAACTGATGCAGCAGTTCAGCTAGGTACGAAGGAGCCAAGCCGTGGCGGGCCTTGTGGGTCAGCGTAAGAACTTTGCTCTGAATCCGTTGCTCATCCGGCATCCATCCTAGCTCTTTTAGCAAAGGGCATGTCAGCTAACATCGTGCGGTTAGCTACCGTCCGACGGAAACTACTGAATTGAACTTGAAATGAGCGCCCGCTTCCCAGAGCTCATAACCGCGACCTTCGTCAAGCAGTTCGAGGACCTTATCCAGGGCTGCTTCAATTCGAAGTGCTGGCGTTTCTTCCGCTGCACTTCCCTATTCGTCGCCTACCTGCTGGCGTTTGCCTATATCAGCCAAGACATATCGCGGACTTCGGCAATCACTGACAGTTAACATTAGTCACTCAAATTCAGATGATTTGATGGGTGACTAATTCAAGAGCAAACGTAGATCGCGATTGCATTCTTGCGTCTGCTCTTGTGCCTCGTCGGGCTTAATTTAAGGAGTCAAGTTGACCTTAATTTAAGGAGTCAAGTTGGTCTGCAAACGTTGACATTGGGACAGCACAGCAGAAGCAGCCGCTGCGACCGACGATTACCTAACTGAGACGATTACCTAACTAACCACGACTTACTCTGATTAGGCAGAAGTCTTCGACTGATACGGTGCAACTCGTGGTCGCACTGACATACGTATATCAGCCTTGGTTTGGCCTAGGGATAAGGTGCTCACCGTCAGCGACCAAAGTCATGGGCTGGAGTCCTTCGGCAAATGTTAAGCATCGGAATAGAGATTAAGTTCTCTCGGGCAAATAAAGGACAAATAAAGTATCATTATTATTAATATATTATTAGGTCACAAATGCAGGAACCAACTTGGACTTGGTACCTCTGTCCGATCAGGTCAAAATTTTGGCAATGTCTCTTATCTAAAAGTAGGCAGACTTGACTGTGGATCTGATGTGGGAGTCTAATGCAAGGTCACTTTGGAAAAAGACACTCATATTTCGTGCAGATGCTTTAGGAGATGTTTGCCGAGCCAATTTTGAGATTTAGTTTTCTAAATTTATGAGTAACAATAGGTTTGCCCATAACTAGTAAGTTGGTTTTATCATTTAATTTGAGAAATCTTTTTGCCATTAATTGTGCAAATTTCAACAGTACCTGCAGCAAGGGAGCTGAGAGTTTGTTTTGCTGTAAGACTGGGAGTAATCTAAGCACAGGTACAGCTATTTATCATCTGTATAGCAAGCCTAAATTGTGCTTTGCTGTTCTAATAGGTGATGCTATTGTGCGACCATCACCACGTGCTCGAAATTTAGGTGTCGTGTTCGACAGCTGCATCAATTTCAAAAGCTTCATTCAGAAGACTGCCTCTACAGCTAGCCATCACATCCGATCCCTATCCAAGATTAGGAGCTGTCTCCCACAGTGGCTTGTAAAGAATTTAACTAGCTCTTCAGTTCTGTCTCGGCTTGATTATTGTAATTCCCTTTTGGCTGGGCTGCCAAAGAAAGCTATTATGCCACTACAGCGGAGAATGAATATGGCTGCAAGGCTGGTCTTCAAGTCCCAGCGGTTTGAGCACGTGTCTCCTTTGCTGAAAGAGCTAGGATGGTTGCCGGTTGAGCAAAGGATACAGAGCAAAGTTCTTACGCTGACCCACAAGGCCCGCCACGGCTTGGCTCCTTCGTACCTAGCTGAACTGCTGCATCAGTTTCAGTCTGTTCGCGCCCTCAGGTCCTGTGTGGACAATAAATTAGCTGGTCCATTCTTCCGCTTAAAGACCATTGGTGACAGAAGCTTTAGCTCTGCAGGTCCTAGACTGTGGAACTCGCTTCCACAATTCTTACGCAACGACAACTACTCTCCTACTGCCGACTATGGTACATCCTTTTCAGTGGTCCTGAGCTGCTGCTTCTATGCTACTCACTACCTCAACTGCTCTTCTAACTCTGCTATGCTTCCCACTTTCTCTTTGTTGCGTGAGACGAAGTCTATTGGCTACCGAATGCGTACCGAAAGCCGCTAAGGCTGCGAGTTCGCTATACAAAACTCTCCTGCGTAACACCTGTAGTCTAACTTGTCGTCGCGAGCGGCACAGCACGCTAGCCAACGAGGAACACCACCAGTTTATTTCCTCCACACTCACAGCCGGCGGAAGCACTACTGCCCGCCGCAAACGTCGCCCGCTTCTGTCCTCTGCGGTACCGGAACGCTTCGCTCTCATTCGTTGGCGCCGTTGCCGACGCCCAGCTGCGCTCCGATTGCCTAACCGGTGGCCTGGAGGGCCACCCAGCCTAGTACTGGCAGATAACAACATTTAGGCGCTGTCACCGACTGCGGTCTACATAAACAAAAACCACAACACCCACATGGTCTTTATGACTTTGCGGAGTTACAGACATTACATTACATTGACGAGAGAGAGAGAGAGAGAGAGAGAGAGAGAGAGAGAGAGAGAGAGAGAGAGAGAGAGAGAGAGAGAGAGAGAGAGAGAGAGAGAGAGAGAGAGAGAGAGAGAGAGAGAGGGAGAGAGAGAGAGAGAGAGGGGGAAAAAGAGAGAGAGAGTCCTACTTTGTTGAAACTAAGTGGATCAGCGCCCTAGATTCTGAATTTTAGAGGCTGCTTCGGCGGCGGGACTAGTGGACGGAGGTGCCCTGCCAGTGGCCTGGGAACGGTAGTCATTCCTTTCCGTAATGGGCCAAGGTGTCCGGGCCCAATACCACTAAGCTCTTGCCCCATTGTCTCAGCCAAGTATTTAAGAGTCGAGCGACGCTCGCTCTGTGTCTTTTGCCTCGTGTCTTTTGTCTCTGGTCCGGCTCTGCGCCTCGACGCCGTCGGGCACTCGTTTCTCTGAAAGCGAGGGAGGAGGGCGGGCTGTCCGCCGACGATGGACGGAACAGGACGAGGCAGCTCTAGGAGGATTCGGTGGAACCCCACCGAACACGGTCGTATCGCGCCCGAGCTGACATTTTGTGTGTTCTTTCGTGTTTTGTGTTTCTTTTGTGTCGTGTGTGTGCGCGCTAGCACGTGGTCTCGGCATAGGGATTTGCCGGCGCGAGCTAGGCGTAGTTGGCGTGTGTGGAGCTCTAGTTCACCGGGTAGGGTTTAGGCTCCGGATCGCGCTTCAGTGGTGGAGAAGTTGAGCGGCTATTGCTCGTTGATATTGCTCGTTGATATTAATGCTCTGATGTCTCCCACCGTGCTAGGATCTAAACCATTGCAGTGCATGAATGACAGCTGAACATTCCTAGAAAGTAGCTAAATGCACCTGTCTCAAAAAATATTACCTGTCAAATTAGGACAAGCTTAACAAGCAAGGGAACCGAACTCCCGAAGCAGTTCCCACACATACTTATTTCCTTCTATTTTTGCAGTGTCTCCTCAGTGCCGCGTCTCTCCATCTATCCTTAAAAACATGATGACAACAGCCCAAGTCGTCTCAGTAGGACCCATTAGACACAGCCGGAATCAAGGACCTCACGCTCTGAAATAAAAGTAGATGCCAAGCTGGTTTGGTCCATCGGTTAAGGTGCTCGCCCCGACCAAGGTCTGGCTGAGGTCGTGAGCTCGAGCTCCGTGGCATATGTGAAGCGCCTGAATAGAGATCAAGTTCTCTTGGGGCGCTTTCACAAATTAACTTTAATATATTATAAGTACCGTCGAGGGCCACCCCTATGGACAGACCCAAAATGTGTGGAGACAGGCTGCCTCAAATGAGCAAAGTCAAGGCCAGGCTCATCTTGAGCTTAATCATGGCTACCGTCTGGCCTTAGTCTTTGATTACCGACTGACTTTTAAGTCAAAATGTGAGGAAGTCTCCCCCACAGCTCAATGGGCAGGACACGGGACTTGTGTTCCAGATATTGCAGATCGTTTCCAGCTCGACGCTATGTTGCCATGTTTTTCGGCATTCAGTCCCACGCTAGACGATAGGCCTTCGATCGCTCTGTATCTTGAAATAAAGACTGCTACTCCATCCAGTCATCCATCGTACTGGCTATGTATCCTGGATTAGGGGTTACTCATGGCTACGTCGAGATTTCGACCTTACAAGCTCTCGGAACTCAAAAGAGTTGTCTGCCTGAGGGCTGCTGAAAAAAATGACATTAGTGCCCTTACAATTGGTGATAAACACGGCTGCTATGTACATGTCCTATTGCTGCTGCAAGTGGTGGTGATAACCGTAAAGGCTCTTCTGTCGCTATGCAAGAGAGGCTGTCGAATCAGCTAGTACTTTTTGCTAACGGAGCGGTGGCTTCGGGCAGAACAACTGACTATTTGTCGGACGTACAAAGCCCCCAACTGGTTTTATTTTTCATAACTAGCTGAACTGCCACAGCCGTATCCTCATGCCCTCAGGTCCCTTCAAGACGACACATTAGCTGCTCTTCGTTTCATAGAAAACAGACAGGAGGCAATTTGCTCTGCATATCCGATGCTGTGGAGCTCACTACCACAATTTCATTTCACAGCAACGATGATTTCCCTCCCACTTGCAGACTGCGACGATTTCTTTCTAGCTGTCCTTCGTGGCTGCTTCCAGGCTACTTACTTGCCTGACCCTTGCACCGACCTTGCCTGTCGTCTTCAGCTGTGCTTTTCCCTTCGTCTCTTTTGCATGAAATGAAGTTTTATCACATACAGGAGCGCAGACACACACACACACACACACACACACACACACACACACACACACACACACACACACACACACACACACACACACACACACACACACACAAACATATCCTTCGTGCACAATCCAAGCTGCCTGCTGCTTTCAGATGTTACCAACAATTATTTGATAATGCTTTCTATACAGCATCTGTAAAGTGCCTACAAAGAGATTCAGTTCTTTTGAGGACACTACAAATGTATTATTATTATTGTCATTACATCACCGGAAACTTCGATAGAGGCTAACGGAAAGTAACATTTACACATGCAAACGATGTGGTCTTTTAGTTTATTCATGCGGATCACAGCATAAAGCAGCAGCACAGACATAATATCCATAGTACAAAGCTAGAAGTCAAGAAAGTGTACATAATGCTTTTGAGTGGCACTTGTTGCCGAACGCCGCAAGCAGCATTATACAAAAACCGCTTACTAAACTTTTACTCCATAAAACCTCGGCGGTGGACCGCATGCATAATGTCAACATCTTGGTCGAGCTTTGCGTGCCTGCTTATGTTACCATCTAACCAAACCAGATTAGGGTACACAGCAATGACGTTCACGAGCTGATAGTCACATCAAATTGCCTGCAGTAACAGGTATATGAACTATGTAAGCAATCGCACTGTCTCCACCGTACCGATGACAGATAAGAACAATTTTTACAAGCACCACAAGCAACTGAGTCTGAATGTTAAACGTCAGACACGCTCACAGTCGATAAAGAGCTGACCAAAGACTGATCGCTCTTTAAGTGACTTTAATAAAGGTCCAGCAAACCCCAAGCAACTTGTCGAGAAACTGCTGTCATTTCAGCAATGAGTCATACATCTGTGCTGCCGTGCCGAGGCATCGGCAGGTGAGGGCTAAGCGTCGCCGATGGCCGCCATAGCAGCCGCGGTGCACGAAAGCAGAGAGCACGAACACAACAGATGCAGCTTTGGATGGCACGTTGAGCAATGTCTTTTTCGACGAGTGCATACTGGTGTCGTGGTGGGCGGCAGATGCCCGAACAAACAGAACAGACGGCATCTGTCAAGTGTATGCGCTTACGCTCATAATTAAATTGTGCTAACCGATGACGACCTACTACTGGCTAGGCACTCCGGTGGCAGATGATGGGCTGGATAGCATAGCGGCAGGCATGACGTCCGAATGCATGTTGTTTAGGACGTAGTAGTCATGCACGTACATGAGGATGGCCAGCGGTTGGCCAATAATAAGTGATAGCCAGACAGCCAAATTGGCAGGTTGGCCTCGCAGAAACCTCTCGACAAACATCGAGAATGGCACCTGCAAGAACAGACGAACACAGGTAGAGGTAAAAGGTAGGTACCCATGCATCGACCGCTTTCGGCTGTCACACTGTCTGTACTGCATGCTCGCAGCGCTTGAAGCTCGTGTGAAGCACCGTAGCAAATGTCCGTAGATGCATCGGTCTCGAACACGCAAAAGAGGGAGGGAGTGGGAGAGAGGCCAACCAGTCAAAAACAGAGCTGAAAAATATTTCGTTTGCAGAAGGAAACAGGCGTTTCGTGTCAAACGTGGCTAGTGAATGCCTGACCGTAGGAAACAAATAGTTCAGAACTACAGTAGTGCACCCGAGCTCCCACTATCAATACATCATTGTAATACACATACAGCCCTCAGACTCTTCGTGCAAGTTAGTTGTAATAATTAGTAATGACTTATTCAAATACTGGCAATAGCAACAAACGAACTCAGATAGATCGACCAGGTGCAAAGAAACTTTTATAGAGCAGTGTACACACACACACACACACACACACACACACACACACACACACACACACACACACACACACACACACACACACACACACACACACACATATATATATATATATATATATATATATATACATACATACATATATATATATACACACACACATATATATATATATATACATATACATACATATATATATATATATATACACATATATATATACACACACACACATATATA
Organism: Cristatella mucedo; assembly: GCA_009760855.2. Classification (NCBI taxonomy): domain Eukaryota; kingdom Metazoa; phylum Bryozoa; class Phylactolaemata; family Cristatellidae; genus Cristatella; species Cristatella mucedo. The sequence continues at coordinate 1,153,242 of WPIO01000100.1, forward strand.
TATATATATATATATGTATATAAACATATACATATATATATATATATATATATATATATATATATATGGGATCTTCATAACTGCTTACAAACAAACCTATTATCCAGTGATCTAAATGGCGACTTAACAGGGAATGTCTCCAAATTCTTTGCAAGTGCTATAAAACGAATTAGAAACTCCACCACTCCTACCACTGCTATCCCTGTTGGGCTGAAAGCGCACAACTGCAACTTACTCTGCTGTTCTTCAAAACACTTCTAAGTAATGAATAAATAAATAAATATTAGCTAATTTAATAGCCTCTTTTGTATAGTGACAGAAGATCATTTACGGCTATCACTACCGCTTGCAGCAGCAATAAAGGATCGCCAGCCGCAGGATTCGAACCCATGACCTCAGGACCGAAGTCGTGAAAAGCAACCACCGTACCTAGTGTGCCATCAAGGCTCACCAATGTACCGCCTTACCTAGTGTGCCATCAAGGCTCACCAATGTGCAGTGTCAGCACCCATTAGCATAACCAGTGCAAAAATGCTGCAGGGAAGAGGGGCGTTTTTTGATTTTTAAATGCTGTCAAGTCAGGTGATGCCGCGACGTCATTCGGGAGTGAGTTCTAGGCCTTGGGAGCATACACATTAAATTCACGGTCTTCAAATAATTTGAGGTTCGCTCGAGGCACAAATAAACAACTTGAGTCTGAGGAGCAGTTGGCATGATGCCTGGCCTGATTAGGAAGTAGTTCAGATAGGAAAGCTGGAGCACGAGAATGGAGGACCTTGAAATAAAGTGACAAAACCTTGAAGTCGATACGCAGCTTGATGGGGAGCCAGTGCAGATCTGTGAGAAGTGGGTGTAATGTGGCAACTTCAACAGCCTAGCTGCAGAGCTTTGCATCAACTGCAAGCTTTTTTAGCACAGGCCGCAAGACCTGCAAGTAGTAGTAATAATCATGATACATTTGTATAGTAGCCTCAGAGAACTGAATCTCTTTTCTAGGCGCTTTACAGAAACTTTAAATGGCGACCTAGAATTATGCATACATATTACAGAAAGGCGTGAACGGCGAGATAAAAAACGGCAGACTGAAAATTTAATTAAAAATTTAACTAAAAATTTCAGAGAACGTCAGACTGAAACACAGATGCACAGCCTGGACTCACCTGAAATAACATGGCCGTGAAGGACCAGAGCCTAAACATGCGAAGTGGCACGCTCACCAAGTACTACAACAGATCAGACATATGCATCACGAGTGAAACAGCAGACAGGGTCTTGTCTGCAGGAGCATCCTACGGCTGGCCAACAGCAGATGAGCCTATACGGCAAGTCGTGCAAACTAACAAGGGGTTCGGGGGTTTTATTTCCACCACACAACTGAACAAGTGAGACAGGAATACCAATATCATTCACCAGTGACACATTTACAGCAAGCACAACTAGATCTAAACACATCTTATCAAAGCTACTTTCATCACAGTAGGTTAACGACAAGCAGAACTTACAAGAGAAAATTGCTGATTACGCCTCTCAGACCGATGGTTGGGAAAAAGTCAGTTCCTTTTTTGTGAATTAGAGCATGCTTCTAATTTAGTTGTAGCATTAGTGGCAGGAAGGAGTCTGATTGCACACTACTTCTGGACACCATCAGAGCCTGCCTGCACAACAGCCACGGCAAGTTGCACAAAAGCTGTTGCAAACTGCTGCTGTGCCGCGGCCACCATCAGCCTCGGTCAGAAGCACTAAGTGAGCGCAGTCAAAGGGCAAGCCCCTCAAGCCCCCTCGGCGCCGCTCTGGGCGCGACGAGAGCGACATGCAAGACCGGGCGGCAACTCGAGTTGCTCTGGCGCCATATCCGGTGAAAGCACGATTCGAGTGAGCGAGCGCTGCATCGCCGAGGTCTCAACTACGAGAGAGAGAGAGAGAGAGAGAGAGAGAGAGAGAGAGAGAGAGAGAGAGAGAGAGAGAGAGAGAGAGAGAGAGTGGTGGGGAAGAGCTCGAAAGCAAAGCAGCCCGGTCTGGGCTCGTACCTCGTGGAAAAAGGCCGACAGGAAGAAGACGGCCACACCAGCAAGCATCCGAGACAGGCCGAGCTTGAGCAAGGGCTGATACAGATGCCGCTTGCCCCATTTGTGCACCGGGATGTTCCAGTTTTGCCAAAACTCTTGCACGCTTTCGCAGTTCCTGGAACGAGCGATTGAATATTTATCGAAGCATCTGTCTGCACCCGAACGACTTTCACGAGCGCGTAGAGGCGACCGAACGCACGCGTCGAATGTTTAAATGCATTGCAACGAGGTGAGCCGATCCAACAGATTCACATTCATAGAGCAGCGGCAGGACAGCGTCAGCATGGGGCTTCCATCATCGGGCAATCAAGAATAGCTTTGCTACTGCCACGAGACTGGAACAGGTGATGTGGATGGCCAAGCGCGAGTGCTGTAACCCTGCGCCGAGGTGCGCACGGGGCCTAAAGCATGCCCCTCCAACACGACAAGGACGAGACAGCGATCGAGCAAACCCTGCCACTATGGAGAGTAGCAACCCCTGCCCCATCCGATCGGCGCTGTGAGGCAAAGACGGCAAGGGAGCGCAAGCATGCTAGCTAGCAACTGTACCAAGCAATCGCCGCTTGGTCGCAAGGTCTAGCACATACAGCAGAGCAGCCTCGACAGTTGCTTTAGCACGGCTAGCTGCTTGACCTTACAAAATATTACTATCGATCACTCGGCTTTTAAAATTGCCATTAGCTGATCCGTCTTACGGAGCAGCCTCAGCCACATGGTCGATGGCCCCCAATCCATTGGAGTGAGATCTCGAGACTGACATCCCATGCTAATGCTCGGCACGACCACGGCGACTGGGTCAGGATAAGCAAGGACGATCCGGCGCTTCGGCACAAACTAAACTGCACGACTCATCTCTAGTGTTAGGTTATTTCATTTTTTGTTTCCAGCTTGGTTTGCAGTAAGGAGTGTGCATCAAGGAGGAGGAGGAGAACGAGGATGATCGGCAGGTGGCGGATGAGCAGGTGGAGGAAGAGTATGAGTATGATGAGGAGGAGGAGGAGGAGGACGAGGTAGACGAGGTAGACGAGGAGGCTGCTCGACTGGCAGCTGACAGACATGCTGAGATTCATGCACAGCTTTGACTCGGTCAAGACTTTTCCTACTAGCATACAGTGGCCTCCACCTCAGCAGACTGGACAGCCACGAATTTTCAAGCCAAGCAACTGACAAGCAGCCATCAAGTACCGATCCCCAGACCCAGCTTTTTACGAGACCATGCCGAGACCAGCCTATTGTGCCACTGCCGTGCTGTTTCGTTAATTGCTGGAAATGGCGCATACTATCAGGTACCCTCAAGCGGATCTGTTCAAATCTGCAGCTGCAAGGGAAGCATAGAACGCCCACGCAAGGCGGCTTGGGTAAGAATGGAACTGCCTTTTAAGCTAACCGCCATTTATAATATCTTGCTGACAACGTCCACGGGTGATTGGGCTGAGGTGCCGATTAAATGAAGATACAAACTTAGATGCAACCAGTATACATATATATTATACACCAAAACTTCGACAGGTAAGCATAGGAAGTGATCCCTTTGCAGCAAATGTAAAGCACCTAGAAAGAGATTTAGTTCTCAGAGGGCGCTTTATCAAGTGCATTATTATCATTATTATTTCTCATTCACTCCAGAGGGTGAAGTAGAGTAGCAGGAAGGCCTCGCTTGCCATACAGGTATACTGGCATACTCTTGGTGGATTTGCTTTCAATTCAGTTTTGCAAGCACTTTGAATACTTATGGACCGGTGTTAATTTACAAGCACAGAAGTGAATGCAGGACTAAGTGGCACTTGCTCAACAATAACGCCTGGCAATGGACTCTGAAGTCTGGCCAGTCGGCGGAGCTTGCCTTGAACTTTGAGCTTGCCGACAGCCAACAGAAAAAGCCGGAGGGAGGGAGAGGTAGGAAAAGGAGGTAGCGATGAGGGAGGAGCAGGAGAGAAACTGAGAGGAGGGAGAAGGGAGAGAGAGGAGGGGAGGGAGGGGAAGGCAGAGGCAGGGGAGTAGGGTAGAAAGAAGTGGGAGAGAGGGAGGAAGAGGAGAGAGGGCAGAGAAGGAAAGGAAAGAGGGATACGGATGGTAACAATGATACGATGAAAGGGAAAAAAGGCAACACGAGCCTAAAATGTTGGGACAAGCAGAGATTCGGACAAAAGCTGTCAAAGCCCAGTCAGAAGAGGCTGTTTCGGCAATTTTCTTTGTACTCACCACCAGTCTCTGTAGAATTCCCGGTCTCCAAAGCATAGGATCTCTGCTATGACGTTCAAGGACGAGTGGAAGAACCAGTAGAAAAAGATCAGCCACAGAATGTGATTGGGTACCTGTAAAGTCCAAGCAAAAGTGGCAATTAAAATGTGGCAAGCTCCACACGTGCCAAAGGAACAGCACCGTACCGGTAGGTACCGGTAAGTACATAATGGAGTAACAGCAAATGCACAGGTAAGTATATAATGGATTGGGGAAGCACTCCCCTCGTGCTAGGCTGCAAGATCGCCTTAGCAAGCTAATTGGATAGAGCCGACATGGACTACGATGGTTCAAGCTAGGAAATAAAAAGAAAGTACATCTCATCTCGTGCCATCAACGGACAAGAAACTGCTGTCTAAACATACACGGGCTAAGCTGTAAGCCTCCATATGTCAAAAAACGAATAACAAACAGCAGTTAACATAGACAGTGCCCATGTCGAGTCGACACGAATCATCGCTTTGTGGCCCAAAATCGCAACAGCTTGGCAAAATCTGACCGTGACCACTAAAAAAGCAGCCGAAGCATAGTATCTGGAAAAAGCCAAGATAAAAATAAGAAAGAGAGAGAGAAAGAGAGAGAGAGAGAGAGAGAGAGAGAGAAAGAGAGAGAAAGAGAGAGAGAGAGAGACAGAGAGAGAGAGAGAGAAAGAGAGAGAGAGAGAGAGAGAGAGAGAGAGAGAAAGGGACAGAGAGAGAAATGAAGACTATGAATGACTAATGATAAAGCACCCTCAGAGAACTCAATCTCTCTCTAAGCACCTTACATTTGCTGCACAGGAAGCAAAGCTAAAACAGGCTGATATATAAAGTCGGATATATAAATAAACACATACTGCATACACATATGTATACACAAACCGTGTGCATTTAAATACATATCTATATACACAGCTGAACTAACCATCTTTAAAACCAGACACGATAATCATAGTAACTTTATGCAAGACCAGAAAACACTGCATCGTCTGCTCACCACGACAGCAGCCGCAGCAGCTGCTGCTGTCGCTGCTGAGGCATGACTACAGAGGTGACCTCCCTAGGCGAAGGCTTGTACGTACACATGCTTAATAGACGAGACGAGCTTTACGTCGTTGGGTCGTTGGCAGGAGAGCTCGCATTCCAAGGACACCTTTCAACGCTAAGGTGCCAGCAGAGGAAGTTCACAGGGTTCACAGTCCGGTTAGGAAAAGCAAAGCAGAAAGCACGCGAGAAATTGCAATTCACCCATTCATCGCGATGGTGCCGACCAATGCTTTAGATCGAACAGCATCGGCATCCCACCCGGGTACTTACATGGATGCCATCAATGCTAACAGCTAAATGTTAAACTCAGTGGGTTAGCCGAAGGGGTTCACACCCAGTAGTGCCTTTCCCTTTCTATGTTTGCCACCTAATGCAGCAATACGACGAGCCAACAGACAGAGCCGGCATGACTGAGCATACCATACACATATCTGTGACTCAAGCAGCTATGCCAGTACAAGCAGAACCTAGGGTGAGCAAATGGCTTTCCAGATTTTTTTGTCGGCAAGATTAAAACGATCAGAAAGTCCACCACCAAGGCTACATCCCCCCCACTGGACTCCTAAACCCCAGAAGTTCTCTGCTTTATCTCGATGTCTACCTTCAAGCCTGCCACCAGTGACCTCATCTTGAAGTGCATCTCCCAGAAGGTTACTAGCCCTCCAGACCCCATACTGATCTCCTTCTGAGATGCGCACATTTGCCGCGGCCCAGCATAGATAGCATAATAAATGTCAGGCTGCTTCAGGTCTTGCCCTGAAGCAGCCTGAAAAAAAGGCTGCTGCTCGACCATTCATTCAGTAGTCAACATCCGAAGCTCCTTCCACCCAGTCAACAACAATCAGATGTTGATGTGCAATAACCCTCCCAGAGCTTTTAATGTATGAGGTATTTAGAGGATTTGTGCTTAGTCTACTTTTTTTCACAATTGATACTCTTTCTCTTGCCGATGCAGTCACCAAGGACAATCTAGGCTTTTCATTTTAAGCAGATGTACCAGTTATACCAGTTCCTTGATCCGTCACTGCCTTCCAGCATGACGAACCCTCTTAGTTCCATTGCTTAATTCATTGCTGACATTGGCACTTGCTTGGATGGAACCAGTTCCTTGATCCGTCACTGCCTTCCAGCATGACGAACCCTCTTAGTTCCATTGCTTAATTCATTGCTGACATTGGCACTTGCTTGGATGGAAGCAAACTTACTCAAGTTGAATAACAATAAAACCAACTAACCAGTAATGGGCAAAACTAGTAATACAATTGGAAATTGGAAAGCCTAAAACTCAAAATAGGCTAGGCCAGCATATCTCCTGTAGCACGTGCATGCAACCTGGGTGACCTGCTGCCAAATGACCTCTCCCTAATCGACCATGTCAGCCCCACAATCAAGTCCGGCTACTTTCAGCCATTTGGTGCCATTACAAAATTTCGGGTCAGCCAGCTTAGATACGGATACCAAAGGAAATCGGATCTATGCATTCGTGGGAGCCCATCTCGACTAATGGAAACCTCACTCCTCGCAGGTCTTTTAGCCAGTGCAATAAGCGGCATAAAGTTGATGAAAATCTACAGCTAGGCTTGTTTGTTGCTAATGCCGTAACAGCAACATCGAACAACTTCACATGGACCTACACTGGCTTCCCATCAAGCAGTATTTCAACTACAAGGCTTTGTCACCCACTTTTTCGGTGACTTCCTGATTCTGCCCCGACTCACCTATCCGAAATACTTTCTAATCAGGCTTTGCATCATACCACACACACACCGGACTAAAGTCGCTTAGCTGTGCCTCTAACCAACCTCCAATCTCTTTAGAGACCACGCCTTCAATTCGTATGCTCCTAAGTCTGAAACTCAATCAAAATGACGTCACGACACCAACTGACCTGCCGAAATTCAAAAGAGGCTATAAACCCACACGCTGCTCCGCACAGCATATGCTCACAATTGTCATTGGTATGCTTATTCGTGTACACGACTCGGTACTAGTTATCCCTAACCGATGGACACGCCTCGCATCACTACAACTGTCTAGTTATTATAATTGTTACTACTAATACAGATGCAGAACCGTGATAGCAGTCAACAATATCAAAGCGGCAGCTGCGGCTAGCATGCGAGCACAGCTCGATGAATAGCACTCACGGCAAGCTTGAGCAGTCGCTCGATGATATGCGAGTAGTCGGAATTGTGAAAGGGCCGCATCGCGTTGTTCACTCCGGGCACTATCCACTGCTGAATGAGGCCCAGCAGCAGGTTCATCAGGATCATCTGCGCAATTTCAGGCGATTTCAGATAAGAAAGCACAGAAACCAAACGCTAGCTGCGATGACCAACCACTCACTGCGACAGCCAATCAAACCCAATGCCACAAAGCACAAGGAGGATCTGCTCACTGGAGAGGCTGCCAGCCAGGCTGCAGCACTGCCGTACGGAAGCAGCTTAGCATGGACCTTCGCGCAAGGTCCTCCTCCACCCCCCTCCCCGATGCTGTGCTCACGACAGATCTATGCAGCAGCATCTGTGCCCGCGACATTATCTAAGCAGAGACGGGCTTTCTGGGTATAAAAAAAGAAAAGCTGCAAAAAAAGGAGATGATGATGGCGGCTGGGAAAGCACTCCAGGCCAGATCGCATCGCCGGGCGAGGCCCATCTCAACACCGGCTTACGTCACCGAGGTCTCGCGTCCTCAGGGCACGACGCGGAGAGTCGAGGCTCTGACTGTGCACATCGAATGCACTTGCCAGCCAACTACTGCTCAAAGTGGACAAGCAAAGAAAAGTGGCAACAACTTTATAAATAAAAGCCAGACTAAACAGTGAGCTGTATTATTGACCATGGCAAAAAAAGGTTAAGCAAAATCGTGGCATGCTTCTGCTAGTCTATAACGAAGCAGGGACTATTTTGAGTAATTTAGGTATCAGCTAATGGCGCTCTTCTGCATTGCTATAAACGCGTGTCTCCTTTTGTTCCAATGTGAATTGCGCGCTTACCTGTGCATGACTCAGTGCATGTCACTAACCAGGGGTACACCTAAGCGCTGTGGCCATGAGTTTCTTCTTGGGTGCTTCTGCTTGCTGGTCTAAGCAGGATACTGTGAATGCCATTACTCCTTGGTTATTGATTCTCTTGCATAGGCTGTTAAGCATTGCCATAGGAGATTTAGTTCTCTTGGGGTACATTATTATTATTAGTATTATTATCGTCGCTATTATTATTATTATTATTGCATAGCCCTTTCTGATGCTATAGCAGATGCATTAGTGGACTTCCCCTAAGAAGAAAAGCTTGGGGGCGTCGATACTGTAGAAAGTTGCAAGCCGTGGTGTCGTCAGCTCGGGTGCTGAAAGTATGCTGAAAAAGCAGGCTGAGTACAGACCGAAAAGACCACAAGCTCCCTTTCATAATGCTCGGACTCCTGGGAAGACGGTCCAGAAAGCTTCAGGTAAATTACGGACGCAAGAACAAAGGGTTTCCATCGCTTGGGCGGTAAACACGATTTCGCGAAAGCATGATGGACGACCCGGCGCACCCTCCGACCGTACCATCTCTAGAAACCGCTTGGCCAGAAATCTCTTTCGGATGCGCGACGATCGAGGGAAGTTGAGTTCGTAGCAGAGCGTGGGTGCCACCATAAAGTAGTAGAAGTCTGCAACAGCCAATGAGGGACTGCTGTCACCTTTGTATCGGGTCACATAGCAAGTATCAACATGGGTCACACAGTTTAATAAAACATACGAGTATTAATAAAAAACTAGAGCCTCCAAAACAAGAAGTAAAAGTAACTTTGAGACTTGCAGGGCCCATCACGGGTTACCATCTAGTACGTCCATAGTCTGCATACGACAAAACTTGTGCCTAGACGTCATGCAGGGGCCGCCCACATCCACATGAGCATCGTCATGCTTCAAGGAGTTCAAAATAAACTTAGCGACTGATAGGCTAACAGTCTTGTCTGCTTCAGAAACAAAATGCGACTCTGTGCATTCACGGTGCCTATGACTAGAGGTTCACGGATTCTAACATAAAGTCCCGAGTTCGAAATTCTGTTGGTGGCAGGATTTTTCACTTTTAAACTGACACGGGTTCGTACAGTAAACATGACACTTTAGGCAAGGCGGCAATCTGAGTGATGCTCTAGAAATGCAACCACTAGGCCCAGGGTCGGCACGATGTGCCTTTGCATGTGAATAAGGATACAATCACACATGAAACTAATTTACACGGCCCATATTGCAGTAGCCACATACGAGGTCGCTCACAGCTACTCTTAGCTAACAGTAGGAAAAAAGGAGTATGAATCCATTCGATCCTAAACTCTGAGGAAGAACAAAGACAAAGACAGCAAACTGACCATTCACAGCAGACTTAGCCCAGCGGTATGCTGCTCTAGCCAGGTAGAAAGTTTAAGTCCTCCTCCAGTAGGCATTTATTGCCTGCTGCAAGAGGGATGAAAGTTGCCAATTCTATCCTACCACATATACACGTGGTTTTTAAATCGGCTGCTATTCACTGGCCGCCCCACGCCCCGGCTGTGATTAGATTTTACATTGCGAGATAGTGGGTTCGAGCCCTGACATAGGCACATCTTTATTGCTTTCTACAATCAAAACGCTAGCCTCTTAAGGCTCTCTTGCCACCATAAAAACAAGGCTGCTGAATCAGCTGATCTTTACTTTACTAATGGCTCAAGGAAGCACGGTTGAGAAGCATGCAAAGAAACCTAAAGAAAAATCTCCCGATGACTTTCTTGTAACGCTGTGCCCTATCAGCATCACCTTGGTGAACTAATACTATGATGGCTGTATCCGTATAGCATGCAGAGCTTTTACACCGGGCCAATAGCATCATTCGTAGCCTCTTGAAAGGTTTCCAAAGATTACTTGGTAAAAGAGCATCTAGCACTTTTCAGCGCATTCTGATGAATTTTCTGTCCAGCATGCAAGACAGCACTGACACATAAACTGACACTGGTCGATAAATGGGTATTTACTACGGAATTCCGAAAACGGAATTCCTGTCCCAAAGCTGGAATTCAGCCAGCATGTGAAAGAATCCCAATGACGATAAGCTCCACTGCTTTGAAAAGCAGATGCCTCAATGGTAGAGAGAGAGAGAGAGAGAGAGAGAGAGAGAGAGAGAGAGAGAGAGAGAGAGAGAGAGAGAGAGAGAGTGTGTGTGTGTGTGTGTGTGTGTGTGTGTGTGTGTGTGTGTGTGCGTGTGTGTGTGGGTGTGTTTCCATACTTACATGCACGATCGAATCAAAGCAACAGTGGCTCTAGCCAGTGACAGCTTGCTGCCTTTGCACTTCATCCGACCGTGCTGCAAGCCCCGTCAGAATAATAATAATAATAATACATTTGTTATAGCACCCCCAAAGACCTCAATCTCTTTCCACACACTTTACATTTGCTGCAAGGGAAGCATGATCGAATAGTTAGTGGTAGCATGCTGTATGACATTAAGCCTAACAGAGTTAGAGGTGACATGCACAGGGTAAGCATGGAAATATGGTTAGTGGCAGAATGCACAGTGTCAGCATGTATAAGCACACAAAGCACGAATCGCAGGGTCCCACTGAATACAGTGATAAATAGACGTGTTTTAGTTTCTTTTTTAAACGTCAAGTCAGGGGATGTTTTGACACAAGTCGGAAGTGAGTTACAGGCTTTGGATGCATACAAAGTAAAGGCACGGTGTCCAAAGGATTTGAGGTTTGTAAGAGGTATAGGTAAATGATCATACTCAGAAAACAAAGATGATAAGATGCTTAGTCTGGTGGGGGAGTAGATCTGATAGGTAGGCTGGAGCCAAAGGCCGAAGGGACCTAAAAGTGAGTGACAGAACCTTGAACTCGATGTGCTGCTTGATTGGGAGCCAGTGCAGGTCGGTGGGAAGTGGTGCGATGCGGCAACTTCGACGCTCACGACAGACAAGCCTAGCTGCAGAGTTGTGAACCAACTGTAAACCTCTGATTACACAGGCCGGTAGACCAGCAAGCAGTGAGTTAAGAAATCAAGACACGATGTCACAAATGCATGGACCAATTGACATCCTATCCCTGTCTAAGCAAGCCCGAATTTTAGCAATTGTATGTAGCTAAAAGAAGGCATACTTGACTATGGAGCTGATGTGGTCGTCTAATAAAAGGTCACTTTGGAACCGGGCCCATAGATTTCGTGCAGACTCAACAAGAGATATGGTGGCAGAACCGATTGTGAACGTTAACCTTTCCAATTTCTGAATCACACTTGGTTTGCCATAACCAGTAAGTTGGTTTTGATCGTCACTCAATTTAAGAAAGTATGCTGTCATCCGTGTGCGAATGTCATCAATATATACAACAAGGGAGTTGAGAGAATTCGACATGCTGGAAGACAGGGAGGGATCAAAGCAAAAGTACAACTGAATGTCGTCTGCATAGAAGTGAAAGCATAGAATGTGCCTGGAATTCATATCGGCAAGGAGGAGAGTATAAACCGTGAAAATAATCAGACCAAGCACAGAGCCCCAAGATACCCCATACTTCAGTGGTTCCTTGGATGGTCGTTTTCTGTTCACATCAATAATCTGGAGTTTCCCGCTGAGATAGGACTTAAACCATTGCAGTGTAGTACCATGATGCCCAGGTGAGATGAGAGACGTACAAGAAGGACTTGGCGATCGGTAGTATCAAAAGCTGCCAACAGATCGAGCAAAAGAAGCAGAGCTACTCTACACAAGTCTGCATTCCTAAGTAGGTCGTTATACAACATAAGAAATGCTGACTCTGTGGACTGATTAGCTCTCAAACCAGACTGGAACTTACTAAGTAGGTATGAAGTTTCAATGTATGAGTTCAGCTGGTCTGCCACGACTCGTTCCATGTCTTTGATAGGATAGGAATGGTAGAAAAAAATTGGGCAGAAGCTGCTTAAGTTCTCTTGGTCTAGTGTTGCTTTCTTGAGCAGTGGTCTGACTTGAGTTTTTTTGAAAGGTGCTGGGACATGACCTGAGGCTAATGGCATATTAATGATGTTAGTTATGCATGGCAGCAGCAGATCTCTACATTGTAGAAGCAGAACAGTGGGAGTAGAGTCCAGAGGACTAGCTGTCTTCTTTGATTGGGACATGAATTTCACGATGAGGTCACTCGTGGCCTCCTTGAATGTAGATATTTAAGGTGCTGCACGAAATTGAGGGCCACGATTCCAGGGGTGATGTTGCCACCCTAGGGATGGACTTCCTGATCTTGTTCATCTTGTTGACAAAGAAGCTACAGGAGTGGGCGGCTTGATCATCACAATAATCACTAGGTAAGGAGCTAACCTGGGAGAGGTTAAGGAGATGGTTGACCGCAGACATCAGCATCTTTGCATTGTGCATCCGTGATTCAACAATGTTTTTATAGAAGCTAGACTTGGCCTTTGCTAAGATTGATTGATACGATCTACATTAGTCCTTGTATGCCTGCCGATGGCCAGTCAGTCATGATCTTGTATACGATTTTTCAAGCTTGCACTCAGTTGACCTAACTTGTTTAGCATCTGTGGTAAACCATAGGCCGTCTGTGCGATGATGCACAGTGTGCTTAGTCAGCATGCATGCACGTGCACGTGCACGCGCGCGCACACACACACACACACACACACACACACACACACAGAGCACTGCTGTGAAAACCAAGAGCATGCCTTTCATATATTGACAGCTTTCTTCTAAGATCACTAACACATGCAAAGCAGTCGGTGACTGAATTTGAACCTCTTAAATCATAAAACCTCATTATATCTTGGCTGACAGCAAATGACTAAATGAGAGGCTGCAGGATTTACTTCATTAAGGAAGTAATAGCCATGCCATTCGAGTAAGCCGTCTCTCGGTCCACGCTACAAAAATGCTGGGTGCACTGGCTAAATGTCTCTGTGTGCTGATTCTTCCACTCTGCTAAGGATCATCGATGTACACACGTGTAAAGAAAAGGGGCCACCGTTCACAAACCAGTGCTGCTTTGCTCTTGACGAAATAAGCAGACCACATCTCATAAAGGCACACTTAGCAGTATTGACACCCGAGCCTGCGAAAGGCTGGAGTAGAAGATGCTATGGTATGAAAAAACCACCAACCCAGCTGCACAATTTTCAGAAAAAGTGGACACCAAATGATCTACGAGTCTACTTTTACCGCCGGCATGCTAGGCATTGATGCACAGCCACCTTGCCCCAGTCGGCTGACGTCCAAGGAATACCACCTCACCGACTTTGCATCCGTGCCTCCTCCCTCCCGACGTCAGAATGCTAACGTCTGTCTTGAGAACTTGCCTTAAAAGACAACCAGACAAGAGCCAGACTAGCGAGACACATGCCCGCTTGTCAGGAGCGCACTAAGTCACATGTGTATTAAACATTCCATCGTTTGCACCTCGAGTCTACTGATTCCTCGTACAAACCTCAAATCCTTTGGAGACCATGCATTTCGTTCGTATGCTCCCAAAGCCCGGAACTCCCTTCCGACCTGCGTCAGAACATCCCCTGACTTGACCACATTTTAAAAGAACTTAAAAACACACCTATTTAGGACAGCATTTAGTGGGTCCCTGTGATTCGTCCTTCACGTGCTTATGCGTGCTGACACTGTGCATGCTGCCACTAACCACATTTGCATGCTGACCCTGTGCATGTCATCCCTAACCATGTTATTCATGTTGTTTGTTTATCAAGCATGATATTACTCACCATTCAATTGCATTTCCTTTTGCAGCAAGTGTAAAGCACCTAGAAAGAGTGAGTTCTCTGTGGGCGCTTTACCAAGTGCATTATTATTATTATTATTATTCTTATTATTATTATGATATGATATTACTCACCATTCAATTGAGTTTCCCTTTGCAGCAAATGTAAAGCGCCTAGAAAGAGATTGAGTTTTCTGAAGGCGCTTTATCAAGTGCATTATTATTATTATTATATAGGTATTGATGTCAAATGATGAGTATTGAAAAAAATAGCCCAACTAGCCTGTGAAGTAGTAAACCTCTGCTTGTAAACATCAAACAAAAAACCTGGCTAGAAGAGGAAATTGCCTAACACCGTAGAACTTGATTACAAGATTATGTTAATGTCAGCTGATTCAAGAGCATTACCTATATAACAGCAAAAGAGCATGGGAGGCAGGCAATCATCATTGCTTGCATGGGCAATATGGAATTGCATGCTGCAGGACTCAAACCAACGACATGGGTTGTGAACTGTGAGCACCTTACACATAGGATAAGTCCATGATATGGTCGAATTTTGCTAAAGCTAATTGTCATTTGCCAACCGGATAAAATGACAGTGCCTGCTGCTGCTGCTACAGAAGGGCAGGGCAAGATGCGAAGAAGACTGCAAACCAGGTACTGCAACTGACAGTTTGTGAATTCTACGGTAGAGTAGAAGCAAAATATTTTGATACATCACAGCTGCTGCTGTGGACTGCTGCTTAGCAGCTCACGTTACAAATGGAAAAGACTGGCTATCTCGGAATATCTAGTTTATATTTAGGCACTACCATCAGGGCTGAATACACTCTTCTCTCTGACCTCTGACTCGCGGCCTTCGGTTGCAGTGTATTTTCAAATTACAATTTGGATAGTGATGATGATGAAAATGTCACTGCTTCAGTACTCCTGACTGATCAGCAGCATTAAACACGATCAACCACCGTATTATTTTTAAGATGCTACAATCGAGTGGTTCGTTGGCTGCAGCACCGGAATTGTTCAAATATAACTTTAGGAAAGAACCTGCTCACATGCATGCTTTTCATATCTTGCTTGCTCATACCGGCGGGTTATCTGAGTGGAAAGTTCTGGAAGTCATGAGCACGAAGAAGTGACAAACGCAAAGACAGGAAATCTTTAAATGACATGATTTGTTATGCTAAAGGCACAACTTTCCAGTTATTACCTAGTGGCTAGATAGCTATTGTCCATTCTGAATCTCAAGAGGCAATGAAAATTCCCTTTGCAGCAAATGTAAAGCGCCTAGAAAGAGATTGAGTTCTGTGAGGGCGCTTTATCAAGTGCATTATTATTATTATTATAACCTCACTTTGCATGCTAAACCTGTGCTTGTCACCCCTAGCCATGTTATTCATGTTGTTTATCAAGCATGATATTACTCACGATTCAATCGCCTTTCCCTTCGCAGCAAATGTAAAGCGCCTAGAAAGAGATTGAGTTCTCTGAGGGCGCTTTATCAAGTGCATTTATTATTACTATTATTATTATGATTAAATCCTGCACCACGCAAACGCAGCACGAAATCGACTCACCGCCAGTCCACACTAACCTGAGAGGTTGAGATTATCTGGATACTTCACAAATAGCTGCTTGCTCGGCTGTCCTTCTGACCCAGCTACAGCGAGCAGCACAGAAGCATGCAGAAAGCAGTGCGAATCCACGGCTGCGCAGGCCTGCGCCATGCTCAGTCAATGTGGCCGAGGCGGCAGCAGCAGCAACACAACCAACAGCAGCAGCAGCGGCCAATGGCGCCAGCATCACCGCTGCTGGGCAGGCAATTGTCATAAGGCTAATGAGCGTGCGCCAATGGGACCGAGGCGCTTCGAAGCAGCAGCAGCAGCAGCAGCCTGGGCGCCAGCAGCCAGCCAGCTGCTGCTTCTGCTCACCTGCGCTGCTGCTGGTGGTGCTGGCACGCTGGTCTTGCTCTCTGCCGAGGGCGGCAAGAGTGGCCGTCTTGGCGAGCGCTCGATGATGGCGATGATGGCCTTCGTGGCTGGTTGACGGGCTTCTGCTCGGATGACCAGGCTGAGAGGAACGGCACCACGAGTTGACCATTATGTATGAAATCAGCTTGAGGAAGACGATAGTGTACAGCCCCAGGGTGGCAGACGAGAAAACTAGAAGAAAAGGGTACACATGAAAGACGCACGTATGATGGATGCAAGGTGAATGGCATGCATGGTATCGTGCTTAGATAAGTGTGCAAAAGCATTCACTTAAGCATGCTTGGGCCAGCAAGCAAAAGCACAAAGGAAGACACTTGGGGGGGTCCACTCGTTACAAGGAGGACTCTTGATTAGTAACGTGTACTGACGCATTCACCGGTAAGCATGCAAAGCACACAGGAACAAGAAGACGAGTTAGCTGGGATGCAGGGACAGCTGAGCAGAACAGAGCCGTCTGCAGTTCAAACTTGAAATCATAAAAAGTCATTGCAGGTCATGACAGAAGCCGGAAGCAAGCTTCAGACTTTTGGTGGAGACGAACTGAAAGCCCGAACGATCGCCATAAGATTTCAATTCAGTGCAAAGAACAGTGAGCCGACCGGAAGCCGAGGACCGTCAACCTAAGCTGACAAACGATCCCAATGAAAGGGCTATACAAAGCACAAGCTTTGAAGAACGGATCTGCCTCAGTAAAAAAGTACTGACATGACTCTTTAACTTACGACAGGGCTTAACTGAGTGTTCTGCGGAGGTTACGCCAGCAACATATACTCTCCAGGATTGCCCATCGCAAACCTCTGCTTTCTAAAAAGCAAAAATTAAGGCACCTGCAACCGACTAGCAAACACGCCCACTCGAATATGGCCAGGTGCGTATGTGAAGCAGTGCATTAATGAAGCATTACACGCCGACTGCCTCCAGAAGACAGTAAAGTTCAGTGGTGACGGTGGAGTGGCGGTGGAGTGGAGGGCATGTTGCACAGCAGCTAGTACCAGAACTCTCTATTGCAAAGATCGTACAATCGTACAAACCTCATAACCTTTGGAGACCGTGCATTTAGTTCGTCTGCTCCGAAAGCCTGGAACTCACTCCAGACTTCCGGCACGACATCCCCTGACTTGACCACATTTAAAATGAAATTAAAAACGCACCTATTTATCACAGCATTTAGTGGGTCCCCGTGATTCGTCCTTTGTGTGCTTATGCTTGCTGCCACTGTGCATGCTGCCACTAACTACACTTACATGCTTACCCAGTGCATGCCACCTCTAACCAAGTTTATTCTTGTTGTTTATTGAGCGTGCTACCACTAACCATCCGATCGTGTTTCCTTTGCAGCAAATGTAAAGTGCCTAGAAAGAGATTGAGTTCTCTGAGGGCGCTTTATCAAGTGCATTATTATTATTAGTATCCTTAAAGAAAGCACTATGAGCCAGCATAATTTCTTAGACGTCAGAACAAATGTCGGTATTCCACGTTCAATGACTCAGATGGGGCAATTTTATATGGCAACAGGAGAACGATCCAAGGCAAAATGAAGTGTCGGTCACAGATATCCTACATTGACTATATTGCAATGGCCAAGTATGAGTGCAGATCTAAAGCTTATGAACAACCTTTCAGATGTTTAAGAGCAAAGGGTAAGATCATCAGGTATTTTATCGCCTCAGATGGTTTCTTACTTGAGGTTCTATATCAATGCTAGCTAAGAATTGCTGTGGAATTTCGCACGAGGAGCATGGCATTAAATGCCAACCCACACATAAGAAGTGATACCAAAGTAATAGTAAGTGGCAAACCAAGTGAGACTGACTCAGAAATTAGAAAGCTTAATGCTCAAACTCGGCTCTGCCGGCATATCTCCTATTGCATCTGCACGAAATCTAGGTACCCAGTTCCAAAGTGACCTTTCAATAGATGACCACACCGGCTCCGCAGTCAAGCCTGCCTACCTTCAGCTACCCAACTCAGCAAAAGTTAATAATAATAATAATAGTAACAATAATACACTCGATAAAGAGCCCTGAGATAACTCAACCTCTTTCTAGGCGCTTTACATTTGCTGCAAAAGAAACACAATAAAATGGCATCATGCTTGATAAACAACATGAATGACATGGCTCGGGGTGACATGCACAGGGTCAGCATGGGAGTGTGGTAAGTGGCAGCACCCAACAGGTTTAGCAAGCATAAGCACATAAAAGACGAATCACAGGGACCCACTAAATACTGTCATGAAAAGTGCGTTTTTAACTTCATTTAAATGTGGTCAAGTCAGGCGATGTTCTGACGGAAGTCGGGAGCGAGTTCCAGGCTTTGGGAGCATACGAACTAAAGGCACGGTTTCTAAAGGATTGGAGGTTTGTACAAGGTATAGGTAAACAGTTAGATTCCGAAAAGCTGGTGGTGCGATGCTTGGCCTGGTGGGGAAGTAGATCTGATAGGTAGGCTGGAGCCAAAGAATGAAGGGACCTAAAAGTGAACGACAAAAAACTTTGAAGTCAATCCATTGCTTGACTGGTAGCCAGTGCAGGTCGGCGAGAAGTGGTGCGATGTGGCAACTGCGACGCTCGTGACATACAAGCCTAGCTGCAGAGTTTTGCACTGCTGTAAGCGCCTGATTGCACATGCCATTATGCCAGCAAGCAGTGAGTTACAGAAGTCAAGACAGGATATTGCAAATGCAAGGACCAACGTAGATGTGGTATCCCTATCTAAACAAGCCCGAATTTTAGCAATGTTATGTAGCTGAAATTAGGCAGACTTGATTGTGGAGCTGATGTGGTAGTCTAACGAAAGGTCACTTTGGAACATGGCACCTAGATCTCGTGCAGATTCAACAGGAGATATGCTGGCAGAGCCAATTTTGACCGTCAGCATTTCCAATTTCTGAAGCACACTTAGTTTGCTCATAACTAGTAAGATAGTTTTATCATCACTCAATTTAAGAAAATGTGCTGCCATCCATCTGCGGATGTCATCAATACATGCAGCAAGGGAGATGAAAGAAATCGACGAGCTCGAGGACTGGGAAGGATCAAAGCAGAGGTACAACTGAGTGTTATCTGCATAGAAGTGAAAGCCTAGATTATGCCTAGCAAATACGTCGACAAAAGGAAGAATATAAACCGTGAAAAGAACCGGACCTAGCACGCAGCCCTGAGGTACCCCATTTTTCAGAGGTATCTCGGATGATCTTTGTCCAGTCACATAATTAATCTGGAATAATCTCCTACTGAGATAGGACCTGAACCATGGCAGAGCAGTGCCAGTGTTGCCCAGGCGAGATGTGAGGCGCTCAAGAAGGACTTGGTGATCGATAGTATCAAAAGCTTCCGAAAGATCGAGCAAAACAAGCAGAGAAACTCTACCCATGTCTGCATTCCTAAGTAGGTCGTTGTACACCCGAAGCAATGCTGACTCCGTAGAGTGATTAACTCTAAAGCCAGACTTGAACTTATAAGCAAGGTTAATTCTGGCTTTCGTACAGAGGGATATCACATCCAAGTTGGTCCATGCATTTGTGACAACCTGTACTTCTGTAACTATCTGCTTGCTGGTCTACGGGCCAGTGCAATCAGGTATTTAGTTGGTACAAGAATCTTCAACTGGGCTTGTCTGTCGCGAGCGCAGCAGTTAGCACATTACACAAGTTCTTGCCGATCTGCACTGGCTACCAGTCAAGCAACGGATCGACTTCAAGGTTTTGTTGCTCACTTTTAGGTCCCTTCATTCTTTGGCACTACCCTATGTATCTGAACTCTTTCTCCCACAAGGCTAATCGTAAAAAATGCTTTTCTGAATCAAATCGCTTACCTATACCTCGTACAAACCTCAAATCTTTTGGAGACCATGCATGTAGTTCGTATGCTCCCGAAGCCTGGAACTCACTCCTGACTGACGTCACGACATCCCCAGACTTGATGAATTGAAAAAGAAGCTTACAACGCACCTGCTTATCACAGCATTAAGTGAGTCCCTGTGATTCGTCCTTTATGCATCCTTGCGCTGACACTGCGCCATATTTTACCTATTTTACTATCATATTTTACATGTTACCACTGCATGTAACGTCTCGCCATGTTATGCTTGTTGAAACTGTGCATGCTACCACTAATTATTCGATCTCTCTTCCTTTACAGCATATGCAAAGTGCCTGGAAAGAGATTAAGTTCGCTGAGGGCACTATACCGACAAATTGTATTTATTATGTGAAAAATGGTGGAGCAAATCCCTATAAGCCTAAGTAATTTATTAATTAAATACTAAAGTGTAGCACATTTATTAATCCCCAAGATTGTATAAGCATGCAAAGTAATGCTTCCTGAGTGCAGTACTAAATGAATTATCAGAGAGCCACAAACTTTCTGAAAAGGTTAGGCCGGTTGTGTAAACCTATGACAGCAACTTAATGCATGTATGCACTATGCTCCCAAAGCATGGAACTCATTCCCGACTTCCGTCACGACATCTCCTGACTTGACATGTTATTCTTGTTGTCGATCGAGCATGCGACCACTAACCATTCAATCATGCTTCCTTTGCAGCAAATGTAAAGCGCCTAGAAAGAGATTGAGTTCCCTGAGGGTGCTTTATCAAGTGTTTTATTATTCTTATTAATGCGAGTGCATCTCTGTAACTCCACAAAGACTGAGGGGAGTGCTATGGTGGATAGCTTTCTATTGCACACTCAAAGCCTAAGTAGATTTTGGCATACATATATGTGTGTGTGTGTGTGTTTGCGCGTGTGGTGGGCAACAGACTTGATCTCATTCAACACGGAGAAAAGTGAACAGCTCGGAAGCAGCAACACGGGGCAGCTAGGAAGCATGTGGCTAAATCGGCAACAAGAGAAGATGTTGCATTAGCACTATGGAAGTGAGTTCTGCAGTCCAGGACCTGCAGAGCAACGACTTCAGTCTCTAATGATCTATAATAAGAACCATAAAGTAAAGTTATAATACAAGAGCAACCGCATCACTTTTAGTTGATGCATAACAAATTAAAAGCTTACGTGCAGGCTAGCGATCGTTTATAATGGGCATGACGCTTGAGCCAGGATGGGCTAAAGCTCGCAGAAAAGGGAGGCAAAGGCTGCTGATGTGGTTGGTCGCAGCCTGCTAGCAGTGACACTGTAAGCAGGCTGCATTAGAGCACAGGGTCCTAGCATGTTGCAAACTGAGGCAGCTATCACTATCACGTCACAAGTCAGGTGAATAACACTATACACTGGCACTGCACCCGTGACTTTACAGAAAGCCCAGCTCGGATACCATAATAAAATGATCTGCTAAGAGTCTGCACCTAACGAGCCACCGAGAAACGAGGTCCGGCTTGAAATCCGGCTCAGACTTAATGCACTGCACGAAGAGCCAGCAGTGCCAACACGTTGCTATACTGGATAGTTGTAAATAGCCAACTCGACACCCAGACAGCGCGCAGCACACATTCAATGGCCAGCGGGTCATATCTGGCACACTCAGTGCCAGAGACTCATAACGGGCGTGCAGCTTAGGCAGAGTGCTCAGGCTGAGATAAGAGGGCTTCCTCTGCTATTTAAGGATTTGCAGCGCGAGCTGCCAACGACCACGGCAAGCTGGTAACGCTGCTCGGCCAGCATGCGGCTGCTCAATGGTCGCCTACCTACCCGGATTGGGATGACAGTATAGGACAACGGCCGCCGGGTAGACGAGCACCACAATCAGGTTGATGGCATGCACTGCTTTGGCTGCACCCTCGGATATCTGCCGCTGAAAGTACACGGTGGAGGATGAGAGAGTGCGCAAGCGCAGCATTACAGCAAATGGGATCGAGCCGCGTGCGGGCTTTTGCAGGAGAGCTCTCGCACGGCTGCAGAAAAGGACCGTGACCAGCAGCTGCTGCTGGTCACGGTCACCGGCAGCGACGACAAACACGCACACACGCACGCACGCACACACACACACGCACTCTCTGGAACCTATCGTTTGACGTTTGAATCCTGCACAGAGTTCCGCTGGTTTGGCAAGTGATTAAGGTGCTCGCCCCGATCAAGGTCTGGCCGAGGTCGTGGGCTCAAGCCTCGTGGCATATGTGAAGTGCCTGAATAGAGATTAAGCTCTCTTATTCATTCTTCACCACAGTGCGTCGGTCGAATTCAGCGACTCACGTTCGTTCACTTCGTGGGCACATGGCATGATACTTGCTGATCGCATTTTGAAGGCCTGAGGCTCTTACCCAATATAAGCTCACAGGCTACAGCCCATCCTCTGGCGTACTTTAAATAATGCCAGGCTTTACTCTTGGCAGGTTTGGTACTTTCATCATTGTGCACGGGTCTACTAAAAACTTGCACATTACCAATGTAGTAGTAGCCCAGAGAGTTTCTATGTACTAAGGTGCTGATAGCATAAGTCATGAGTGGCACTGAGTCATGCAGCAGCAGTTTTACTTAACAAGGTTGTTCAAAGGGTGTCCGTGGTATTCCGGCAGCTTGCCCTCTCTCTCTCTCCCTTTGCTGTAGCCTAAAGTGACGACTGGTGCATCCGTTGCTGGTGTACTGAAAAGCTTCTAGTGTGAGTGTGACTGACCGGGAGCCATGCTGCACCAGCCTTTGGTAAGCGATGGACATGCATAAATAGACTTTACATGAGATTCTTCCCCCGGGGGGAGGGGTTCTTATTGGGTATAGTCAGTTACCATGGCCTTGCTCACCCACTAGGTCAGCAGACACTCAGGCCTGCCTTCCCAAGCAAAGCCGAGGTTTTCCGTGAGTTCTTACAGGTGCAAGCTAGTGTCTAATATATTCCTTTAAAAAAGTCTATGATTTTAACTGCAACTTTTAACAATTTTAGTCTGCAACTTGAGCTGCCTGTTTTGAGCGCTGGCTACATGCCAGTCACACGTTCACCCGGTCATACACTACCAAGTGCTCGGCCAGAGGTGGAAGACCGCTAATAGTATGCTAGCAGCTACCTCCGCCACCCCGGGAGTGGGACAGCAATCGATGCAATGCAACAGCAGCCTCATTTCCAGGCGAGGCGAAGAGGACGCAGCGCTGCTCCGAGCACCACTCCCCAGGGTCTGGTGCTGGCCTCTGCGGAGCACAATTTTGCCAGCCATCATGCATCAAAATGCAACCAGGAGAAGCAGGCTACGCTCAGGCTGGAGGATGGCCGGGCACCTGGTCCAATCTCGAGACCAACCGGCGGAGCGGACACACCGTGCAAAGTGCATGGCGCTCAGAGCACCGGATGGAGACGGCGAGCACGAGAAAGGAAGCTGCGCTGCGACCACTGGCTCTCCTTGGGAGGGAGGCACTCGAAGGCAAGCGACGGAGCGACTGCGACAGGATCACTACTACCCGACTGCTACTGTCCAGTCGTCGTTACCTTTGACACAAGCAGCTCTACGTAGAACGCCGTGAGCATCAAAACGTTCGAGGCTACAAAGGAAAGTACCCGTCGCTATGCACGGCTGGTCCAAGAGGCCGTGGCTTGGCCGAGCAGCGGACGCGGCACAGCCTTACCGTGCGGTCCACAAGCAATGCAGCTTTACTGAATCGCGCAGTACGCACGCACGCGCACCACTGTTGCTGCCACCGCCAAAAAAGGCCTGCTCAAACAATATGACCAGCAGCATGCCACGGCGAGTAAATTAAAGGATACGCTTTCTCGTGGAAGCAGGAAAATGCAAGATACCAGCCAGCAGATGGAGAGGGGGAGGAAAGCCGTCGGGCATTGGCGTAGTACTGGAAGCAGAGTGCCTGCAAACTTTTGGCGGTAGAAATAACAGCGATAATAATGATGACGATAATAATAATAATAATCTATATAGCAAATTAAGAGAGCTAGTTTTTTTCCTTCTAGGCAGCTTCACATGCTGAAAAGAAAGCACAGGCCAAATGGTTAGTGTTCATGCATGAACAGCGTCCACACGTGCAAGCACAAAATGGACACCTCACAGGGGATGGAGCACATGCTGTAACAAGAAGCTAGTAAATTGTTTGCTTCATTTATGTCGTGACGTCAGTCTGGAGTGAGTTCCAGGCTCTGCGAGCATGTGAACTAAAGACCCAGTATCATGAAGATTTGAAGTCAGTTAGATTAACAGCTAAACGATTTAAGTCAAAACAGAGTGCGGTAAGAAGTAAAGCCTGGTGGGAAGCATGGCCGGTCAGTAGGCCAAATCAAAAGAGGAAGGGAACTAAAAGTGAGCGATAGGATCTTGAAGACAATATCCTACTTCATCTGTGCCAGTGGAGGTCGATGAGAGGCTGTGCAATCTGGCAGTGACAATGATTGCACGACAGCCGAACCTAGCTGGAAGCTAGGTGTAATAATAATAATAATAATAATACACTTGATAAAGTACCCTCAGAGAACTCAATCTCTCTCTCTCTCTCTCTCTCTCTCTCTCTCTCTCTCTAGGCACTTTACATTTGCTGCAAGGGGAACGCAATCGAATGGTGAGTGGTATCATGCTTGATAAACAACATGAATAACATGGTTAGGGGTGGCATGCACACGGTCAGCATGCAAGTGTGGTTAGTGGCAGCAAGCGCAGTGTGGAGTTTTGCACCACCAAATGCAAACGTCTTATTGCAGATTCAGGAAGACCAACTTACAGAAGGATATCTGTCACAAATGCACGAAGCAGCTTGACTTTGGTATCTCTGTCTGAGCTGGCCAACAGTTTGCAATGATACATTGCTGGAAGTGGGCAGACTTGATTGCAGAGCTGATATGGTCATCTAGCGAAAGCTCACTTTGGAAATGGACACCCATATAGTGTGCGGATGGACCTTCACGAGATGTGTTGGCCGAGCCAATTTTGAGACTTTCCAATATTTGACTAACACCGGGCTTGCCCATGGCTAGTAACTTGGCTTTATCGTCATTCAGTTTGAACAAAGTTTGCTACCATTGACTCCAGGGCCCCTTCACTCTTTTTTTTAGGTGCCTACATGTTCTCTTTTGCACCAGCGTGTCAACTACCTAGCTCTTCAGCCTCTACCTCGAACTGCCCATCACTCTCCTCTCTGCTCGGGTCCTTACTTACTTTTTAGCTACAGTAGGCACGAAGGCTGGCTAAAAAGCCTCTGCAGCAGCTGGGCAATGGGCTGACTACCAGTTTGCACTAGGTACGACGACAAGACCCCCCTCCGGTGCCGACTGGCTTTAGGAAATGGCAACCGAGAAGAACTACAAAAGACTCACACGCAAAGGTACAGGCACCAGCGATCTCCCTTATAAAGCCGACAAGTGTTTTCTTCTTAACGTAATAATAATAATAATAATAATAATAATTCACTTGATAAAGCGCCCTCAGAGAACTCAATCTCTCTCTAGGCGCTTTACATTTGCTGTAAAGTGAAATGCAATTGAATAGTAAGTAAAATCATGCTTGAAAAACAAACGAGATGAATAATATGGTTAGGGGTGACATGCACAGGGTCAGCATGCAAACGTGGTTAGTGGCAGCATGCACAGTGTCAGCACGCATAAGCACATCAAAGACGAATCACAGGGACCCACTAAATGCTGTCCTAAATAGGTGCGTTTTTAAGTTCTTTTTAAATGTGGTCAGGTCAGGGGATGTTTTGACTCAGGTCGGGAGGGAGTTCCAGGATTTGGGAGCATATGGACTAAGTGCACGGTCTCCAAAGAATTTAAGGTTTGTATGAGGTATTTCTAGACTGTTGGATTCCGAGAAGCAGGTGGTACGATGCTTGGCCTGATGGGGTAGTATATCTGACATATAGGCTGGAGCCATAGAATGAAGGGACCTAAAAGTGAGCGACAAAACCTTGAAGTCAATCCGTTGCTTGACTGGTAGCCAGTGCAGGTCGGCGAGAAGTGGAGTAATGTGGCAACTGCGACGCTCACGGCAGACAAGTCTAGCTGTCGAGTTTTGCACCAGCTGCAATCGCCTGATCGCACATGCTGGTAGGCCAGTAAGCAGTGAGTTGCAGAAGTCGAGACGGGATGTCACGAATGCATGAACTAACTTGGACGTGGTATCTTTATCTAAACAAGCGTAACAACATTCAAGTGATCTTTCTATTTCAGATCCCCTTCGGCACCACACGAATCCGAAACTCGTTGTTCATTTTCGATCGTGCTTTTAGGTTTGGTAAATCACTAAGCAGCCTTTCAACACCTTCCTCTGTCGGTCAGTCACTGTTTCGATCAGAGACAGAGTAACAAGGCTGGCTCGGAGAGGCATGTCCATCACGTTGGAAAACTCACATGTTTGCATGCAGAGGTGGAGCCAGGCTTTTCATCTGGTGGGCATGACCTGCAAAATGTTCACATGCATGCTGACCCTGTGCATGTCACTCCTAACCATGTTATTCTTGCTGTTTATTGAACATGCTGCCACTAACCATTCGATCGTGCTTACTTTGCAGCAAATGTAAAGCGCCTTATGACTGCACACCAGTTATCACCAAATCCTGCTTATCTGACCACATGCAGATCTCATTCAATCTACAGTGTGTGCCCACATTCTCCTCTAAAATAACCTGTGAATCGCGAAACCTCAAGACCCTTGACATCGATGCTGTCCGTGCGAGCATATCTGCTTCACCTTTGCTGCTCAGTCCTCCCTCCGATCTGTCATCACTGGTAGATTGCTACAACACGACACTAGCTGACACGCTCGACGAGTTTGCACCTTTGACAAAGCGCACTGTGCGCCCCCCGCCCAGACGGCCTATGGTTTACCACAGACATTAAACTAGCCAAGTCTACTAAACGAAAGCTTGAAAAGGCATACAAAAGATCCGGACTAACTGTCCATCGACAGGCATATGAAGACTACTGTAGGTCGTACCAATCGATCCTAGCAAAGGCTAAGTCTAGCTTCTATAGAAACATTGTTGAATCACAGATGCACAATCCAAAAATGCTGATGTCGACAATAAACCATCTCCTCAACCGTTCCCAGGTTAGCTCCTTACCTGATGATCCTTGTGATGATCTAGCCGATCGCTTCTCTCGATTCTTTGTGCAGAAGATAGACAAAATCAGGGAATCCATCCCTGCGACGACAACCTTCCCACTAGAATGCTGTTCCTCGGTTCCTGGCTGCGCCTCAATGTCTGCATTTAAACAGGTCACCAGTGACATAGTCCTAAAGCTCGTATCTCAATCAAAGAAGACAACAAGTCCACTGGACCCTATTCCCACTGTCCTGCTCCTACGTTGCATTGATCTGCTGCTGCCATGCATAACCAACATCATTAATATGTCATTAGCCTCAGGTCAGGTCCCAGCACCTTTCAAAAAAGCTGTAGTCAGGCCACTTCTCAAGAAAGCTACACTAGACCAAGAGAACTTAAGCAACTACCGCCCAGTCTCCCTTCTACCATTCCTATCAAAGACACTGGAACGGGTCGCGGCAGACCAGCTGAACTCGTATATCGAAACCTCACACCTTGCTAGTAAGTTCCAGTCTGGCTTTAGAGCTAATCACTCCACAGAGTCAGCATTGCTTCGGGTATACAACGACCTACTTAGGAATGCAGACATGGGTAGAGTGTCTCTTCTTGTTTTGCTCGATCTTTCGGCAGCTTTTGATACCATCGATCACAAAGTACTTCTAGAGCGCCTCTCATCTCGCCTGGGCATCACTGGCACTGCTCTGCAGTGGTTCAGGTCCTATCTCAGTGGGAGACTCCAGAGTGTTGATGTGAATGGACAAAGATCATCTGAAGTACCTCTAAAATATGGAGTACCTCAGGGCTCTGTGCTAGGTCCGGTCCTTTTCACCGTCTATACTCTCCCTCTCGCTGATGTGATTGCCAAGCACAATCTAGGCTTTCACTTCTATGCGGATGACACTCAGTTGTACCTTTGCTTTGATCCCTCCCAGCCTTCGAGCACCTCAAATTCTCTCAACTCACTTGCTGCATGCATTGATGACATCCGATCATGGATGGCAGCAAATTTTCTAAAACTAAACGATGATAAAACTAACTTACTAGTTATGGGCAAACCTAGTGTTATTCAGAAATTGGAAAGGCTGACTTTCAAAATTGGCTCTGCCAGCATATCTCCAGTTGCATCAGCTCGAAATCTAGGTGTCATATTCCAAAGCGACCTCTCGTTAGACGACCACATCAGCTCCACAGTCAAATCAGCCTATTTTCAGCTTCATAACATTGCTAAAATTAGGGCTTGTTTAGATAAGGATACCACGTCCAAGTTGGTCCATGCATTCGTGACATCTCGTCTCGACTTCTGCAACTCACTGCTTACTGGCCTACCAGCATGTGCGATCAGGCGATTGCAGCTGGTGCAAAACTCTGCAGCTAGGCTTGTCTGCCGTGAGCGTCGCAGTTGCCACATTACTCCACTTCTCGCCGACCTGCACTGGTTACCAGTCAAGCAACGGATTGACTTCAAGGTTTTGTCGCTCACTTTTAGGTCCATTTAGCTCGTATGCTCCCACAGCCTGGAACTCCCTCCCGACCTGCATCAGAACATCCCCTGACCTGACCACATTTAAAAGAAACTTAAAAACATACCTATTTAGGACAGCATTTAGTGGGTCCTTGTGATTCGTCCTCGATGTGCTTATGCGTGCTGACACTGTTCATGCTGCCACTAACCACATTTGCATGCTGACCCAGTGCATGTAACCCCTAACCATGTTATTCATTTTGTTTGTTTTTCAAGCATGATTTTACTTACTATTCTATTGCGTATCACTTTGCAGCAAATGTAAAGCGCCTAGAAAGAGATTAAGTTCTCTGAGGGCGCTTTATCAAGTGCAATATTATTATTATATTATTATTATTGAAAGATCGAGTTCTCAGAGGGCGCTTAATCAAATGCATTATTATTATTATTATTATTATTATTGTTGTTGTTCATTCCGACTGCCGCTGCAATGCTCGCCAGCATGGCGACAGCAATATCGGCAGAAGACAGGCCTCCATCCGACTAGGCCTCCATCCGACGGGCAGCCACCGAAGAGGACCAAGCAGGGCATCCACAGCAGGTGGGCAGGCAGGCCAGGGCAAGGTAGTTAGTTGGTCCCAGATCCGAACTCTGCCCGCATCAATCAAATATAGCACGAAAAGCTCACACAGCACGAGCAGCACGTTGGGCCAGCTGTACGGGTTTCTGAGGAATATCCGGACCCACTGAAGCGGGTCAATCAAGATTCCATACCTGCAAAGAAGAAAGGACGAGCGATGCAATGCGGAGGAGGAGTGTTCAGTCTGACAGGAACGGCAACTCGCAAGCAACTGAGACGGCGACAGAAAATTGACTAATGGATCTACAGGACGAGCACACTTACCTTTGCACATATTAAGAACAAAACTTCCACAGTCACAAGTAGGTGCGCACACGCCCTGCAGGGCGACAATTGAGCACAATTCCCAAATAACTCGGGGGGGGGGGCTCCTAACGAGCGAAGAGTTAAACAATAGCTTCGTCGGCACCCGTTCGATGGCCTCTTCTCTGTGGTTTAGTAACTCATTTGTTTGCTTTGGCAAGTTGTTCGCTTACAAGTGCATTTAAGAGGCAAAGACAGCTGACTTGCTCACCAAAAGGCAACAAGCCTTCGTGCTGCCCGCAGTACAGCATCGCCACCCTCCCCGACGGTCCGCTGGGCGCTACGGAAGTTTGCTTTGATTCATCGAATGCAGCATGGACAGTGGCAGCTGCAGTATCACGGCACCAGCGGCACATCAGCTCAACAGCCAGCGGCTTCAGTAGCAAATGTAGCTCAGCAACTACGGCAGAGGGAAAACAAAAAGGAACAAGCGAAGAAGAACAAGCAGCAGCAGCAGCAGCAGCAGCCAACGACTGACAGTGTGCCGAGGAAAACGTGTTGGCAGATGCCAGATCTACTTACTTGATTATGTTCTCTAGCGCAACTCGGGCATTTGAGAGAACCTGAAAACAATAGGAAAAAACCATAGCAGTTCAACTGCAGGAAAGTAGAGAGAGAGAGAGAGACTTAGCTAGCAGCTAACAGCCAGTTCAGTCTGGTTAAGCTCAGCCAGGCTCAATGCCGACAGCCCGCAGACAGCCAGCCAGAAAGAAAGAAAACCGACATGACACACTGCTCAATAGAGCGAGCAAGCGGAGGGAGGCTAATGTCAAATCATCCCCACCCCAAGATGCCCAGCCCTAGCTTGGGCATGCAGGCAGTGACACTGTGAAACTTACCAACAGGATGATGCAGAGGTTAATGAATCCTCGGTAGTTGTTGAAGCCGCTCGTGCTGTTAAGCAGCGAGTCCGTGTTACTATGACAGCTGTTGCAAAGAGCAGATGACATCCGTCGGTTGGGCTTGTGCATGAATGGGCACGTGTGCGACTAGCAGCAAGCCGGATAATGTCGGCCAGCCAAGGGAATAAAGTAGCAACAAAGCCGACGTAAGACGAACCATGACAGCATCAATTACACGGTCTTTTTTGGAAGCCTCCATGCAAACATTCACATGCCTACCCTGCCCATCTCTGCCCGGAGTGGTGGCTGGGTTTATTATTAGCATGCAGTGACTCCATGAACCGATAGCCGAGCCATTTACAAACAAACCAACAACCGGCAGTGAAACTGATTATGGCAAGCACAGTGCTTCAACTGCAACCACATCAGCAACCATATCGCATAGTGGGGTGCAAAACTCTGCTGCTAGCCATATCTGTCTGTCGAAAGTGTCACAACTGCCCCAGTCTACCGCTTCTCGACGATCTGCACTGGCTTCCCATCAAGTAGAGCATCCACAAGAAAAGATCTTATCACTTCATTTCCTATCCTTTCCTTGTCTTGCACCGACTTAGCCATCTGAAATACTTACTTCTGAAAGGCTTGCCCTAGTCCCACCAGCCACTTTAGAGGCTCAGTATAATATGGGACTCGAAGCTACAAGAATTTATTGGCACGGCCAAATGCTGTGTGTCGAGCAGCAAGGCATGCACATGGACTGAATCGGGTCTCCCTCACATCACCGAAGGGCTTGCTACTTCACACTTCAGCAGAGCTGAACACATCAGCCGCCTTGATAGATCCAAGGGATCTAAGCCTAACAGGCAGCTGGTGGATTGGTCGGCGATAGCTTAGCTTAGCTTAGACAATGGCTTGCTTGGCTGCGCCTCAGACCAGCCTCAAATCCTCATGCCTAAAGTTCCCATGCTACTAAAGTCTGAAACTAGCTACCGCGGACTTAAAAATGGAAGCAAGCAGTCAGGGCTTACAAACCACCGGCACTGCATTTGTCCATCCACCTGTCCAGTCACTAGCCATCGATGTGCTGCTTAATCATGCTGAAATTAACCACGTTTCTATCACAAATCAGTTGAAGAACTTGCTTTCCAGCATATTTAGAGTGCCAAGGGAGAGATATAGTTCCCTTACGGTTCTATACATATGCATCACTATTATTATTCAGTCTCGTGGTCCGGCTCACCTATATGAACCACTTATTTCTAAGAGTGTTCCCTCGAAACACCCACTCCTCTGACTCTGATCGTCACTAACCTAAAATCGCTTGGCCTTTAAACTAATCTCGAATGCTTTGGAGGCAGAATCAGTTATGCCGTGCCCAAGCCGCAAACTCCCAGCCAACCGACATAACTATGTCCATAGACTTCACGACATGTAAAACTAAACTGAGAACCACCTGCACCGAAAAGCATAGGCCTCAACAATGTAAATTATTCTGTATGCGCCTCATATATACCATGTAGGCACAGCGCATCGCAGCTGGTGGAAGGCCAGGCATCAATCAGTCAGTCCGAGGTCAGGTCAGCTGCTGCTAGGCCATGGATATCTTCGTGACCCACAGCCACTTTCAGATATCAGGTCTCGGTCTGTCATTCTGGGCCTAGCTTTTTGTCTATCGTGCATCTTAAGTCTGTCACTGCTGACTGGAGGCATTTTTACTCTGGACCCGTTCCCAGCTAACTCTGGTGTTACTAGCAACAGGGCGTGTGGCACGTCGGCAGCTACCGCCAGCCGATGCTTTGATCGATAGAGACTGAGCACAATCTAATTTCGAGTTGCCTCATCGAGGCCCTTCAAGCACTTATTACCTACGGAGCTTTCTGTCGTTGGGCACTGCATCGCAGCTTCCCCAGGTTCCACCGTTCAAGATGGACATCTCATCATGGACAACATAAGGCGACAAGAGATATGCTAGCTGAGCCAATATGGAGTGTTAAGCTTCCAATATCCACGTACAACTTTGCTTGCACGTATTTAGTAAGTTGGTTTTGTCGTCATTAAATTTGAGAAATAGTGCTGCCAACCATGTGAGAATGGCAGCAGAACACGTGGTAAGGGAACTGAGAGAGTTTGCTGGTCTACCGGCCTGTGCAATCAGGTGCTTACAGCTGGTGCAAAACTCTGCAGCTAGGTCTGTCGTGAGCATCGGAGTTGCCACATCACACTACTTCTTGCCGACCTGCACTGGCTACCAGGCAAGCAACACATAATCTTCAAAGTTCTGTCACTCACTTTTAGGTCCATTCGTTCTTTGGCTCCAGCCTATCTATCAGATCTACTCCCCCACCAAGCTAAGCATCGTACCACCTGCTTTTCAGAATCTAACTGTTTACCTACACCTCCTACAAGCCTCAAATCCTTTGGAGACCACGCCTTTAGTTCGTATGCTCCCAAAGCCTGGAACTCTCCCGACTTGCATCACGACATCTCCTGACTTGACCACATTTAAAAAGAAACTAAGAACGCCCCCTATTTATTTAGTGGGCCCTGTGATTTGACCTGTATGTGCTTATGCTTGCTGACACTGTGCATGCTGTCACTAACCACACTTGCATGATGACCCTATGCATGTCATCCCTAACGGTGTTATTCTTGTTGTTTATCCGGCATGCGACTTACCATTCGATCGTGTTCCCTTTGCAGCAAATGTAAAGTGCCTAGAAAGAGATTGAGTTCTCTGAGGGCACTTTATCAAGTGTAATATTATTATTATAAACATTATTATTGAGATTCTGGAAGGCAGGGAACGATCAAAGCACAAGTAGAGCTGAGCGAGATCTGCACAAAATAAATGCTAAGATTGTGCTTGGCAATTACATCAGCTCGAGTTGTAAATCGTGAAAAGATGTGGTCCTAAAACAGACTCCAGGGGCAGACCATATTTCAAAGGTTATGCACATGAGTATGCAAGAGACAAAGTGAAACAAAGTTAGAGAGCAAAATGCAGCACGTAGGGGGCTTAAGTTGTGTATTGAAACAAATGCTGAAAAATGACACAATACAAGGAAGTAATGATTTTTAGGATGCAGAATCATAATGAGTGCAAGGA
The DNA here is from genome assembly GCA_009760855.2 of Cristatella mucedo. Taxonomy (NCBI): domain Eukaryota; kingdom Metazoa; phylum Bryozoa; class Phylactolaemata; family Cristatellidae; genus Cristatella; species Cristatella mucedo. Next base: position 1,186,557 of record WPIO01000100.1, read on the forward strand.
AATTCTGAAATAAAGCAAGTCTTGGTACATGGACACGACAGATGACTGCTACCACTGGCAGCTGATGGGTTGGCGCACCTCTGTTAAAAAAATTAGATGGACTGCTTCGAGGGGGACTGCAAAAGGCATATAACCGACAGAGGAACGAGTAGCAATTGCTGCTCCACCATCAGTTTTGACTGACCTCGGGGTCTGAACGAAAGAGAAGCCTGTAGAGGTGGCATCAGTTTAATAGTTGGGCAGCTAGTAGATTTCAGCCAGATCTCGCTCACCGCAAACGAGTCACAACGATTCACATCATAAAGAATCGTGCCGCGAAACAGTGAGGGGGTAATTGCTTAGGGAATGCACATTTCAGAGGCACACATTTAGATTCGCCCCCTCGGTTGTAGAGAGTGTGACGATCATTAAGTTGGAGCAATTCACTGCATTGCTGAGTGAAACTATGCTGGGCAGCATGGTGAGCCGTAATGGCTCACTGGGTAAGGCGGTTGCTTTTCACGACCTCGGTCCCGATGTCGTGGGTTCGAATCCTGCAGTGGGCGATCCTTTATCGCCACTGCAAGCGGTGGTGATAGCCGTAAAGGTTCTTCTGTCGCTATACAAAAAGAGTCTGTTAAATCAGATAGTAGTTTTATGAACCAATGCAAGAAATACTAAAGATTGTGCCCGTCCTCCTTTTGGCAGGGCTTCCTACAGGCAATGCACATTTCCAGAACGCTGGCAGGGACAGTGGCATCCAGGAATGCTTTCGAACAGCCAACACTGAAACGCCAACTATGCATTCGTGACAGCACTTTATGGTCACCAAGCACCAGGAGTTGAATGCAAAAGGCGATCGTGGTCGTGAGTTCGAGCCCTGTGACACAAGTGAAGTGCCTGGATACAGGTTCAGTTCTCTTAGGGCACTGTACAAATGAATTGCATTTTTTTAAAGCAAAAAACCACGAGGGGCGACTCCTCGTCCTTCCACTTTACTTGCGAGCCTCCTCAAGAGAGTACGACCCAAATAGATGGCTCGCAGAGCATTTGCTCAAGAGCAGAAACCGGCCTAGTCAACAGTCAAATCTGCCTATTTTCAGCTACATAACATTGCTAATATTCGGGCTTGTTTAGATAAGGATACCACGTCTAAGTTGGTCCATGCATTCGTGACATCCCGTCTCGACTTCTGCAACCCACTGCTTACTGGCCTACCGGCATGTGCAATCAGGCGATTGCAGCTGGTGCAAAACTCTGCAGCTAGGCTTGGCTGTCGTGATCGTCACAGTTGCCACATCACACCACTTCTCGCCGACCTGCACTGGCTAACAGGCAAGCAACGGATTGACTTCAAGGTTCTGTCGCTCACTTTTAGGTCACTTCATTCTTTGGCTCCAGCCTGTCTCTCAGATCTACTCCCCCACCAGGCCAAGCAGCGTACCACCCGCTTTTCGGAATCCAACAGTCTACCAATACCTCGTACAAACCTTAAATCCTTTGGTGACCGAGCATTTAGTTCGTATGCTCCCAAAGCCTGGAACTCCCTCCCGACTGGCGTCAGAACATCACCTGACTTGATCACATTTAAAAAGAACTTAAAAACACACCTATTTAGGACAGCATTTAGTGGGTCCCTGTGATTCGTCCTTCACGTGCTTATGCGTGCTGACACTGTGCATGCTGCCACTAACCACATTTGCATGCTGACCCTGTGCATGTCACCCCTAACCATGTTATTCATTTTGTTTGTTTATCAAGCATGATATTACTCACCATTCAATTGCATTTCCCTTTGGAGCAAATGTAAAGCGCCTAGAAAGAGATTGAGTTCTCTGAGGGAGCTTTGTCAAGTGAATTATTATTATTATTATTATCATTATAGTCCGGCCACTCATTCACATCTAGAGACAAGCAAAGCACGCCGGCTGCAGCAGAGGGCAGAGGCCGGACCGACCACGACCATTCACAACAAGACCAGCTGACGTGCCGGCCAGCTAGTCGGGCTTGCTCTTGCTACCTTCCAACAGCCTTCTTGTCAATAGGAAAGGCTGCATTCGCGCACGCATGCTGGTGCCGTTGGCTAAGCATAGCGACTACATGGCGTCGTTTAATCACCTCACAGACGCGGCCGATATTTGGCTAGCTGCGGGCACAGCAAGACATGAGGATGGTGCTAGCATACACATACATACACAGCCAGTGACTAGGAGCCTCGACTGAAAATGAACCAGAGACTTCGCAATGGGTTTCGATCTCTCGAACCCCTCCCCCACCCGACCCCTTCTCCGGAAGTCTACAATTGCCACCTCTGCCCCACACCACCCCCTGCCTGCAAATCCCCGGAGTAGCGGTCCGCGTTGTTCTCGAACTGGTCTGACTCCTCATGTGGGCGGCGAAACTATTACCCAGTGCAAAAAATGGTGCCGTTCCGACGCCGACGGCGTCACGAGTTCTCGCGTCAAGGAGCGGCAACGGGTCGCAGTGCGTCGCGGCGACACCTAGGCCGCCGGCGGCAGAAGCAATTAATAAAAAAACGAGACAGACGCTCCAGCCGGCAGCTGGACCTCCTCCTCCGCCTCACGTGCCTGCCTGGACGTGCGGTCGCGGGTCTGCCGCTGCGAAAAGGGGTTGCGACGCGGCCGCGAACGAGGCAGCAGGAAATCATCGCAGACGACCAAGCCGCTCGCGATGCCGCCGCGCCGACAGTCACGAGGCTTGTCGCTCGTTGTCCTAACTAAAGCTGCGCAGAGGGGCGCTGGAGACCGACAGCTGCTGCCGCTCCACCTGACAGCAGCAGAAGTAGCAGCAGCAGCAGCGGCAGCGGTAACGGCGAAGCTTGTCTTTGCAGGAAATGTCGCCGACCGATAACGGACGAGACCGCTAGCCCGACAAGTTCGAGCGCGAGGTAACGAGAGAGTGGGTGAACGAGTGTGCTTGCGTAGTCCGGATGGCGTCCGGACGCTGCGACGATCGCCTGACGGCGAATGAAGGCTGCACAGGGCGGCTACTGCGACGTTCAGCCGCCGTGCGACGAGACAAGGACACAGCGCGGCGGCAGCCGCGATCCGCCGAGCGGGGCGCAGCGCTGAGAGGACAGCGAGACAGCTACTCACGGTTTGTCCGGCTGGACGAACTTTTCCCGTCGCTCATCCTCCGAGGCTTGCAAGGCTTGGGCCGTGCTCGCCGCCCGTCGAAGGACAGGTCTCGCGACGGGAGGAGCGGCCATTGCCGGCTCTGCGCGACGGGGCGTTGGTGCCTCTCCCCGCCCACAAACTGGCCGGCAGGAAGTCGAGTCGACCGAGGGCGGAGCTGTCTGTCCCGCGGCGGCGAGCGACGCCTTCCCGGAAGCTTTTCTTGAATTGGGGGGCGGGGCTGGGTTCTTTGACGAGAGAGCGGCGGTGCATTGGCCCCCCCCCCCCGCGTACGGACCGAGTTAAGCCGCAAGAGCCGCGTTCGTACTGTTCTCGATATCCCGGCCGACGCGCGACCGATATCGATGAAGCCCCGAACCTTGGAATCGCTGCTAGCGACGTTTAATTGCTGCATCGATGCGAGAAAATGCGCTGCAAAGGATTTGAGGTTTGTAAGAGATAAAATGATAAAATGATAAGATGATAAAACTAACTTACTAGTTATGGGCAAACCCAGTGTGATCCAGAGATTGGAAAGGCTGACTCTCAAAATTGGCTCTGCCAGCATATCTCCAGTTGAATCAGCTCGAAATCTAGGTGTCATATTCCAAAGCGACCTCTCGTTAGACGACCATATCAGCTCCACAGTCAAATCCGCCTATTTTCAGCTTCATAACATTGCTAAAATTCGGGCCTGTTTAGATAAAGATACCACGTCCAAGTTGGTCCACGCATTCGTGACATCCCGTCTCGACTTCTGCAATTCACTGCTCACTGGCCAACCAGCATGTGCGATCAGGCGATTGCAGCTGGTGCAAAACTCAGCAGCTAGGCTTGTCTGTCGTGAGCGTCGCAGTTGCCACATTACTCCACTTCTCGCCGACCTGCACTGGCTACCAGTCAAGCAACGGATTGACTTCAAGGTGATTCCGCCGACTCTGTCGCGGACGCCGCCGCCTTCCTCGCGGACCGGCCTGTGTCCATGCCACATCACAGGCAGACCACAGCTGTGCACCGGTCCCTCTCGGTGATGCTTCCAACAGCTCACCAGTGGCTTATCGGAGGAGCCTGCATACACTACATACACTACATACGTACATACGCACATACGCACATACGTACATACGAACTACATCAACATGGAAAGGGCTCTTTGTACTCGGGCTGGCGACGATTGCTGTTTATGGCCCCGAGTCACCCTTGCTTGGAAGTAATGCTGCCATGCATCGTCTCCCTTCCTTTGACCGCACGAAATCGGTGAGCGAAGCCCAATTGATCAGCTTTCAGCTCGTCTTGAGCGTTCCTCATCTCTCAGCCTTGGTGTCTTTACTGCAACGGTGTAGTCCAAACACTCTGGGGGAGACTTGTTTAGCGCTGCGTTGGCCTTGGCCTAATTTTAGCGCGAACAAGAACTGCTCGGCGGGCTAGAACTCCTTTGTCCTGAAGCAGTGAGCTAGAGAGGAGCGCCAGTGTGGTTAGAGAGCAAGAGCTTAAGAGCAAGCCATGAAGCTTGGGACCAGCGCGGTGGCGATTCGGCTTTTACCAAAAAGAATCGTCTGGAGATTTTTCGGCATTCGAGCTGGACTGGGTTGCTCATCTGGTGGTCGAGCGACGGTATGAATTCCTTACCGTAATGGCCCACGGTGCCGGGCCCGATACCGCTAAGCTCTTGCCCCGTTGTCTCTGAAAGGTATTAGAAACGCCGAAGGCTCGGCGGAATAGGCGTAACCTGCCGCTTACCGAGCGGCGTAACCTACCGCCTAATGGCGTTCGATACGCGCCTACGCGCAATAAGCAGGCCGCCACGAAACGAGCTTTTCTTGCGCTGACCTACTTACCGTTACTAAAGGGGTTCGTGAGCCCACGGCGTGAATTGGAAAGTGAGACAAACAAATTGGGGATTTTACTTAGCTTTATTCGCAAACGCACAAAGTAGCTGCGCGTCTAGCTCAGTTTTATCTCCACACTCCTCACACGCTCTCTACAGCACAAGCACTCTTGCGGAGGGAATACGTCCCCGCACTTAGGCTACCTACGTCTATTTTGTGGGGAACGACCCGAATAGGACGATGAGCTCGGAAGAACCGGAGCCTAGATCCTGACAGGAGAACTAGGGCTCCGTTTCCACCTTACGGCAGGAATACCACAGGCACTGCACACAGCACTCTTGCGTGGGAAATACGACCTCGCAATTAGGCTACGTCTCTAGCGGGCACGACCCAAATAAGACGAGGAGCCCGAACCGGAGCCTTGACCCTAGACCGGAGAACAAGGGCTCCGCTTCCACCTTAACGGCATGAATACCTCACACACAACACCAAGCACTCTTGGTGAGACCGCGTGCATGCGCGCACACACGCAAAACAAAGGAGAAACACAAAAATGCGAGCTCGAGCGCTATACGACCAGGATTCGGTGGCATTCTTCCACCGAATCCTGCTGGCACTGCCCCGTCCTGTCCCTCGATCGCTCGCGAACTAATCGCCCGCCCTAAATGAGTCCGGCAACTACCGGCGACGGCGCCCCGACGGAGCCGAACAAGGACCCCTAGCGAGCGTCGCCCTATCGTTATCAAACTAGCCAGGACAATGGGGTTGACAACCCAGCCGATATCAATCACCTCAGCGACCTCTGCGTCGCCTTGCTCACAGCTCGAGGCTGCAGATGCTCTTCGCCCACTTTTTTGTTCTCGCGGAAACTGTTCAGAAACTCTAGGACGGCTGGCGGCGACAGCGACCTTGAATAAGCGCTGCCCTATTCTTAAATTGCTAGCCGAGACTATAGGGTCGACAGGCCAGCCAATATCAATCACGTCGTGGCCCTACTGCGACGGCTGCGTCCTCTTGCTCGAGGCTCTAGGACAGAGGTGTTTCCTGCTGAGATGCTCTCTTATGCGCTCTAAAACTGAGACAGGCCTGCGCTGTGCTGCATTTTTAAGAGTTGAGCAACGCTCAAGGTCAGTGTTCGGCTCGTGCTCTTTCTTCGGCTTCGTTTCGACGCCGTCGCCAGTAGTTACCGGACTCGTTTCTCTGAAAGCGAGGGAGGAGGGCGGGCTGTTCGCTGGCGATTGACGGAACAGGACGAGGCAGTGCCAGGAGGATTCGGTGGACGCCACCGAATACGGTTATATATCGCCCGTGCTCGCATTTTGTGTCTGTGTTTCTTGTGTGTGTGTGTGTGTGCATACGTAATCCCGGCATAAGGATTTGCTGGATGCGAACTGGAAGTAGTTCGGTTTGGTGCGTGAGGAATTCCTGCGTTTACGGTGGAAGCGGAGACCCTGTTCTCTATTCAGGGTCCAGGCCCTTCCGGTTCTTCGGGCTCCTCCGTCTACTTGGCTCGTTCCCCACTATAGACGTAGGTAGCCTAAGTGCTAGGACGTATTTCCCCCGCAAGAGCGCTTGGTGTAGTGTGTGAAGTATTCCTGCCTTCATGGCGGAAGCGGAGCCCTAGTTCTCCAGTCAGGGTCTAGGCCCTTCCGGTTCTTCGGGCTCCTCCGTCTTATTTGGATCGTTCCCCGCAATAGATGTAGGCAGCCTAATTACGGGATGTTTTTCTCCCGCCCGCAGGAGTGCTTGTGCTGTTGAGAGCCTGCGACGAGTGTGGAGATAAAACTGAGCTAGACGCGCAGCGACCTTGTGCGCTTGCGAATAGAGCTCAGTAAAATCCCCTATTCGCGCGTGTCTATTTCCAATTCACGCCGCGAACTCACGACCCCATAAGTAACTGTCGGCGCCCGAAACGCTCATTTCGTGGCCGCCTGCTTATTGCGCGTAGGCGCGCGCCGAACCGCATTCGGTCGTAGGCTACGCCGCTCGGTAAGCGGCAGGTTACGCCTACTTCGCCGAGCCTTTGGCGTTACATTTGTCTAGGCTTTTATTTGTACATAGGTGGCGTTGCGTTGCTTAGCGAGCAAGACAGCCAAGCAAAACAGGTTCGCATAGAATAATTGTTTAATAGAGCAAAAAATAGCAAAAATATATTAGTCGATTTAGCTGCCTCATTTGTACAGCGGTAGAGGAGCCTTGACGGCTATCGCTACCGCTTGAAGGTGGCAATAAAGGATTACCCACTGCAGGATTTGAACCCACGACCACGACCTCGGTGTAGAGCGAACACCTTACCTCCTGGGCTGTCACGGTCCTGGCGCCAAGAAGTAGCTCCGTATAGCTCGCTCCAGACTGCTACACGAAGGCACGAGCTATCACGGCGGCCAGCCTGATTTAACTTGTCTATGCTAATTGGGTGCTTTGGTGCGTCGAGGCGGGGTTACTGCATTAGGTCCCACCTCTGTGAGGCAAGTCGGTTCGCAGATGTATACGGCCCTCCCAGGAGCCCATAAAGTACGGGGAACCTCAGGTTTCTGTGACTATGTTTTTATTCACGCCGACGTCATCGCTTCTACGCTGGGACACTAAGCTCATACATCTTTCGAAGTTTATTAGCTATGGGCGAAGCCAGTGTGATTCAGAAATTGAAAAAAGCTAACGCTCAAAATTGGCTCTGCCAGCATATCTCCTGTTGAATCTGCTCGAAATCTAGGTGTCATGTTCCAAAGTGACATCTTGTAATACGACCACATCAGCTCCACAGTCAAATCTGCCTACTTTCAGCTACACAACATTGCTAAAATTCAGGCTTGTTTAGATAAGGATACTACGGCTAAGTTGGTCCATGCATTAGTGATATCCCGTCTTGACTTCTGTAACTCACTGCTTGCTGGCCTACCGGCATGTGCGATCAGGCGCTTACAGCTGGTGCAAAACTCTGCAGCTAGGCTTGTCTGTCGTGAGCGTCACAGTTGCCACATCGCACCACTTCTCGCCGACCTGCACTGGCTACCAGTCAAGCAACGGATCGACTGCCAGGTTTTGTCACTCACTTTCAGGTCACTTCATTCTTTGGCTCCAGCCTGTTTCTCAGATCTACTCCCCCACCAGGCCAAGCATCGTACCACCTGTTGTTTATCAAGAATACGATTACTCACCATTCAATCGCATTTCCCTTTGCAGCAAATGTAAAGCGTCGAGAAAGAGATTGAGTTCTCTGAGGGCGCTTTATCAAGTGCATTATTATTATTATAACTTCAGAGCCTTCCTCTGCATTCAGAATACTTTCTCTGCAGCCTGCACCGATGATATTTACAAGAGATTGAGTTCTCCGAGAGCACTTTATCAACTGTGTTATTATTATTACAATTAGAGGATCCGTAACTTTCTCATGCCAAACGACGATGCTGTTGACCAGTGGGTCGTGGGCAAGCACAATGTCACCCTCAAGCTGGAAGTCCTCACTCTCAAGTATGGCTATTATAATGATAATTATAATACACTCGTATAGAGCCCTCAGGAAAATAAATCTCTTTCTGGGCACGTTACCTATAATATTCATCTGATCTCATTTCACTGAGGCCTGCCCGTAATCTGGGCGTGCTATTCCAACCCAGATTGTGATAATAATAATAATAATATTGCACTTGATAAAGCGCCCTCAGAGAACTTAATCTCTTTCTAGGCGCTTTACATTTGCTGCAAAGTGATACGCAGTAGAATAGTAAGTAAAATGAAGACACTTGCCAAAATAAAAAACATGCACATACGAAAGCACGTCAGCCAAGCTATTTTACGCGTTTGCGAAATCGCATCTAGGTTACTACAATTCTCTTTACTCAGTACTCTTGGCCTGTGTTCTGTATCATCAGAAAGAGTGCTAAGCTCGCCAGCCCTTCTGGCCTGTTGGCAACGGCGTAGCAGCCACCTCTCGCCATACCCGTCTGAGCTTCGCTGATTTGGTATCAAGCATCGAATTGACTTCAAAGTAAACTCTCTGGTTTTCAATGGCCTCTCAGGGTTTCTAGCACTAAATTGAAATCTTTTGGAGATCGGGTCTTCAGCTCGTACGCATGAAATGAAAGTATGGACCTCGCTTCTACCATCTGTTGCCATCTGCAATAACGTGCATCCTTTAATCCTCGGCTTAAGATATGCGTGCTCCGCTCAGCTTTCTCGTAGCACAGTGAACTCATCATCTTTTCTTCTGTTCGTTTGCGTACTTCCCTGTCCGTGTATCAGAGATTTGTTTTACAGATCAAGGTTCGTGCTAAACCGCGGCCCTGGGTATCTTCTTGTGTTTTTACATACTGACCTAAGCATGGTACTCGTGTACATTTCCATGATTATCTAAGCATGATCCCTTGCATGGCACTAAACTTTGGCTATTGCTTATCTGGCAGCGTATTGTAAACGCATGAACAGAGATTTATTTCGATTTGGGCACGGTAAAAATTACCTATAGTAATAATTATAGTTATTCTGCAGCGGCTTTAACAAACTTTCTCAAGAAACACAATGGCAAGCGATGAAGAGTTCCAGGAGCAACTGAAGCAAATTCGATATGCTAGCCCATAAACTTGCCTGGACACTGCCCCTTCGTTTTAGTCACCTATACATCTCTATTGCTGTACAATGTACAATACATTGAAGAATTCATCTTTGCTAAGGAGTAGCAATTTCTTTTAAGCATTCTAGAAAAAGTTTAAACTCAGGAGCTTCCAGGAAATGCTGAGGGGCTCAAGACTTGATTAGTAAAATACTTCCAAGCTGAATTAACAAGCCCAGTAATTGGTGTCTGGACTTGTTTCGTCAACCAGTTCCTCACTTAAATGAAGTACATTTTTTCTCTACTATTGTGACTAATTCTCTATTAATTTTATGTACTAATATGATAGGTCATTTAACATGTCCTCAAAAGGGCGCATGCTATCACCACAAGTTGAGAATCAATTTGAGTATGGAAATAAACACTCAATTTTCGACCACGGTATTGGACAGTTATCTCTTCGCGGCTGACTTCCTAGAGTTTGCTGAACTGGCTGCAACGGTTCATTGAACAACAGAGTTCGCCGTTTCAGCCTCAGTAGCTTTTGACTGCTTACTGGTCTACCAGCATGTGCGATCAGGCGATTGCAGCTGGTGCAAAACTCTGCAGCTAGGCTTGTCTGTCGTGAGCGTCGCAGTTGCCACATTACTCCACTTCTCGCCGACCTGCACTGGTTACCAGTCAAGCAACGGATTGACTTCAAGGTTTTGTCGCTCACTTTTAGGTCTCTTCATTCTATGGCTCCAGCCTATCTTTCAGAGATACTACCCCATCAGACAAAGCATCGTACCACTCGCTTTTCGGAATCCAACAGTCTAGAAATACCTCGTACAAACCTTAAATCCTTTGGAGACCGTGCATTTAGCTCGTATGCTCCCACAGCCTGGAACTCCCTCCCGACCTGCATCAGAACATCCCCTGACCTGACCACATTTAAAAGAAACTTAAAAACATACCTATTTAGGACAGCATTTAGTGGGTCCTTGTGATTCGTCCTCGATGTGCTTATGCGTGCTGACACTGTTCATGCTGCCACTAACCACATTTGCATGCTGACCCAGTGCATGTAACCCCTAACCATGTTATTCATTTTGTTTGTTTTTCAAGCATGATTTTACTTACTATTCTATTGCGTATCACTTTGCAGCAAATGTAAAGCGCCTAGAAAGAGATTAAGTTCTCTGAGGGCGCTTTATCAAGTGCAATATTATTATTATTATTATTGATTCGCTCGCCAGTGTACTGATGTTAGTAGGCATCTATCGTTAGTTGACTTCGCCAGAGATGACGCTAACTTGAATGATGACACTAATGCGGATGACGACGCTAACACGTATGATGACACGTCGGTTGGACCTCGGATGGAAAAAGCATCGTTCTTTGACACCTTGTCCGAGTTTCGATTCCAGCAAATGTATGCTCCGAATGCAGAAAACGAGCCGAAACCTAACAAGATGCCCACGTGATGCGTGAGCGATCCCTAGGTCGAACTTCCTTCAGGTTCATCTTCTGGAAAGCATGGAAATACAGAAATTGTTGGCTTTGCTCAAGCTTAGAAGGTGCAGTCGGAACGTAATGTATATATGCACGGAATCCTTTCGAAATACGAAGCGGCCAAGGACCAATCGTCGTGGGGGAGTGATGACGCGAAATCACTTCAATTCGCTTGAGGAAGCCGGCTGCAGTCTTCGGTATCTCAACGTAGTACTCTACAGAGTAAGCTGTTGAGATTACTTCTCTTCTTTCGACGCTCAACGCTTTAGTGCATAGGCTTAACATTGTCACGCGGCGCTCAAGCCCACCACGATTTCTTACTACGAGTTACACCTTTAATGAAAATTACAGCCGAAGGGTATGAGCGGCTGTTGAAGATCTTTCTAATAGATTCTAGCCCAAGCCTAGTTTAAGCGAAGTGAAGCCTGTCGGGCAAGTAGTGTATCTGTTGGCTAAACCCATGTGTACCGAGGCGAGGTTCAGTAGCCCGTGGCAGCTTTATGCGATAAAGCCAGCCAAGGGTCACCGGATAGAGCAACCTTTGACCTGTGTCTTGTGGCCCAATAACTGCAGCTTCGGAACGAGCGTCTACAGCGGGTTCGTAGTAGTCGCGCAAGCCGAAGCGCTTCGGTACCGGTGGCACGAGCGCTCCTTGTTGAGCAGCGCAAGTTTATGTGAATAGTGCACTCTGGGCCACCCGTTTGTATAGAAAATAGCTCTCGCGAGGTGCTCAAACCATCTCCACAATCAAGTCTGCCTACTTTCGCGTGCGTACTAGCGATGCATTGGATAACGACGCCACAGCCAAGTTGTTGCATGCATGTGGGACATCCCGAAGTGTCTAGAAAGACGTTCAGTTCTCCCAGGGAGCTTCGCGAATGTACTAGTGTCACTATACTGTTATATTTGCGTCGTTTAATAATCCAGTGGCTGTTCATAAAACAGGAGTTAAATTGGCGTACAATATTGATAACCGGTAAAATATTCTGGAAGTACTATGTTCTTGCTAATTAAAATATATACAGTGACTGTATAGTTAGCTTTTTACGCTCTTGAATAATGGCGGGCGGGAATTTTCAACAAGAGATGTTTCTCCTCAAGTACCCCGACCACTTTTTTTTTCAGCTGAATTAGCATTTCTCTCTCACATTCCTTTCGAGCCGCTGAGGGTCCGATTGAATTATCTCCTCTAAACGATTGGAGATGGCGCCGTCATTCTATTCTGACCTTACCCTTGCACACGTATTCCCACTTTCAATCAGAGTACTAGTGTTGGAATTTAACGGCAAATTTTTGAGCTCTGCTGTTTACTGTCACTGGACGGGAATGCTTTTGTCGTCTGACTCGCTTCTCAGTACAATCGATAATGACGGGGCAGCAATTTAACGCTTCGTTCGTCCCAAAAGTCAGAGACCTGCTGGCAGAGACTCGGAGAGCCATCTCAAGTGTCTATTTATTGCAGCGACCACATCATCCCATAATCACCTTCACCTTTATGTGCGCGTCCCAAAAGTTCGCTTTGCAGCTTTTTGCTTTTCTCGCAACAACAACAACATCGTTACGACGAGAATTTCTCGGACAATGTTCCTGGCAACTATGAATAATTTATCGAGACAAACGCCTTGCTAACCAGAACATACACCGCGATTAAACGCGTCATGTGCAGTAAAGCAATTTTAATCTTTAATGCGAGCTACTTCAAGCGAAATTATTCAAGCTGTTATCAAAGCAGGCACACTCGGAAAAAGCGGAGAGAAGGAACTGAGCGAGCACGCGTAAGAAAGCCGCACACATTTACCACCGTAAAAAAGGGGAAAGTTTTGAAAATTGCCAGCTATGGAAGACCGTTCACGAAAATAAGCAAATAATCGATGAAAAATACGCAGGCGGAAAATACACATGCAAGACTATTAGCTCTGGAAACACTTCGAAGGTCAATTCAAAATTGACAACACGCTCACATTCATAAGTGCAATCAAGCTCACGATGCTTAAAACGGTGCACTTGAGCAGCCGTTACTAATTAAGTATCTAAAAGCATACAATGTATCAATAAAAACGAAAGAGTTGCTTACAAATTACAAGAAATGCGTAGCCGTCTTGCTAGGAAGTGCACGGCAGCGAGTTACTTATGGCTCGACTGGCGTCTGGGAGGAGAGTTGTTGGTTTTTTGCAAACGCCGCCAATCAACCAACTCCCGGTCCTCAGATTAACCCAACTGCAACTGGAAATATTCCTGCACGCTTCCAGCTAGAATAACATAATTTTCCGCTCTATGCTTTTTGAATATCACAGCTTTGATCTTGGATGGACAAACATCCATTCGACTGTAGTCTGGATGATTTAATATAAGCTTCAAAGGGAACTATCTTCAATATCGGGGCTCTGACAGAAAGCAAATATGAAAGTTAATTTCCCTCTATAGCTAGTCGAATGCAATAGGTTAATCATTAACATTCATAATATGATTTTTCAGATTGCTCAGTGGTTCTCAACCTTTCTAATGCTGTGACCCTTTAATACAGTTCATCATGTTGTGGTGATCCCCAACCAAATATTTATTGTGTGAAAATGCGTGCTTTCCGATTGTCTTAGGCTTAGGCTACCCTGTGAAAGGGTCGTTCGACCCCCCAAAGGGGTCGCGACCCACAGTTTAAGAACCGCTGGGTTAGTGGTTCTTTGATGCACTCCTATTGCAACAGGAAGTACCGACGCTTTTGAAACAAGGCGGGTTTTGTAGAACTACTAGTCCATACCTGAAAAACTACCGGAAACTGCAAAGTTGATTTAAAAGTGAGCTCGAGCGTCCGCTGGACACAGCTCGTAAGCCAGCCCTGCTAGCGGGCAATGTTATGCAATAGTAATAATATATAACATAATAGTATACTAGTAACAATACTGGGTCATTAGTGAATATAAAAGAATGTAAGCCAAGAGAACTAAATCTAGATCCCAGTGTTTTACAAATCACGGCAAGAAAATGAACAGCCAAGCAGCTGCTTCGTAATGTTGCAAAATCTTTAATTACGGTACAATGTAAAAGTATTCAAAATTGTTTTTTTTTCAATTTCTAAGCCAAAATACGAAGTCCAGACGAAAGGCAGCTTTCATCTTACTTGAGAAAGAATCTCGCTGTTTGATTTGTATTCACGCGGGGTCACTTCCTATTGACCAGCGCCGGCTGGCTAATCAGCAGTGACAAGTGTCCACGGTAAGTGCTAAAGTACTTGAATACGATATTAATTTTTACCTAAATTTTATATTTAATTTTAATATACAGTGATGACGAATTTTTTCTCTAAATTGCATGGGCGCTCTTTCAATTGGTCAGCGCCGGCTTGGGCGTCATGAGTATTACGCGTTCATGAGACACGCGGATGTGCATAACAATGATAATCAGTTTTGCTACTAAAATGCATTTTCTCGCTCAAATTCGTCTGCACAACAAATAGAGTGGGCCATCTTCTCATTGGTCAGCAAGTCAAGCGAATCGGTCACGACTTTGTTTCCGTTATCTGTTCTTTCTGTGTCGCACATTCAAAGCTATAGGGGTAAATCAATTCACAAATTGTCTATGAAGCTGAAAGATATTTGATAGTACATAATTAAAGACAAATTAAATTAAATTTAGCGAACTAATATATATTCATCACTTCATAACTAGATTTTATTATATCGAAGTCAACAGACTTCGAAAATTCGCTGACCCATTAAAGTTAGTAGCTCTTTGACGTCAGGCACTTGGAAGTTACTATTGAACGGCCTAATTGGACAGACCTCAAATAGCTTCTCTAAGAGTTAATCTGATCAAGAGTGACTCCCAAACCAAAAGACGGCAAATAGCAAACTTCCCGCCGCCAGAAGCCGGAAGCGACAGCCGACTGTCTATTCATCCGCTGTGGGTCAAGGCTACCAGAGAAGTATAGGCCTTAGTATTAGCAGTACTTCTCACCTTGGTCTTTTCAGAAGCCTGGTCGAACTGCTACTGCGCTACTCTAGATGACCGCTGCCCATCGGAAATGCAGCACTGCGAAGCAGAAGCCGACTGCAGAAGACGACTGCAAATTCGAGCGTCAGAAGATCAGGAATACAACCAAGATATCGTCGACGTGGGTCGCTAATGAGAGAAATCTCTGTTAAATACCAGTCGCAGCGAGTAAGCCTACGCTAACGGTAGCCAGCATTGTGTGGAACACGGATTTGTGTAGGTGAACGTCAACCAATGACCGGTCTGCGTCGGGGCTCTCTTTTGTATAGCGACAGAAGAGCCTTTACGGCCATCGCCACCGCTCGCAATGGCAATAAATGATCGCCTACCGCAGGATTTGAACCTAAAACCTTGGGACCGAGGTCATGAAAAGCAACCGCCTTACCTAGTGTGCCAAAAAGAGGGTGCTAAATCGGGTAGTATTTATTTATCCACAGCAAAGCAAAAAAAGCAAAAGCACAGCACACAATAGCTCGCGAACCGGAGCGAATACAAGAATTTTTCTTCCTGATTTCTCCTCAGCTATGCTATTCACAAATCGTTGCCGAGACCTCGTCTTGGCTATGGGCCTTGAACTTGTAAAGCCGAGTTTACGTGGCGAGTCTTGCTTCCTACCTGCGTCTGTCCTGCTTCTGACCTATTACGGTCTTCCTTCTTGACAGGTAGTTTATCCACTCAGTCTTCCTCTAAGTCTGGTTTCCTACTTTCTCCACTCCGCAGAGTGATAAAGAAGGAAACTGCTTTTGCTCGGGAGGTAGGTAATGGCCCTCAGCGATACTAGCTGATTTAACAGCCTCTTCTATTATAGTGACAGAAGAGCCTTTACGGCTATCACCACCGCTTGCAGTGGCGATAAAAGATCGCCCACCGCAGGATTCGAACCCACGACCTCGGGGTCGAGGTCGTGATGCACCTCGAGGTGAGTCTTAACCTTCCCCGATTGTCTTTATCGCCCGCCACCTCATCATAAGATTCTTATATGTAGTTCGCAGTGTCCCTAAAATTAGAGCTCTCGCTGAACACATTGAATGTTTCGCCGGTCAAGTCTTCTGCCGCGCTTTTCAAAGCCGCAAAGAAGGCGTGCCCTCAACGGCGCCTATGATTGGTCGTTTGCTGGGTTGTACGAAGCGAGACCACGTCCCCCGCCTCGTAGATGTATACATAAATAAATGTATGTATGTATCTCCGTCAGTAACTCTACAAAGTCATAAAGACCATGTGGGTGTTACGCAGGAGAGTTTTGTATAGCCTACTCACAGCCTAAACGGCTTTCGGTACGCATTCGGTAGCCAATAGACTTCGTCTCACGCAACAAAGAGAAAGTGGGAAGCATAGCAGAGTCAGGAGAGCAGTTGAGGTAGTGAGTAGCATGGAAGTAGCAGTTCAGGACCGCTGAAAAAGATGTGCCATAGTCGGCAGTTGGAGAGTAGATGTCGTTGCGTAAGAATTGTGGAAGCGAGTTCCACAGTCTAGGACCTGCAGAGCTAAAGCTTCTGTCGCCAACTGTCTTTAAGCGGAGGAATGGAACAGCTAATTTATTGTCCACACAGGACCTGAGGGCGCGAACAGACTGATACTGATGCAGCAGTTCAGCTAGGTATGAAGGAGCCAAGCCGTGGCGGGCCTTGTGGGTCAGTGTAAGAACTTTGCTCTGTATCCTTTGCTGAACCGGTAACCATCCTAGCTCTTCCAGCAAAGGTGACACGTGCTCAAACCGCTGGGACTTGAAGACCAGCCTTGCAGCCATATTCATAGTCCGCTGTAGTGGCATAATAGCTTTCTTTGGTAGCCCAGCCAAAAGGGAATTACAATAATCAAGCCGAGACAGAACTGAAGAGCTAGTTGAATTTTTTACAAGCCACTGTGGGAGACAGCTTCTAATCTTGGATAGGGATCGGATGTGATGGCTAGTTGTAGAGGCAGTCTTCTGAATGAAGCTTTTGAAATTGAGGCAGCTGTCAAACACGACACCTAGATTACGAGCACGTGGTGAAGGTCGCACAATAGCATCACCTATTAGAACAGCAAAGCCTTTTAATCCAGCCACACGCTTAGGGTGTCCTATGAGAAGCAGTTCGGTTTTATCGTCATTTAATTTCAGGAAGTTTTCCGACATCCAGGATCTGCAAGCTGATTTAACCGCCTCTTTTTGTATAGCGACAGAAGAACCTTGACGGCTATCACCACCGCTTGCAGTGGCGATATAGAATCGCCCACCACAGGATTCGAACCCACGACCTCGGGGCAGAGGTCGTAAAAATCAACAGCCTTACCTAGTGAGCCATTATGGCTGAACCTAGGGCCCATTGTAGCGTTGTTTAGCTCCCCTGTTATTTTTGGCTCAAGCGACATCGTTATTAAGAGGATTAGTCAAACTGCCGCTCGTCTTGCCCTGGCCCAGCGTCGGCGACGTGGAGAGAGGGCGGCGTAGCCGCGACAGAGCGGCGTTCGGGAGGAAAAATGAGCTTACCGTCCTAGTCGTGGCTACGATTTATTCAGGAACAATGCTGCACGGAATCAAGATATTAATCACAACTATAAACATTTGTGCAGCACTTTGTGAAAACTAAAGTGCTTTATACATTCTACTTAGAAAGGGTGTGCTTTTAAAATGAGTGGGATCGGAAGAGCGGTTGGTACGACAGCTAGCCTGGTTGGGAGGAAGTTCGCATAGCTCTGCTAAAGTAAGAGGATAGACAGAGCGAGAGTAGAGTGAGAGACAAACATTGGATTCGATTCGCTGCTTTCGCCGGTAAGCCAGCTCAGTGCAGTTCAAGTAAAAGTTCATGGAACATGGAAGGGCGAGACGCTTCCGAGAGAAATGCTTTGGGAAGCTTCTCCTTTAACGCTGCCCGGTTCATTCGTGGCGTCCTCTTCTGTTGTTTCATGGAAATTTTAACTTTTTGAATGCATCCCGTGATCTTTGCATCTTACATATTTACTAACTCTGCGTGATAACATCCATGCGGGTATTCTCAACTGGGGCGAAAGCCAATGGATTGAATTTGCTGCTCAGATTTACAGTAGCATAATTCTTCGCCGAATTCCTAAAGTCTGCAAGCGGACGCATTCAACGAGATTGGCTAGACATGTCCCATCATGCCCCGCAAAGCGCCTAAGTAAGTTTGAGGCGGACAAGACTGGGTCTGAGCGAGACTGCGGCAGGTAAGAACAAGAACAGGCTTGCGGTTACAATCGCTTGTGATTGAAAACGACGAAAACGTTCTTCCTGCTTGCGCTGTGTGTGCACTAGTCCTTTTATAACTTGAAGGACTTTCAAGGTATCTCTTGAGATTTGTTTTAAAGCTAAATCTGCTAGCCGTCCCTAGACAAGAAAAGAGCTGGTAATCTGAATCCCAGGAAAAAAGTGGTTAAGAAGATACTTTAAAATCCAGGCTCAATTCTGTGAGGCTGACGTTTATGAAAATGAAACATGAGAGCTAAAAATGCTGATATTAAGAAGACGTTTGAGTCCCTGGTGCCTATCACTTTATTTCTGAGCATGGGCGTTAACTTAAATGTAAGGGGCTCTCACTTCGCGAACCAAGTTTCAGGTTAGAGCTCGGCTACATGAAATTCTTTACTTCCCATAAATAAAAGAATAAATTCATTTTTACAGAACCCCAATAGAAGTTAGTATCTATTCAGGCGCTTCACATATTCCTCGGGGCTTGAGCCCATGACCTTAGACAGACCTTGGTCGGGGCGAGCACCTTAACCACTGGACCAAACCAGCTCGCCATGGCAATTGACGGTGGTAGTCGTTGTGGTCTTCAAGGCTAAAACTATAATTAAAAGAGACAGTTAAAGCTGATGAACTTTACTTTGCAACTTTGATATTATGTTGAGGTGGCTGAGTCCACAATGAACACTGACCGTAGTTCGCCCTATTAAATTCCTGTAGTATTAGGAGGAAGTCTTAGCATAACGGAGAGGTGAAACACAAAGATTCCAAATCTGTTTTATCATGACAGTGCATTATATATTGACGTTCCTATAAAATAATTATTAGGAACCAAATACTTCATGAGCCATAATTTAGACCGCTTCAGCCACTCCGCATCAAGTGTCGAATTTATTTCAAGATCCGGTTCGCCGGTCGCTTCTCCCGCTTGCACCGGCCTCCGCTCTCCTTGCTCCTCCAGTGGGCTCTCGCACCAGCCGATCCACAGAATCTGGTATCTTACCGTCCTTGGCATTACATTTAAGACACTCGGTGATCCAGCGTTGATGAGCCAGTGCAGGTCGGCAAGAAGTGGTTTGATGCTGCAAACGCGACGCTCACGACAGACAAGCAAGGCAGAGTTAAGCACCAGCTGCAAGCGCCTGCAGGCGTATCTCACAATCTGCACCCGGATGCAAAGCAACAGTTACAGGTACAGCTACACACACACACACACACACACACACACACACACACACACACACACACACACACACACACACACACACACACACACACACACACACACACATATATATATATATATATATATATATATATACATATATATACATATATATATGTATATATAGTTACAGGTACAGCTACAGTTCTAATATATAGGTATAGTTTCAGCTTACTGTCATCCCTTGTCGCTTCGCGTTTCAACTTTCACGGCTTCACTCTATCGCGGTTTTTTCAAATATATTCATTAAAACGTTGATTGAGATAGTGAAAATGATACAGTATGCACTGAGTTGTCTTGGTTAATTATACACCCCCGCATTACAATTGAAACTAAAATTACTGTACGCATGGACTGTAAGCCAACGTATTCGAGCACTATCGCAAATCCTTCAACGCCAGGTGCAGCCGCTCGAACCATTCTTTGCGTGTGGGCAAGAACTTTTTCCAAAAAATCGGGTGTGTTGTTTCATGTCTCAGAGGGCTTGGCTCTAATAATGTTAAAAACAGTATTTGGAGGGTCGTGTACAGGTTTTCTATGCTCTACAAAAATATTCAACATGTAAATAAAGAACCCTACTCCGCGGAAATTCGCTCATCGCGGTGGAGTCTGGAAGTGATTAACCGCGATTAACACAGCGACGACTGTATAGGTATAGTTATAGTTTACATACGAGGCAGGGACTATACTTGTATAGAGCATTTCGGATAGCATTCATCGGCAGCAGACTGGCGTGGAAAAACGCTGCCTTTTGGTCGTACATCTAAGATGGGAACCCCCTCTCCTCCCCCCCCCCCGCCAAAGCGACGAGTAAGTGCAGAGAAAGGTAAGTGGATTTCTCGAGTCTTGTCTCTGTAGAATCTCTCTGCGCCGGAGACGGCTCAGCGCAGCAGAAAATCAGTGATCAGCTCATTGAATGCGCTCGAGAAGCGCAGGTGGAGGTTGTGCTTGCTCAGCGGCATGGTGACGAGCCTCGAGTGCCTGATGCGAGCGCGCAAGAATTCCGGATGCTCGGCGGGCACGAGCTGGTCCTCGGCCCCGTGCACGATCAGCGTCGGGCACTCCACCAGGTGCACCTTGGACTTGATTATGTCGCCGTCGGCCTCGGTGAGGTAGCGCGCCATGGCGTCTATCCAGCCGTGCCAGTGCCGCTCGAAGTACTCGGCTCCGTACAGCTTCTCGTACGGCTCGCGCATCCGGCTGCTCCAGCTCCTCACGTCTCGCAGCTTCTCGTACAGCTCGAGGTCCAGCTTAGTGACGAACGCGTTGGCGCCCCAGACGACCAGCTTGTGCACCAGCTCCGGATACGCGACGGCGAGTATGAGAGCCGTGATGCCGCCGTCGCTCCAGCCGAGAAGCGACACGGCTTTCGGACCTGGAACTAAGCAGCGCTTGAGAGCGCTAGAGAGCGCCGGGACGAGAGCACCGGGCCGAGCTCCCGGGGCGGGCGCCGGCTGGCTAGTCAAGTGGCGCGCGCGGGCCCGGCCGGCGCGGCAGACCGACCTAGCGCTCGAATGACCTTGGCGGCGGCGTCTGCGTCTCTGCGGAGGAAATCTTTCGGCCACGACCTCTCCGGCGGTATGCTGAGGCCGTATCCGGGAGGATCCCAAGCGTAGATCGTGAACCTCTCCCGGCTCAAGTGCTCGAGTTGGGGTCCGAAGTCGGTGCGCGAGCTGCCCAGGGCTCCAGGAAGCAGCAGCAGGGCGTGAGGGCCCGAGCCGACCCGGTCTACGTGCACGACACACCCGTCGACGAGCACTTTCTCAGAAACGCATCCGTTTAGCAGTCCGCGTTGCATCAACAGCAGCATCGGAGCCGGTCGCTTGTGTAAGCGACCGGCTCCGATGGCAAACGGAGGCATCGCTGACCGGGGAAACGCGCCGCCGAGTCGACAACGCCCGCAGGCCGCCATCGCAGGGGGCGTGGGCAGGCACGATTTGTCCGTGCCCTCTGTTACTCGGTTGCCTTTGAAGGTCAAGGTCGTATCATCACCGGTCGAACGGCCGCGTTAAATAGTTCTTGTCGTCGCGCAGGCCAGTGGATGAGAGAGTGCGGGAGGTAGATACAGGGACCGGCAGAGACCACCTCCCGACTCCATAGGCGATCTCGGGCGGTTTAGCCAACCTCCAACCAGCTTGGGTCGTCGTGAAAAATCGAACCCGACCAGCGAGGTCGGAGTGCAATGGACATGTGCCCACGCGGAAAAGTCGCCCATATTTTAGGTTTCCGGTGGAGGCAGCGGAGGCTAAAGGTGAGCATCTAGCGTCATTAGCTAGAGCCGAAGAATCATGCACGACGTCCAGAGTTTGGCGAAGATTCCGGTAGTCTAAAGCAGCGGCTCTCAACCTTCCTAATGCCGCGACCCTTTAATCTAGTCCCGCATGTAGCGGCGACCCCAACCATAAAATTAATGTGTGCAAAATGTGGAAATGCGTGTGTTCCGATGGTCCTATGCAACCCCTGTGAATGGGTCGTTCGATCCCCAAAGGGGTCGCAACCCACAGGTTGAGAACCGCTTTGTCCAAAGCCTCGTCGGCTTTCCTTCTGCTAACGCTGAATATTGATTTCATGGCGCTGATTTTAGGGGTCGCCTTAAGACTAAAAATGCTCGACCATTAACCTATTGACGTCAACTGCGAACGCTAAATACTAGTTGCCAGCCGCTGGCTTTGAGAGCAGCTGGCTCGGTTCAGTTTAAAAAAATACTAGCTGATTTAGCAGCCTCTTTTGTATAGCGACAGAAGAGTAATTACGGCTATCACCACCGCTTGCAGCGGCGATAGGGAATCAACCACCACAGGATTCGAACCAACGGCCTCGTTTCCGAGGTCGAACGGCCTCGGTTCCGAGGTGGTGTTGTTAGTGGGTTGAAAAGGTCGCGATAAGCAGTTCAGCAGCCGAAGCATCTTCCCTCCCAGGGCAAACTGCAGCTCGGCCGTCCAGACCAGCATCTACGTTACGCTCTGCTTGCCAAGAAACATCCCATCACAGGCAGACCAACGCAGCTCAGCCGAGAGCCGGCCAGCACCCAGGGCACAGCCTTCTTTTAAAGCCGTCGAGTCGAGGGATGAGATATCAGTCGGCTACTTTTTTTCTGCTCTGCTACAAGTACACCGGGAAGAGAAGTTATCGTTAAAACACAAGGAATTCAGCCTGTCTATATCATTGTGTACTTTCCCTGGTTCGTGACCAAGGAGCTTGGAATTGAGTTATATGCGGCTACCATGAGCCAGTGAAAAATCACGGAAAACCCCGAGCCTCTTAACACTGATAGTAATTCCAATAATAGTAATTATACATCTGAATCTGAGAACTAGGCTCTTGACATATGCTGTAAAGGAAGCGTGATCTAATGGTTGGCGGTAGCATGCTCAATGTCAACAAGAGTAACGTGATTAGAGGTGATATGATATGCACAGGGTCAGAATACAAATTTAGTTAGTGGCAGCACACACACGCACGCAAAGGACGAATCACTGGACTAACTAAATGCTTTGATAAATAGTTGCGTTTTTTTATCAAGTCAAATGATGTGACATCAGTCGGGAGTGAGCTTCAGGCTTTGGGAGCATACGAAATAAAAGCACGGTCTCTAAACGATTTGAGGCTCGTACGAGGTGCAGCCAAGCGATTAGATTCCGAAAATTGGATGATACAATGCTTATCCTCGCGGGGGAGTACATCTGATAGGTAGGCTGGAGCCAAAGAATTAAGGGACCTAAAAGTGAGTGACAAAACCTTGAAGTCGATGCGTTGCTTGACTGGGAGCCAATGCAGGTCGGTGAGAAGTGGTGTGATGTGGCAACTGGGACGCTCAAGACAGACAGACGTAGCAGCATAGTTTTGCACCATCGCTCTGTAGGGCATTTCCACGAACAGACAGACAGGGAGGGAGAGAAAGATGAAGAGGAGAGGGAGAGCAGCAGGGAGAGCAGCAAACTCGTGCAAGCAGGTAAGCGCAGGCGAGCTCACGCTGTTGCGCCGACACAAGGCGCGCTCTCCTAATGCTTTTCGCTGGCACACGTCCTTACTGTCTTGTCTTTCCGTTCGTCGCAAAGCTGGCTGTTTTGCCGATCGGCAGCATGGAAGGCAAGCACGGCGCTTGGCGATCGAAACGGCCGGCTTCATTTAATTAGCCTCCAAGGAGATGTGCCAGAGTCTGCTCCCCTATCCTCCCCCTCCTCCCTTGGCTTCATGCCGACTTCTGGCTGCCAATACTCTATTTCCAACGTTACTGACAGTGTAGGCCTTTCTCATAAGTCATGTGCACTCCTAATCCCGTGCAGTTCTGGACTCCTGCGGACACTGCGCCGTGTCGCCACCACGGTCGGCGAGAATGCTCCGCATACGCTACTCGCAGCAGCAGCCATCCTCTATTACCAGCCGCTTGCAGCGGCGGCGCTCTCAACGAGCTCAATAGGCAGTGGCGCCATGACGGCATGCTACCCAAAGAGCTGCAGTCGCAGCTGCGGAGCACACAGCACACGGAGAGAGCACGAGGTCGCTAAAGCCGAGCAGGCACGGCCTTGCTCAGAGCCAGCTGCCGAGAGGGCGAGGCACGAGCAGTGGAGTGCTCCGCAGGTAGGCCTGGTAGGCCGGGTCGGCGCCCCAGCGCTTCAGAGCCTGCCGCTCCTGAATCGGAATGCCGCTCACTTTCGTGAGAAGGAACACGACGAACAGCGGCGAGATGATGCTGGCAAACTCGGCCCCTTCCAGCGCCGGCGCCGCGGTCAGGAACATGCCGACCCACATGAGGATCTCGCCGAAGTAGTTGGGATAGCGAGACAGGCTCCACAGACCGGTCTGAATGAACTTGCCCTGCAAAGTCAATGCAGCCTCTCAACACCTTAGCCATGCGGATGCACAGCTGCTGGGGTGGCAGGCAGCAGTGCCTCCCACTAGTAAAGTGGAGCATCGCTAACACGCCTGGGCCTCGGCAACGAAGAGGCCGCAAACAGCGGGATCCATGGGAAGCGCTGCGTCGCTCAGCCTGGCGCCGAGTGAGCCCATCGCTCACCAGACTGGAGAGCGGCCGTGCTAAGCAGCAAGCGTCGAGCGCTGCGCCCCGGCAAGCAGCGGCGCAGCGGCACGGCGAGCCGACGCGCGTGCCCGAAGCGCACGCGGTCGATGCACAGCAGCTGCTCGTCTTACGGCGTTGCTCGGATCCTGCTTGAATGCCGACTTCTGGTAGTCGGCGACGGCCTCGAAAAAGAAGCCGACGGCCCACAGCCCGTAGCCGACGTAGTCGGACCAGTGGCCCAGCGGAACGTCCTTCTTCTTGGAGTTGGCGATCAGCGTAGGCAGCAATGTCACAAAAACCCAGACGCCTGGAAACCGACGGCAGAGCGCGATCAGCTGTGCGCACAGTACGTGCAGAGGTCGAGGTCGTCGCCAGGTCTGACGAAAAGGAGGCAGCTGCTGGGCAGACGAGAGGCTCGAGCCGCGGTGCCAGCGGCCAGATGAGCACGAGCAGTCCAGGTAGCACGAGGCGGTCACGACAAGGGCGATCAAGGTCACCGAGACCAACGTCCGGCAAAGGGAGGCGGCACGATAAAACGCTGTGTCACTAATGGAGAACGTTCAGTTGCCGTCCTGGACGAGGCACCGGCATGGCTCGCCAGTGCCGGGCCGGTTGAGTTCACAGCACACTGCTCACAAGGATCGGGTATTTGGGATTCTGCACATTGAGAAAATGTTGAACTTGTGATTCCTGCTGCTTAAGCATGCGATACGAGAAATCGCAGACGAAGCACCAGTGACATCGGCTCGTCTAGCAGGGTTTGCCAAAACCGATAAACACTGCATTGTCTACGGTCTAAGCATATGAACCAAAAGATAAAAACAGCCACTGTGTACAGCTGCTGCAGAGACGGTTGCTCTGTAGCAACCGTCTCTCTGCAGAACCGCTGGCTAACCAATTGCTTACAAGCTGTGAGGCCAATCCTCTCGAGGTCAGACAGCATGCCCGAAATCACACCTGTCTTGTTGCCACAGACAAAGGACACTTCCTTTCCACCGTTTGGACTAGGCGGATACATACTTCTCTGCCTGCCATGTGGCCTGATCGGACCTCATCTCTCTCTCTCTCTCTCTCTCTCTCTCTCTCTCTCTCTCTCTCTCTCTCTCTCTCTCACTCACCCTCTCTCTCTTGTACGGTGGCAGAACAACAGTCATATCCTGACTCATGTTTTGCTAACCATCAACGAACACGCTTGCCAACAGCTCCTTGGTTACATCAAGCGGTCAATGCACGAGGGCTGCAGGGGGGCTGCAATTCGATGCACGCGGCCACACATGCAATAAAAGAATACCTTGCATGGCCCAGTATATTGCAAACAGAGAGGGATTGCCTCGCACTTTGTCAAAGCGACTGTCGTGTCCTTCTCGCAGCACGCGAGTGAACAAGTAAAAGCCGAGCCTGCAAAACGTAAAGACAATGAGGCTAGCATTCGATGGCTTCGGTTGACGAAGAAGTGCACAGACAGCAAATCTCTTTAGCAAGTAATTCCACGATTCAGCACCCACATCTTACAGAGACCCCTTATCGTGAAAAATTGCCATGAAACAGGTCCTGCATTAAATAAATAAAAATAAATAAATAAATAAATCCTAGCAGATTAAACAGCCACTTTTTGCATAGCGACAGAAGAGCCTTGACGGCTATCACCACCGCTTGCAGTGGTGATAAAGAATCGCCCACCCAGGGAATCGGACCCACAACGTCGGGATCTAGGTCGTGAAAGCAACCACCTTACCTACGCAACTTCTGGCATCGAGCAATCAGGTCCTACATCTCAACGGTATTTTTTTAATTTAACAGAAATTTGTACCTCTAAAAAATATATCATTTGCATAGCACCTTAAAAAAGCTTAATCCAGTCGCTTCACACATGCCACGGGGCTCAAGCCCACGACCCCGGTCATCAAATGCATTCACCATGACCTCGATCATCAAAAGCGAGCACTCTAACCCCGGGGCAATCTAAACAAATGCCAGCTGATTTAACAACCTCTTTTTGTATAGCAGCAGATGAGCCTTAAAAGCTACCACCACCGTTTGCATCGGCAATATAGGATCGCCTACTACAAGATTCGAACCCACACCTCGGGACCGAAGTCGAAAATCAACCACCGTAGCTTGCATGCAATTACGGCTCACCGATCTATTCACGTGACCTACTCACACAACCAGAATAGCGAAAATCCTCGAATTGACATTTGTGAACGTGTCAGATGCAACAGAGAGACTAGCAACATAGCAGCTCGAACTATGGTGCAAGCCTTGCTGAATGCTAGGTCGACTAAGAATTGATTCGTTAAAGCTTGCACGGCCAGTCGTCATATTCGAACCCTTTCGAATCTTTGCCGAGAAGGTAAGGTGTTCACACTTCACGACCCGGGTCGTGGGATCGAGTCCTGCAGAGGGCAACTCCGAAAACCCCACCGTAAGTAGGGCGATCGCTGCTAAGGCCCCTTTACCGCTATATAAATATGGCGGCAGTTGCATAGGCCGGCCTTAACGCTGTTACTTTTCCAACATTCCCGAATTAGAGGCTGCATGACCCGATGCTCTACCGGCAAGTTCACTGACGTTCCTGTATAGTAAGTAGCACACTGCCGAAAGGTTGGCCAGCACAGCCCAGCTTTAATCACGATAAATTTAGGGTTTTTCTAAAAAAAAACAGGCTGCGACATCGTTACGAGTCGTCACTCAGCGAGGGCTTCCGGTCTCAGAGCCGATGCACGTGCACCCTCTCACTGGGTCACCATTCCCGACTTGCCGCGTTGGCCTAGCTAGCCACTTCGCCTGCAGGCCTGCAATGATAGCGCACGGCTGGCGCTCTAACACGTGTTATGTCACGCAGCATCTCGCTTACATCTCGCAAAACGCCTGCTGCAGGCGGCCGGCGGCGGAGGCAGCAGAGGCAGAGGCCAACGCATTCTTACGCTACAAGCTGCTACCTGACTGCCCAGGTGCCCACACAGGCCGACTGCAGCTTCTGCCGATTCGACCCTGCGCCCCAGCCGAAGCTCTTGTACGTCAGGTACAGATACGTCGCGGAGCCTGCAAAACGAAACGCCTCCGCCATCGGAAGGAAAACGACGCTGGGCACTCCGATCAGGCTCGCGTCGGCAGCCGCTTCTCCACGAACGCGTCACGACTGCTGCGTGCGCGCCGCGGAAGTCGCTCCGCAAACGCCTTGGCGGTCGCGCTTCGGTCACCGCCGCGATGCGTGAGGTATTAACACGGGCGACGGAGGGGCGAGAGGAAGCATGTCGCGCGGCAATACACGGCCGCCCCAACTGCGCAGGAGAAAATAACCACGCGAGAAGACCGATACCCCGAGCGGCGAGAGACCTTCGCTTCCCGAATCAGTACGGCACCGGTTGCATCGGCGAAATTCACGTGCGAGCGCCATCGCGCCCGGCGCCTTACCGGCAAGGTCGTAGAACTTCTCGGTTTTAAGAGCGGCTGCAGCCAGAAAGCAGGCGCCCTGAATTCCGAAGTCAATACCGGCGCTTTTAATCAGCACACTTACTACAGGGCTGCTCAGCAATCTGGCAAACATTCTCGCTTCGGGTGCTATAGGCCACGAATCCAGATACGCAGCGTACGGGGGGGGGGAGGATACGATAGCAGTTAGGTAATGTGTTTGTCCGCCGCAATGGAAAGCCTACCATTAGTAAATGTTTGCATCCGGTATATTTGTATTACGCGTTCACATGGTCAGTTTTTCATCTGCGGATTTTTCGTCCGTCATTTTTCTGTCGATACAGGCAAGGAGGTTAGGTCATAGACAAGCCAAGGGTTTCGGCCACGACGCATCAACGCCTACCCTAGGGCCCCGCCACGGTACCCGATCATTTGCCACTGCAGACAATTGCCACAGATTCCGGAAGTAGCACATCTCCGTTTCAGAAAAGCTTTCTTCTGCGCAGGAAATCACTATAATTTTAGATTTATAGAAATAAGTTTACTTAAAGGGCGATGTCATGCCAATTTTATTTGTCATGATTGTGCGAGCAGAATCACGTTTGGCCCGTGATGGCCCCCTTCACAGTGAGCACCATCTCAAAAATTGCGTCGCACGTCTTCATTGAAATTAGATAAAAAAAATTAGTGCATGTGATAATACTGTGTAGACACCGATCTTCAGGTTATGGGTGCAAGTTGAACAGCTTAGAAGGCGCCGTACAGCCGACAAGCAAGAAACGTAGTTCTGTTCGCCGCACGTTTGGCGTCGGAATTTTCAGCTGGTGTGGCTTCGGTCCCGAACATTTCAACTACGGAGTGAATATTCCTGAGCAGTGTTTCGCAGCGGTGTGCTGCAATCGGTTGCATTGATCCGACAAACAACTAGTGCCTGCCTATCCTGAGCTTGGCATGACAACTGCCGATGTCACAAGCTTAGCGGTGCATGTTCAACCGGATCCACACATTCTGCAGACTCAGTTTGACAGCAGAGTTAGACCATCCAAGATGTTTTTTGCAGATAGGAAAGAGGGCTTGCAATCGTCGGCTTCAGTGTGGGCGTGGCTGAGCAGGGAGTGTGGAGGCTGTGGTACAGCACCCGATGCTTTGGCGATTTAATCTCCGCTCGACGCGTGTCATCGCAGCCGTGGGGATTTCAGCTGTACTCGTTTATCTGATTATTTCCCATGCTGGATGTGGAGTATGATCCGCTAGCTTTTTTTGGCTACGTGTTCTATAGGACTGAGTAAACTGTTTCAGTTTGCCCAGTCACGTGTCTCCAATCATGTCGCCTTGCACTCTCGACCTGCGAAGCATCTCAGCCCCTCGCAAGCTGCTGCCACTCCTATCGGCTCCTGGGCTGCTTCCATGCTTGCAAGCGTCCATCAATCCTCGCCGATGGCCCGTCTGCCCCTTCCTTCATGCAATGCAGCCCTCTCTTGGGGCCGTCGGTCGGCCCTGCTTCCCTGCAGCTCGTGCCTCCGCCCACCCACAGGCGCCGGCTCGCTGCAATCCCGGGGAACGTCGCGCACTCCGACACGGCCCCTCAGAATTTTGACGAGTTTTTACCTTTTTTTTACGAATCCTCGTTTGGTGCTGATGCTATGATAGCCCGGCTGATTTGAACCAGTAGACCAATTTCGTGAAGAAATCGACGGGCTGCTGAGGCCGAGTGTTCAGCCTACACCAGCAGGGGACCTTTTTCATACAAAACAGGCTCTGTGCAATGTGTTGCAGCAGAAAAGAAAACGCAGAAGGTGGTGGCCTCAGGGCCTGGCCAGACAAGTGAGGACATATGAGAATCGTAGTGAGACGACGTCACACTAAATACCCACATACCAACAGCATGTGCGTTTGTTTTTTGGGCTGTCTGAAGATATTTTGAAATGCTGCCCATAACTTGTACACTGGGCATCGTAGAAAGGACTCATCGTGCAAACGAACTTACTGTCACTGCAGCCCAGGCCATACTGAGAGGAGTATTTGCTCTGAGTGCAGGTGTCCTACAGTATTGCCACTCAAGTCAGTCAAATTTCTCATGTGCGAAGTGCACTGGCCGCATGCTCACGCTCATTAGTTCAGCATTTCGCAGATATATTTCCCCGAAATATCAGAGCGGGTTTAATATTCATTTGTACTCAAAACGAATTAGGACTTGCTTTCAGGGAATGCCTTATTTTTCATGCACGTCCATCTACATGCATTCATGAATGACGACCTACATTTATTCATATGCAAACATTTGTCTTTATTCGAATATAGTCACTTCATCTTTCACTTGCAACATCGTCATATATCTCCAAATCCCGAATTCCAGCCTGAATTTTTAGCGAATCCATTTCTTATAGAGCCGTTGGCACAATGTCTCATGTCTAGCAAACAGAGCTCACCTTACATGAACAATTCTGGTCCATGCAATCAGTTTGTAGTGCATTGGCAATACTGCTGTCATTAATTTTATCCCATGAATTCTACCAACAAGTTACGACCTCTTGCAGGCTAGGCTTTACAAAGTGTTTTCATGCCCACCATCTTATTTTCAATGCAGTCATTGTCTTCCATGCGAAAATGGTCCTTGAATAGCTGGTTTATAGAAATCTTACGAATCTTGAGATAGGCAGTATGTCCTGTGCGAATTATTATTGTCTGTATTCTTGCCTGCAAGATAAAATCTTCATGTCTTTAGCACGGCCTGTGCCGGCAGAATCGCAGACTAGCAGACCTCTTAAAGCCACCTCAAAAGACAAGTGGCAGCATTAAATCAACCCACTTCCTCATAAGTGCTTGGATCCATCAGGCTTTTTCGGTTTCAAGAACATAAATGCCCGAAACGCGTTTAAGCTTACATTTCTTGCCCTTAGCAAGGATTTCAGGCGGCCATTCTGTCAACCCAGATTAATTGTCAAACTTCAGGTAATAATAATAATGCACTTGATAAAGCGCCCCCCCCGGAGAACTCGATCTCTTTCTAGGCGCTGTACATCTACTGCAAAGGAAAAACAATCGGGCGGTTAAGTATTAATTTAAGCGCACCTTTGTAACCAGAGGAAAGAGGAAGGAATGTGGATTGACAAGGCATCGTTCTACTGTCATTTTTAAGATGCTTGACCCACTTGCAGCACTACAGTATCTTTCATGGCAATCATATTGGATTGGAGTTGGTATTTAGAAAAGTCTATGCCATCAGAAAGAGATTGGAATACAACTGCAAATTTAATAACTTCAGTACCTTCCAGCTTAAACTGTGTTGTGGATCTTCTTAGTTACACTCCATTTGACTGACGGAAGTCATCTAGCCAGCAATATAATCTATTGTGATGCTTTTTTGAATTCTTCTGGGGATATTTCAAATTTGGGTGCCATTGCAAGGGCAAATGCTTAAACTCCAGCCCTACACAGGACTAGAGCCTTTACTTGCCTGTCAACACTCCGTTCACAGATGTATGACGGTCATGTCTTCAAGCTCAGGAAATAATGGTTGCCGACCTAATCCACATTTCTGCTCCACGTCACGCTTCGTCCAGTTTCCTCGTCCACCCGTTGACTAAGATTTAACATACATTGCTTGCCATTTTCGGACCGTTCGGAGATCAAACCTCTTTGCAGAAAGCCGTAAGATTATTGCCCTGTGGGGGCTATCAAGATTCCCTTTTTGTTGAACTCGACAGACTAGCTCTTTCCTTTTGCACTCATCTCGTCTGGGCTAAAAAAAGATAATCCATTTAAGTCAATAGTTATGTCATGTGTTAAGCCATTATGACTTGCTTGTGCCAAGTCCCATGGCGATTGCTCCATTCGTTTGCCATCTGAGCACTTCTTTATACAAATACTGGGGAAGATAATCCATATATTGCTCAAGTTTCTCCTTATTATTGGGGCTTATTTTTGGGGCAGGGCTTATATTACAAGCATCCTTTAAAATCTTGCTAGGGGTTATTTTCAAATTAGGTCTTTTTCGGGATACGGTAATTGTCATATTGTCAGGCGATGGATAGATTGCATAAACATGGAGATAGAGAACACATACACGAGAGAGAGAGAGAAGAGAGAGTACAGAGAGAGGAGAGAGAGAGAGAGAGGAGAGAGAGACAGAGAGAGAGAGAGAGAGAGAGAGAGGAGAGAGAGAGGGGAGAGAGAGAGAGAGAGAGAGAGAGAGAGAGAGAGAGAGAGAGAGAGAGAGAGAGAGAGAGAGAGAGAGAGAGAGAGAAAAGAGAACAGAGAAGGAGAGAGAGATTGTCTTAAGAACCAGATTGGGGCTCGCATACATCCCCTGACTTGACCACATTTAAAAAGAACTTAAAAACACCTATTTAGGACAGCATTTACTGGGTCCCTGTGATTCGTCCTTCATGTGCTTATGCGTGCTGACACTGTGCATGCTGCCACTAACCACATTTGCATGCTGACCCTGTGCATGTCACCCCTAACCATGTTATTCATTTTGATTGTTTTTCAAGCATGATTTTACTTACCATTCAATTGCATTTCCCTGTGCAGCAAATGTAAAGCGCCTAGAAAGAGATTAAGTTCTCTGAGGGCGCTTTATCAAGTGCATTATTATTATTATTATTAAACCAAAGAGTTCAAGAGAGATGCATGCATATGAACTTCACACGTGAAAACAGCACCGAAAGGTGCCCACGAGCAAATGGCACAAGTGATGAGTCACGAGTGTCACGGACAAGTTTATACTTAAGTCAATACGACTCAGCACTGTCTGTCTCAGCTGCACAAGCAACACGTGGGGGTGTGCATGTGTGTGCACATGTGTGCTCGTGCGGGGGTTCGTTCGTGGATAAGCACGTTCAGGGTGTGCACATGCACCCGAAGTGAACGTATCTTCATATGGATGGAGAATGAGCAACTGCTAAGTCATAGTTACATTTATTTATATTCAAATCTCTTTTCTATGTCATTCGTACACCGTAGGTCGCTTTGCCTCACCGTCAGGTTTCGTCAAAGTGCACAGCACCATTTCTGACTAAGGCAAGGACGGTAAGGGCTCACAATAAATTACTCTCAAACTCACTGTTGGCCTGGGCCTCGCCCGGTCAGTCAGTTTGGTGTCAGGAGACATGGCCCAGCAAAGATAAGCCCACAGCCCCAAAACGACTCTTAAAGCACTGCAGAAGAATAATATCCTTAGTAGCGAGCGGTTAATCAAACACGCGAGTTGCGGTTTAAGCAAGACTGCATAGTAGTGCGCCTGCACGCCCACAGACTGCACTGCCACGTGCACAATCGCAGCTGCGGCTGCCTCGGGCCTCCTCCCTATCCTCCTCCTTCTTAGAAGAGCTGGCCGAAGCCTCATCCGAGTGCAGCAGGACAGAGCTGCTCTGCGCCCCAAACACATTAACGCCGCACAGCAAGGACAGCAACACCAGCGCGACGCTGGGGCACATCTCGCAGCAGCTGCCGAGCACACTCGGGCGGGCGCAGCATCCCGGCACAGCGGCATTCAGGCGAGTGCAGGCGAGTCGTCGCTGCCAAGCCAGTCTGCTGACTGACTGGCTTGGCAGGTCAGCCCGACCACCGCCTGAGCTGGTCTCCCACACACACATCCGGGTCACACCTTGAATTTGACGTCAGGACCGTCGGGCCGGCGCAGGACGACAGCTTTTGAGTCCTGCCAAACGAGGTGGTATGAGCCGCCACTGCTGCTGCTGCTGCTGCCCTTTGGCATCGCCGGCACGGCGTGCGTCTTGATGCACTTCGTGTGCTGCGATCCGATGTTGAACAGAGTCGATGACGATGACTGCAACGAGTTGCAGCATGGAAGATGGGGAGGAGCTGCATGCAGCCTGCCCAAGCCACCCAGCCATCCTCCCACCAGCACGTCCAAGGTCAAGGTCACTGTGCGAGCGGGAGCAGCAGCGGTGGTCGCTGCAGCTTTAGCCGACAGACGGGAGGCTCACCTGCCAGAACGATAGCTTGCCCTCATAATGTGAAAACGAGGCCAGATACTTGCCGTCGGGGGCGAATGCGACGGCAGTCACAGGTCCGTTATGGGCCGTCAGGGTCTGCAAGCGGTGCATGCACCCATGAGTCAGCAGCTAGAAGTCGGAGCAGTTACCGAGCAATAAAGCAACCGTGGTGACATGAACAGCACAGCTACTCGACCGAGCTCCGTCAGCACTCGTGGGCAGAGCTAAGGGTGCTTAAAGGTACAGAGCAGCAACATCGGAGCAGGGGGTTGAAGAAGAGAGCTCGTAGAAGCCGGAGAGCAAACGGCAGAACAGAGAGAGAGAGAGAGAGAGAGAGAGAGAGAGAGAGAGAGAGAGAGAGAGAGAGAGAGAGAGAGAGAGAGAGAGAGAGAGAGAGAGGGAGAGAGAGAGAGAGAGAAGCAGACATAGGACAGATAGACAGACACGGGACACACACACACACACACACACACACACACACACACACACACACACGGAGAGCCAGAGAGAGGAAGAAGGGAGGGACCGTGAAGCCTTAAACCAAAGCACAAAGAACAAATGGGCTCAATTAAAAAAATGCCTTTCCCGGTGGCATTTTCATACACCAGCATATGCAACTGAAAAATCACGGGCAAAAGTATCTTTGATCCTAACTTTCATTAAAAGCTGGTAGATTCTCCATTGTATAGCACCTTGAAAACGACTGCATTTTCTGTTCGCCTGTGCTCATTCACTATCCTTACACCATTGTCATTTAGCATGCCTAAGACCATCTAGTCGACTGCCTTTAAGATGGGCCAATTGTTGGCTTTTTGCCAAACGACACTTGCTAATGTTGCAATTGCTATACAGGCGACGACTAAATGAACAAAGTTATGTCAGCGCGGAACATAATAAAAGAAGCACTTCTGTCCATAATGCATGCGGTGGCTTGTTTGGAGTCTGCTGGGGAAAGGCCACACTGAACCCAAGAAGACTGAAGCAAAATCGAATGAGCCGATTATAGTAAATTTGCCATTTCGATAATAAAAATGCATATAGTACATGACCAGTAGCTCCAATAAAGGTTTCAATGGCAACTGCCTTCAGATGATGGAGAGATTTTGCGACAAAAGGGTCACATTCACCGGTGCAGCATCTGTAGCGGAAACCTGATATCATGACGCAAGACCTTTCTTTAAAATTTCTAGATCACGTTCAGTACCTAGTCCAATCAGACATTGTGGAGATTTTTTTTCACGAGCCTAAGCGAACAGCTAAGGATGTTCACTATTTTTTCCACAATACTATGTAATTGCATATAGGGCCATTATGCTACCAGCAAAGCCAAGTCAATCTTCAAACCTGAATCCAAGTGAGTGTCTCTGAGGTCAAGTGGATCGACAGCTCAGAGGTCAGCTGGGTAGTATCACATCTAGAGACTTGCTTTTATCAAGTTTGCAGGACGTTTACAGAACGATAAGGCTAGAAGCTGGCAAAGGCCTACTTTGCTCTATGACGAAGCGGCTTGCACAGGTTATTGCTTAGTGGGGTGGCCTAGCTTCATTTTAGCACTTAAATTAACATGCTTGCACAATAACTTTGCTTGCATGTTACATATGCTTACTTTATATACTGCGAATGACAACAGTAGGTTGTACTAAAGTTTCCTATACAAGAATAAACAACTTTTGCGGTCGGGCGGCCATTTTAGGAGGCTCCACCGATACGGCTGCGCTCGAGTGCACATGGAGAGACAAGAGACAG
This sequence comes from Cristatella mucedo, assembly GCA_009760855.2. Lineage (NCBI taxonomy): Eukaryota > Metazoa > Bryozoa > Phylactolaemata > Cristatellidae > Cristatella > Cristatella mucedo. The sequence goes on from WPIO01000100.1 coordinate 1,222,081, forward strand.
GCAGACGCACGGACAGACAGAGACAGAAGACAGCAAGAGGAGGCAAACCACGGGGGTATGGCTAGGCGGTGCCCTCTAATGGCAGCAGCACAGCAAACGGGTGGCATGCACCACGACTTGGCAGCCATCGGCCATGCAAAGCCAGCAACCACGACCGTTTGCCAGCCAGCCTATGCCGGGCCAGGCCGATGAGCATTGCTGGCAACAAGCTCAAGCAACTGCCCCCCCCCCCGTGCGGCAGTCGGTCAGCTGCTAAACGGAAGCCTGAGCAGCAGCAGCAGCAGATGCAGCAGCAGCAGCAGCAGATGCACTTGATTGTTCGACAGGTGGGCAGATAAGGACCCCGAGCGAACGAAGACCACCGGCGAGGCTCTTGGGAAGTGGCTGTGGCTTCGGTTGGCCACCATTGCACGACAGCAGTAGCCGCATGGGGGCAGTGGGTTGAGGCTGCAGCCGAAGCAGACAAGAGAGATGAGACATGAGAACGAGACGGCACCAGCGAGTGCTCACCTCCTTGGTCTGCGGCTTGAGGTAGAGCATCATGGCCTGTGCCGGAGATGCTTGGAATGGAATCGACTGCAAACGAAGGCAATAATAATAATATCGTTCATTTTAATAGCACGTCTATTAAAGCACCCTCAGAGCACTCAATTTCTTTCTAGGTACTTCACGTATGCTGCAAAAGAAGCAAAGTCGAGTGGTAATGCAGCACGACAGGCTATAAGGACATTTAGCGGCAGCAGAGGAGAAGCAGGAGGAGGAGGAGGAGGCAGAAGAGGAACTGAGAGTGGAACGACGATCGGTGGCAATGGGCAGCGGCCGGCATTCGTTGGCGGCAGGCGCACGAGCAGCGGATGGGCGCAGGTGTGTGCAAGCGAACCTGAGCCTTGGTCTGCTTCAGCTCGTAGAAGGAGAGCGTGCCCAGTTTGGAGCCGACGCAGATGCGCCGAGTGCTGCTGCAGCAGCTGACCGTGCTGAACCTGCAAGGGCCCAGCGGCTCAGGCCTGTCACGTGGTCGGTGCAACAAGCAATTCCACTACCTCAAAATGCACAGCAAAGAGTTAGCGGCAAAACAAGGTAATTTGCATGCTAACACACGGTAGCCATAAATTCGACCGAATCGGTATTCCTTCGCTTCGTGAAACTCCCAGGGCATAGATAAATAACCACTGCAGCACGGCCGAGGGCAAGAGACAAATTACCAGGGCAGCAAGCTGCAGGGCTCGGCTGGTGATGGCCGAGAGAAAAATGTGTCATGTGACATTCAGTCCAGATGCTTCATGTCTGCTCCCAAGGTAATGCCGAGGCCAGGGGGACCTCTAACTCCAAACTGCACTGCCGAGCAACCGCGATGACCTTGACCTTACCGGTCCAGCCAAAAGTAGAAGAAGCTGGTGGCGCTGAAAGGGCGGCACTAATTATCCAAGGGACAACCAGCACAAGTTAGTAACCAGCGGTCCTAACAACAGCTAGCAACTTGTAGCACGCTTTTTCTTCTCGGTCTAAGCGAGATCATTTGCGTGCTTTTTTCTTGCTTCTCTCAGCATGATACCTTGCATGTCACTAGTAACTGGTTATTGCTTTTTTTGCATCGAGTTGTAATGCCCCAGGATAGAGAATCACTTCCTTAGAATGCTATATAAACGACCTAGAATTATCACCATTATTATTATAACTATCATTACGATGGTGAATGCGAACTCGGAACTCGCTGAAAGCTGCCACCCCCCCACGATCTCATCGCTGCCCAAGCCTTCAGAGTAGACCGCAAGCTGTGTGAGCCTTTCGGTGACAGGCGGCGTCCGTGGAGATGCTGTCGCCAAGCCATTGGAGGCGTGTCTGGCAACCGCTCACAACGCTCCTCTCCACCCAGGTAGGCCTTCACACTCATCTCTCTGAGCGTTTAGCTCACTTTCACTGGCACAATCTGAGAAGCGTGTGACGCATCAGCCCACTGCCCGGCGGTCCACGCCTAGGGGCGCCACCAAACTAAAGCCGGCAGCCGACCGAGCCACTGTGAGGCAGGTGAGCATCGTCTGCTTCAGCAGCGAGCATTGGAGCAGCAAAAAGGGGCATCTTGAGACCGGAGAGTGGACGTCAACGGATCTCTCGAAACGTGACCAAGCAGAAAACTAACGAAGCTTTTCATGAAACTCGAGCGTAAATCGCGAGGATCCCGACAGACATACCGACCGAGAGGGCGCCATCTCACTACGGCGCCCTCTCTGCTGCGACAGCTGTCACACGCATGCTCGCCGGCTACGCGAAAGCCGAGGCAAAAGCAGGGATACGCCATGCCCGCATGAAAGTCGTGTGCACGTGCTGTCACAAACGCGACCTCCCTGGCGCTCAGTCCACCGATCGAGCACAACACGGTCAGTGCAGGCGCCGGGCAGACTTCGCGAGCCACGAACTAAGCAGCTGACACAAGCTGCAGCAGCTGCACCTTACTACCCATGTACCTTGCACGGCATACAAACCGAGCACATCTTCCCAGACGCGCATCGGCTGTCATGTTGAACCAAGGGCAGGCAAGGGAGACGTGGCTTCCACAAACCGGTGTGACCCACTATGGTACTTCGGTTAAGGTGCTCGCCCCGACTAAGGTCTGGCTGAGCTCGTGGGCTCGAGCCCTGAGGCATATGTGAAGCGCCTGAATAGAGATTAAGTTCTCTTGGGGCGCTATACAAATGAATTTTATTTTTTTCTCTCTTTCAAACGAACGCCAGTAGGACTGCTGACCAAAGGGACATTGCAGTGCAGCCAACAGCTGGGTGGGGGTGGCGGGTTAGCCTGCTTGACGCAGCAGCTGCTGCCGCAGCTGCTGCTGCTCACCTGCAAAGAGCTGGGAACGTCTCCTGCAGGCCCTTTGCCTTGACCACGCTGGGATCCAGGCAGTGAATGACAATGTCCATCGTCTGTCACGAATGAAAGTGGAACAATATTAATAATAATAATGCACTTGATAAAGCGCCCTCAGAGAACTCAAATCTCTTTCTAGGCACTTTACATTTGCTGCAAAGGGAAACGCGATTGAATGGTGGGTAATATCATGCTTGATAAACAAACAACACGAATAACATGGTTAGGGGTGACAAACACATATGCAGATGTGGTTAGTGGCAGCATGCACAGTGTCAGCACCCTTAAGCACATGAAGGACGAATCACAGGGACCCACTAAATGCTGTCCTAAATAGGTGTTTATAAGTTCTTTTTAAATGTGGTCAAGTCAGGGGATGTTCTGACGCAAGTCGGGAGTGAGTTCCAGTCTTTGGGAGCATACAAACTAAATGCACGGTCTCCAAAGGATTTAAGGTTTGTACGAGGTATTGGTAGACTGTTGGATTCCGAAAAGCGGGTGGTACGCTGCTTGGCCTGGTGGGGGAGTAGATCTGAGAGACAGGCTGGAGCCAAAGAATGAAGTGACCTAAAAGTGAGCGACAGAACCTTGAAGTCAATCCGTTGCTTGCCTGTTAGCCAGTGCAGGTCGGCGAGAAGTGGTGTGATGTGGCAACTGTGACGATCACGACAGACAAGCCTAGCTGCAGAGTTTTGCACCAGCTGCAATCGCCTGATTGCACATGCCGGTAGGCCAGTAAGCAGTGAGTTATGGCAGACAGGATGTCATAAATGCATGGACTAATGTAGATGTGGTATCCCTATCTAAACAAGCCCGAATTTTAGTAATGTTATGTAGCTGAAAGTAGGCAGACTTGATTGTGGAGCTGATGTGGTCACTTTGGAACATGACATCTAGATTTCGAGCTGATTGAACAGGAGATATGCTGGCAGAGCCAATTTTGAGCGTCAGCCGTTCTAATTTCTGGATCACACTGGGTTTTCCCATAATAACTTTACGGCACAGTTGTGGCAGCACTTAACACCAGAGGCTCGATATGAGTACCGAATGCACAAGATTGCACTATAAATGATAATCACATGAGCATCAGATCAAATTATCACAATCGAAGCCCTTACAAAGCTGATTCAAGCCTTTGATCAACATCCAGACACAATAGGATGAATGCAAAAAAGCACAAAAACATCAAGATAGTCGACACATGAAGGTATGAATAGAATTAGTCGAGTGTTTGCAATTGAAGCATCCTCTTTAACGATTGCTCGACGTTTAAAAGTTTTATTTACAAGACTTCACTCACAGCTACCTGTCATGTTTGACCCCTGTCTAGTATTAGCTTGGGGGTTTCACTGGACTAGACAGACTGCTGCAACTCAGTACAGTATTGGTTGACCATAGGAGAAAGACCATAGATAAAGCCTCAAAAATTTCGTGGTAAATATGCCATCACAAAAATCTTTAAATCAAAGAAGTTTAGTCATATGCCTCCTTTGCTACAGGATTAGTGATGGCTCCAGGATGAACAATAAATACAGGGCAATTCTAAAATTGACCTACAAGGCCCGCCATGACTTACATTCTGTAAACCTAGCTGAACTACTGTACCTGTTTCGGTATCACCGTGCCGTTAGGTTCTCCTCAATCCTCTTTAAGATTGCTAGTGATGGAGGCTTTTGATCTGCGGGAATCAGACTGTGATGCTAACGTTCACAACTCTCTTGCAACGACTACGTTTCCCTCTCACTGCCGACATCGATGCTTACTTTCCAGTCACAATACAGTGTTGCCTCTAAGCTTCCACGACTGTCCTCGTGACTATCCAGTGCTTCTCACTTTTTCGTTGTGAGAATAACATAATGACGTCAGCTGGCCACCATGTGCACACGGAAAGTCGTTTAGGCTTTAGATGCACTATAGAAGACTCCCGAGCATAATACCCGATGTCTTTATGTCGCTGTGTTGAGCAACGAACAGAAAGAAACCCACGAATTCATCCGCCATATGTTGCGTGCAAGCAGCTTGCTTGGCAAATGAGTTACCCAACAAAAGGTTTTTAAAGGGCAGGAAGGAAGGAAGGAAGGTTTTTAAAGGGCACCGAGAGAGTCTCGAAAAATGAGACAAAACCGGCGACAATGCGGGCATCTGTTAGGCTCTCGGTGACCTGAGAGGGCTCTGGGCCAAAGAATCGGCTCGCGAGCGCACTTGGAGTGGAGCCACGTCACTATCTGTGCAACGTTCAGGAGGTGAGGAAATGCAGTCTGGGGTAGTTCCATGTTCACTTTAAATGTGACACCTTACTTTGCATCCCAATTGCTCTGCCAGTAGCGATTGTGGGATGAACTGCAGTAATCCGGCTTGATGGCCAATCATCCGGCTGAGCACAATAGCAAACGTCACACCAGGCAAGAGATTAGACAGCAAACGTAGACAGGCAGCTTGGAAAGGAAGAACGCAGGCTCAGCTAGAACGCCGGAAGAGCCGCTGCTGCCACGCCGCAAGCGAAAGCTCGATCGCTTTGGCGCGAGCAGCAAAACGAGCAACAGCGGCAACGAAGCGCAGGCCGCCGCCCCGACGGCCAACGCTACAGCGAGCGCACTCACCTCGACCAGAAGGTCGGCGACGTCGACCGGCGCACGGTCGATGAGCAGCTCGAGGATGCTGAGGATCTCGTGCTTGGTCTTGACGAGCACGGTCGTGCTGTTGATGAGCGGGTGCTGCGCCGACTGCGCAGCGGCAGCGCCGGTGGCGCTGGCGTTGTAGCGCGCCACCTCCTTAGCGAGCGTTGTCAGGAAGGCGGCAGGCCGAGCGGTGGCGATCAGCGAGAGGGCCCGGTGAGCCGTTCGGCATGCGTCTGCCTGCGGCCCGAGCAGCACATCGCTCGGTGAATGACTGCAAGCGAGAAACGACGATGAGCAATGACGACGAGCACTGATGAGCAATGCTGGAACCTGAGACAGCGACTACCACCACTACTCCTTCGCGGCAGCAGCAGTCAATGCCGAGAGCCAGCTGCTGAACAGTCTGAGTGCGTGCACTAGTCCTGAAAGCAGACTGAGATCAGAGGTCCTGCAAACGAAGCTGCAAGACTATAGATCGCTGTCTGCCTGTCTCTGCCTCTCTCTGGCTCTCCCTGTCTCTGTCTGTCTGTCTATCTGTCCTATGTCTCTCTCTCTCCTCTCTCTCTCTCTGTCTCTGTCTCTCTCTCTCGGTCTCTGTCTCTCTCTGTCTATGTCTCTCTCTCTTCTCTCTCTCTCTCTCTCTCTCTCTCTCTCTCTCTCTCTCTCCCTCTCTCTCTCTCTCTCTCTCTCTCTGCTAGATCACTAATAACTAGCCCTGCAAGTGAGCCGAGATCAACCACCCTGCAAACGAGCCTGAAAGACTACACACTTACAGAGAACACGCTACCGTTGCAACTGTAATGCAAATATACTCGCCAAGATGGCACGAACAGTCGGTGCTGCCGAGCATACCAACGGCAGCCAAAGTGTTCGCTGCGCTGCTCACATGCGACTAACAAGCAAGCTCGGGATCCTGCCACACTGCAGAGCAGTAATTCGTGCAGATTGAGCAATCACTCGCACGGGAGCTGCGAGCCATAAGTGCTGCTACCCCAGCCGTAACGTGCAGCAGCCGGCGCATGCCGACGGCGACTCGCCTGTTCAACACCTTTTCGCTGTCGATGCAGAGCTCAAGAAGGCCTAGGAGGATTGCTGAAACGTCGACATGAGGCTCCCACACGGCAAAGCCTCTGCCGATCAAGTCGATGGCAGCTCTCCGTATGGGCGCATACAGCGGAAGCCGGCAGTCGGTAGGATTAAGCAGAAGGTAAGACAGTGCCTTACCTAAAACGGTCACAACCAAAGACCTTTTGAAACCGAAAGCAAACGTTATATAATATCGTGCTGCTACATAAGTCGCATAACACACAGGCACAATCTGAGGTGTACATTTAAGCACTATTAGAGCTAATCTAAAGGACCTAATTGAAGTCGCCGAAGTAGGACACCGGTCAAGCCAAGTTCAAAGATTACATCTGTGTCTATATCCAGCCGCTTAGAAATGCAAGGGCTTCTTTTTTCACTCGCAAGTTGCACTTGAAGTGAGACCCTTAACAAATTCACGGAATAAGGTGACATGTTTGCTTGATAGGGCTGAGCAGTCTCAATCTGAAATATCACTTTGTGTGTGTGTGTGTGTGTGACATATTTTCTGCATTATTCAATAAACAAAGCACATATATTTATGGAGCCATACCCCCATCACTGCATTATGCAAGCGATCGGTTGCAATGTGAACCCAATCTTGAGAAATGTTTCCAAGCTTACATAAATAAAGATTAGTACCAAGATTAGGAGCCGTAAGAAATTCTCACCAGCCAAATTTTATAAAAAATAATTTATAAAAGACAATCCTCTCTTTGGTAATCACTAGTAGACAAACTTAGCCTAGCCATAACTCAAGTTTTTAATGCTTCACTGGACCAAGGGTAGTTTCAAAGCCATTTACATTAGCTGTGGTTTGGTCGATACATTTTAAGCCTGGACTGGATTATGCAATGTAATGCACCTCCGTCTGTAACTCCACAAAGCCACACTATGTGGGTGTTACGAACGAGAGTTTTGTATAGCGCTCTCACAGCCTAAGCGGCTTTCGGTACGCATTCGGTAGCCAACAGACTTCGTTTCACGCAACAAAGAGAAAGTGGGAATGAGTTACAGAAGTCGAGTGTGATGTCACAAATGCATGAACCTATTTAGATTTGGTATCCCTTTCAAAAAATCTTGAATTTTAGCAATGTTATGCAGCTGAAAGTAGGCAGACATGACTGTGGAGCTTATGTGGTCGTCCAATTAAAGGTCACTTTGGAACCGGACACCTAGATATCGCAATGTAATGTATTTTATCTCTGTCTGTAACTCCACAAAGTCATAAAGACTATGTGGGTGTTTAACAGGAGAATTTCGTATAGCACACTCACAGCCTAAGCGGCTTTCGGTACGCATTTGGTAGCCAACAGACTTCGTCTCACGCAACAAAGAGAAAGTGGGAAGCATAGCAGAGTCAGGAGAGCAGTCGAGGTATTGAGTAGCATAGAGGTAGCAGCTCAGGACCGCTGGAAAAGATTGAGCCATAGTCGACAGCAGGAGAGCAGCTGTCGTTGCGTTAGAATCGTAAAAGCGAGTTCCACAGTCTAGGACCAGCAGAGCTAAAGCTTCTGTTGCCAACGGTCTTTAAGCCCAGGAATGGACCAGCAAATTGACCGTCCATACAGGACCTGAAGGCACGAAGAGGCTGAAATTGGTGCAGCAGTTCAGCTAGGTGTAGAGGAGCCAAGCCGTGGCCTTGGCCTCGTGAGTCAGTGTAAAAACTAATAGGATCCTAGAAAAGTATCACCCGGTCTCTCGTCTTCTTTTCCTCCTAAGATTCACGAAATGTTTGCCACAAGGTGGTTTGTGAAGTATATCGACAGGAATCATTATCAGGAAAAATTCGGTCAGAATTCAAAGAACGCAATACCATCCACAGACACTGCTTCCGAGTAACCTACAATATTTTAGCCAGCTATAACGATGGTACCGGTATTTCCTAGGTCCTGCTCAATCCATGGACAGCAATCGACACTATTGATAATAATAATGCACTCGATAAAGCGCCCTCAGAGAACTTAATCTCTCTCTAGGCGCTTTACATTTGCTGGAAGGGAAATGCAATTGAATGGTGAGTAAAATCATGCTAACAATATAAATAAAAAAAATAAATCCTAGCTGATTAAACAGCCTCTTTTTGTATAGCGACAGAAGAGCCTTGACGGCTATCACCGCCACTTGCAGTGGCGATAAAGAATCGCCCACTGCAGGAATCGAACCCACGACCTCGGGACCGAGGTCGTGAAAGCAACCACCTTACCTATCCTACTTCACTAATTGAGAACGACGATCGGTCTAGGGGACGAGGCTCTCACGTGGCTCGATTCCTACTTGTCTGATCGTGTCCAGTTCTTTTACCAACGGATGGCTGTGACAGCAGCGTTATTAACGTTAATGTAAGAATCTCTAGCTACGCAGGCCTAGACCAAGGAACAAACTTCCACAACTCTCGCCCAACGACATACTCTCCAGCTGCCGAGCGAGATGCATCCTTTCCAGCGGTCCTGCTCTGCTACTTCAATGCAACTCACTTCCTTCACAGCCATCCTGGCTCAGCTATGCTTCTTACTTTCTCTCAGCTGTGAGAGACGGGGCTTGTTTGCTACCGTTTGCACACCGAAACCTGCTCAGGCTTTAAGCTCCATCTGACTTCTCCAGCATACCACCCCCTTAGTCATTGAGGCTCTGTGGAGTTACAGATGGAGATGCACAGAGTAAATCGAATAAATGCACAGATACATAGAGCATTAAACTGCGAGCTCCACGAAAGTCAAAGCTCAAAACCAACGCTGACGAGTCGGAACCGACAGCCAAACTCATGTACTTCGGGCCAGGCCATTTGGTAAACCACCTCACTACATCTTCCAATGCAAGCTTCGTTCGAGCCAGTCTGGTGCTACTGGCCTCACTACTATGCGATGACTACCAGCATCACGAGATATTATCTTGCAATCACCAACACTGTCGAAAAGAAAAAGTAAACTAAACAGATGGCTGACTTGACCAATGCTAAAAACGACGTGTGCTCTCAAGGTAGGAACCCAGGAGGCCATGCACACAAAGCTGCCTACCACACGTCACGGAAGCACTAGGATCGTTCCCAACTCACGAGACACGTATGACAATACAGAGCAGCACACGCACACGTGACAGTGCCTTAAGAGCCAAGCAATGCAGACCAGATTTAAGGATTCGGATCTTCAGGCTGGTTAGAGCAACGTGTCTCTCTCTCTTTCTCTTCTGACTGAAGACATAACCACCACTAATGCGCCAGGTTACAGCTAAGCCAGAAAGCAACACGGAACTAGTAAGGCAGTCGACAGCCGATCGTCTAACAACACAGCAGCAGCAGCGGTGCTGACTGGTGACCACGCTCCATGTCTGCCAGGCTCGGCACCGACAAGAGCATTGACTATCCAGCTAGCACGTCAGAGAGACAGGGAGCTTGGGCGGGCCAGAGCTTGAGAGCTGCTAGTGACAGTGACGTGGCCAAGCACCGGAGGGCGAGACGGGGGTCCGCTTGCGCTCGATCGTAGCTCACTGGTACGCCAAGCGAGCGAGTAGCCGCCACTGGGCGACTCGTTGAACGCCAGAGTGGCAGCAGCAGGTGAAGGGTGGCTGCCGTGGTCGATGCTCTGCCGTCTGCTCGGGCTGCGATCAATGTCGGCGCCAAATTCGGATCCGACAATGCCCAATATGACGATCGCCGTGGCTTCCAGCCGCTTCCGGTCGTCACCGACGCTCTTCGAGGGGCCGTCTGTGGAGCAAACACCTCCGCAATCAGCTGTGGCGGCCATGCGTGTGCACATGCACGGTGCAGTGGCGAGTGGTGGGGCGGAGCCGAGCGTTTTTGCAAGCCCCGTTGGCTAGAGAGAGACACACTCTCGGGCACCGAGGTGGCTCGCTTTGGGCAAAGCCTGCTCGCCTCGCCCTGCTGCCACACCTACCCAATAGGTCGTCGTCGGCGGCGGCGGCATCGGGCACCATGGTGATGACGCCGTTCTGTCCGTCGTGCAGCTCAGGCATGTAGGGCGCCCAATGCAGTGTCAGCTGCCGCCTGCCCTCGGTGCCGATGCGGCGCAGCTCAGCGAGCAGCAGCGCCTGCGCTGCCTCGCGCACCTGCGATGGGAGCAGCGGCGCCCTCTAGGCTGCCAGGCTCGGCCGCTGCTGACACGCCCGACACGTGCGCGCGCCCGACCGAGACGATCAGCTCACTGGGCGCCACCCGCTAGAGCAGCCCGGAGGGGATGACGAGCAAGCGGCGAAGCCCCACAGCGAAGCGGCAGCCACTGAACAACAGAAGGCAGCGATGGCACATCAGAAAAGCAGAGCAGAAGCAGCGGCTGCGGCAAGACAGCGGTGGCAAGGGCGGCGCGCCAGCGGAGGACCGGAATACGCTGCCACTGCCGCTGCTGACACATCGACAAACGGCGGCAGCGGCAGGCGGTGCGAGTGGCCCATCCATGTGCAATGGGGTGATTGCTTCGGGCGGGCGGGCAGGCGGTCAGGCAGGCGAGCGAGTGAGCGCACCTCGAGGCAGCGGTCCTGCCAGCGGTTGGCGAGCAGGTGCAGCTCGGGCGGTCGGTAGAGGCGCTTGTCCATGAACTCGGGCAAAAGGACGCAGTGCAGCGCCGCCAGCTGACTCCAGCCCTGCCGCACCAGCTGCAGCTTGGCCTGGCGATCTCCGCCGAGCAGCCCGTCCACGGCGTCGTCGCCACCGCGAAGGCTGGCCGAATAGGAGCGGCCTGCCTTCGAGCCTGCCCTGCAAGGAGCGGATAGGAAGCGACGGTTCTTGCAAGAGAGTCGGATGCAACGGCCGGCAGCGGCTGCACGAACCGGGGACATCTGTCGGCCAGAGGCATCCTTGAGCACTCGGCCAACGAACGAACTATTAACTATACGACGGTGCTTTGACGTCCTTCGGGTTTTTCGGGAATAGCATAAAGGCATGCAGCGTCAAGCCACAAAGCCAAAATTGCCAGTGCCACGCGTCTAAACCAAACGACGCAAACTCGTCAAAGCGAGTGAGCGCACCAACTGCAACCGTTCGGCGCATGCCGTGAACGCCTGCGAATGCTAGCCACAAGCTAACTAAGTAAAGCCACGAGACGACGACGGCAGCAGCAGTAGCAGCATGCTCAGAGTCAAACCGAGGCGCCCTCATGTGAGCCTGCTGCCCAATCATGTAAGGGCTAAAGGGCAGCTGGCTCCCCCCTCACACAGCATTTGCGGCTGACACCCATTGCCTTTAGCAAGCCTAGGAATGACAATAATATTAACAGTAATCATATAATGGGTTTTAATGGCTCTGTAACATAACTAAATCGCTTCACGAGACTCTTGGCACTGACATTACCATGCACGACAGAAGCCAGTGTGGCCACCATGGCAGACAATCACACATACAGAGCAAACACCGTGGGGAGCATGTACGTTTTTCAGCTCTTATCATATGCCGTATCGCCACTGGCGATTGTGCACTGTCAGTAGTTAGCCTGTGGCACGCCTAAGGGGCGCATAGGAGCAGGAGAAACCGGTGACCAGAGAAATCCAAAGTTGGCTAGGAATGCTGCTGAACGACCACAGCCAGCCGAACAGCTGATCTGAGAGTAAGCTTGGGGAGTACTGATTGATTGATGATGCTTTATCAAGTGCATTATTATTATTATTATTATTATTATTATGCCTCCGTGAGCAGGCAGGACAATGCAGCCTGCTGCAGCACCTCTGCACCACTGCCCCCACAACTATAAAAGCAGGCAGACCAGCGAGTACACAGGCAGACCAGCGAGTACACACGCACCTGGCTCCGCTGCCGCCGATTCCGCAAGTCACGGCCGAGAATTCGCAGCTCATGAGTGTGTTGGTGAGCGAGATGACTGCGAGCAGATGCTGAGTGGTCACCGCGTCCGACACCCAGTACTCTCCGCAGGTGGCCACGGCCAGCTCGGTGGCAGCAGCAACAGCCGAGCCGGTGCTGGCCGCAGCACAGCTGGCCCGTCTCACACCAGACGCCCGGTCCAACACACCGCCAGCAGCGCAGCTGCCTCCGTCACCGCGCGCCGAGCCGGCAAGCACGGCCTTCTGCCAGGTGGGCAGCAGCACGAGCATGTGGCCGGCATGCGACAGCAGGCCGAAAGAGACCGGCTGCCGGGGGCGCGCCATGCCGAGCTGCTCCGAGCACGTACGGTCGAGCTCGGAGTCGAGGCCCCAGGCGTGCAGGCAGGACAGCAGAAGCTGAGCGGCGCACAGCGTGGTCGCCGAGGACGCTGCCGCGGCGCCGCTGCTACCGCCCAGCAGCGATGTCACGGCCGCGTTCGTGGCAGAGGTCGCGCGGATCGCCGACTTGCCAGCGACGGTGGCATTCTTCTTGCTGGCCTGCTGGCGGCCACCATTGCTGAGCGCCTTGCCGCCGCCTGATCCGACAGCGGAAGGCAGAGCCTTTGCCGGCAACGAGCTGCCGGCTGACGACGACGACGCCACTTCTGCCGCCGCCGCGGCCTCCTGCTGCTGCCGCAGCATAGAGGCCGACCTCTCCTTTTGCCGCGGGCTCATTTCCAGCTCCTGCAGCTGCAGCCCGATGCTGCTGCCGACGGTCTCGGCTCCGTCCTTGACCAGGGCGATGAACTCTACGGCGCAAAGTGAGCGAGGATGGCAGGCAGGCGGGCAAGCGGCTGCGCATGCTCGGCCTAACACTGCGCAAGCTCGGAGCAGCTCAAGGACGACACAGCTCAACTTAGTTGCGAGAGCAGCAGCTGGTGGCAGCTGAGGCGCCGTTCTGGTAGCGGTGCGTGGCAATCACCATTGAACTTCTGTTCGACGTCAGCGAAAACCTGCGATTCGTTTCGGCCGCCGAGCTTCATCGTCGATGCGACCGAGCGCAGGCTTGCTGCCCAGCTGCTGACGTCGTCGGTGGTCAGTCCGTGCTCCTCGCAGAGCAGCCTCACTGGGAAGAGCCATACAGAGAAGTATTCGATCGAGCGAGCGACTGCTGTGCGAGAGGCGGCGCCAGACTGATGCTGACTCAGCAAGCACAGGACATCTCACTCAAGGGAAGCGGCCAGGGGGAGGCGGAGAGAATTGGGGGTTCAGCCGTTCGGGTGAAAAGGGCTGACAGCTTGAGGAGGAGGAATGAAGAGACAGCAGTTTGCAAGAAGCAGATCAAAGCTAGTGAACGGCAGTCAAATCTGTCACATAGTCATACAAGCAGCAAACCAGTCGGTGCCACGACGGCAGGAACACCTGGCTTGCAAGGTAAGCGCTGAAGTAGCGTGGTGTGGCAGCAGCGGCACAGCCTAAAGCTGCTTGGACCAACACCAATATATAGCCACGTTTCCGCGGTCCGATCCTACACAGAATCTGCTTACTCTCTCCAGACTTCCCATCACAGAGGCTGGTGGGTCTTCCTAGCTAGAAAGACTGCAGGAAGGGATGCCAGGAAGCAGCGGCCATTTCCAATTGCTATGGCATGTGCCGGTGCAAGCCACGCAAGCAAGCCACTAGCAAGTGCCACTGCTGCCAGGGACACACAACAGATAGCCAGATGCATAGTGACTATGCCATTAGCTCACTCCACTTCATTTCACCAATTTATCTTTCTTTTCCTGATTGTTGTAAGTCACTGCTGCATCCAAAAACTGGATTAAGTAGGAATTGGCTAGTAAAAAGTGATTCGATGTTACCCCAACCCCACGTTCTGCCATTTAAACAATGTTACCGTGATGACACAGTACGGAAGCCTCTGTGAGCCGCTGGGCGATCAAAGCTAGACATCTGCTCTTCTGCTGCATAAGTATCGATCTCAGTCAGTTCCAACAGTGGCGGAAAACGGTAAGGTCTGTTTCAAAACGACACTTCATTAGATGGGGTCATTGCTTCCACTGGGTACTTTTGATTGAGGTACGTTGCCAAAACTAGGGCCTGCTTAGACAAGTGCACGTGTACGACACACAACCTGGTTCAACCGGTTTGACCATTGTGTCTAGATTACAGCAATTACCTTTACTCAGGACTCCAGTCTTTTGCCCTTAATCGTCTGCAACTGGTGCAAAACTCAGCAGCTTGTCTGGTCTGTTATCAACGTTGTAGCTGCCACATCCTACCGATTCTATACGAGCTTCACTGGTCCCTCTATCTATCAATCTGGCTTACAGGTCGCTTCACTAGCTTGCATGCACCAGCCTACCTATCCGACCTCCTTCCTTCTACAATTTGCTCTTACGCTGCCTGCTCCACGGCTTCCAGGCATCTCACCATCCTAGCAGATGACTAAAATCTTCTGATGATCAGGCCTTCAGTTTACATGCAACGAAAGTCTGGAACTCGCCTCTGCCACCCTTCCGTCATCTTCAATTTCGGTCACCACCTGAATTGACTTTGCCTCTTACTGAACTTCTCTTTTCGTTTCTGTGTGCTTTGCATGCTGCATGTGCATTATTCAGTACCAGGGGTCCTACTAACATTGATCCCAGTGCACCGTCCTGTGTGCTTGTGCACGCCTGCGATACTCGTATAAACTTGTTCATGCTTGTCTAATCGTGATACTTTGTTCTGTCATTAACTCTGGTAACTGCTTCTCATGCAGCAAGTTGTAGAGCACAGTGGAACAGATATTTGGTTCGCATTGAGCAATATACAAAATACTCATTATAATTATTCTTATTATAGGTCTGCATAGGATCAGACCAAGTAAATTTGGCTCAGGACACAGATGCATATTAATGGTAATAATAGTAATATTCTTATTATTAATACGTTACCTATTAAGGATTCAACGATTAATACATTACCTATCAAGGCCTCCACGTCGAAGAACAGTACGTGCGAATCGGCATCTGTGTGGTGCACGCGCAGCCCTTGAACTTGCAAAGGCTGCAGCATCGAACCGACAGCCTGCTGCTGCTGGCTGCCACCGACTTCTTCAAAGCTATTGGAGACGCCTACACCTTCCAGCTGCTGCATCTTTTGCAGAGCCAGGTTGCGGAACGTAGCCAGATTGCGGCGTCGGAATGCCTGCGCGATGCTGATCTGCGGGTTCAGCATGTCTTCGGTGGCATTCGGGTCGTCACCGCTGGCGTGCAACATCTCGTCGGCAGTGGCACCGTGCACGACTCGATCCAACATGCCTGAAGCACCCACCGACGAGGGACAGAGAATAATGCAGCCTCACCACATTGAATAACACTGATGCTAACTGTGTCACCCCGCCAATTAAGGAAACTGCAGCCGGCAGAACAGCCGGGACCAGGACGAGGGATAAAAAGCTGCAAAAGCGAGCAGCATTTGCCAGCTCACAAAAGAGGGCACTGCCCACAGCTCGCCCAGGCCGGCTGGCTAACGTCAGCGGCGACCGAAGCAGCAGCAGCATCAGCGCTGGAGGAGAGCCGACAGAGGCAGCCGGTAGAGGCAGCACTCACCCGTGTCCATCTCCCAGATGTAGACAGTGCCGTCTGAGCAGCCGACGATCATGAAGTCCTGCAGAGGCCGCCACCGGATGATGGTGACGGGAAACATGTGCCGGCCGGCGAAAAGCAGACACTTCTGCTCTTTCACGCTGAGCAGCGCAACGGAATGGTCGTTGGCCACCGAGCAGACGCACGAGCTGATGCGCGGCTGCAAAATCCGGCCGAGCACAAGAGCGTGACGAGCGGGAAAAATGGCTACGGCATAGGAAACTGGCTGATTGCTCCCAGTGAGGGGAACAACGAAGTCGCCGACGATGCAGACGATGCACAGGGCCGAGCGATTAAGGCAAGCAACGAAGAAGCGGCGGGACATGGCGGCTCTGCCACCACCGCCTCGAAGAGCTCCTAGCAGACGAAAGAGAGGCAGCGGCTTGGCGGCGCTTCGGACAGCGCCGGACCAATGTGCTACCTGCACGCGCCGCCAACCACTGGCACCACGACGCAGTGCCAGAGGCACGCAACGAAGCGGCATTAGCAACAACGGCACTAAAAAAACGAATACGACATTTGCATGGTGCCCCAAAAGAACTAAATCTCTTTCTGGGCAGCACAACAACGAGGCCGCTTACATTGCATTCGGGTGGCGGCAGGCAGAAGTGCAGCACCTCGCCGGCGTGCACGGCGAATACGTGCAAGATGGAGCCAACGGCCATGTCCCAGAGGATCACGGAGAAGTCGGCGCCGCCCGACAGCATCCGGTTCGGCTCGTAGCGAGGATCCTCATCGTGTGGACAAATGAGGCAGTTCACTTGTCCACGATGTCCTCCGCACATGGTCCGATGCAGCGGCGGCAACAACGAGCCTGCGTGCCCGACAGAAGGCCGACGGCCAATGAGAGCCAAGACGCGCGAACGCTGCCGGGCAACGGTGGCAAACAGAGGCAAGCGCTGCGTTGGTCCTAACTAGGACACAGCGATCGTGCTACGGAAGCTTGAACCTGACAAGCACGGCTTCCGAGAACAGGACAGACGAGGCGCAAACCATGCGGATGCCAGTGCGCGCACAGCGTGGCACCACGGCCTCGCGCGGTGACACGGAGCAGACCAAGTGACTACAATTAGCCAAACTGGCTATCTCACATTGGGGAGGCTAAAACTAGCTACACCTGTTATGTCACGTGAGAAAAGAGGGTAGAGTCGCTTGAATAAATTTGCCACTCTCTATATTTTGCTCAAAAAAAAGAGAAGAGAGATGTCGCTGGCTCAGCTGCGAGAAGTGGCGCAATTGCAGGTTATCAGAGGCCAATGCAGCCAGCCTTGCTTGAATGCAAACAAAGTGGCAACTCGATGGAAACAATCAGCTGAGGGCTTTAGCTTGACAGCTACTAATTGTCTTCCGGGTCTCTCACCTAAGGAGCAAGCCTTGAAAACTCCATCGACCGACGGGCATTAACAATGACAGTGTGGCGGCCTAGAATAGTTGGGCGGCCTGCTATGACTAGCTGCCGCCCCGCCAAGGTCAAAGTTTGTGCCGCCTGCTATGACTGAGCCTGCTATGACTGACTGTCGCTCGGCCAGGGTCGAGGTTTCCGGCAAGCTCAGGAGGTTCAAGCTCCCTCCTCCAAATTAACGGCTATTCCTGGCTTTGCTGACGTCCAACGTGGCGGCGCCAAGCAGACCACCACCGGATAAGGCCAAGCCATTCAATGTCGAAGGCTGCTGCTCGGCGCCTAGCATCGCAACTCCAGGGAAGACCAGCGCGAACCGAGGCGCATGCCCAGCAAGCACGCAGCATGCGCCAGCCATGCTGCCGGTCTGCTCGCAGTCGAGGTCACAGCACCTACTCAGTTGCCGGCCGTTGAGGCCCGTGGCAGTACGCCGCTGCAGCAGCTGCGCGGCGGCCAGCGGCACGGCCGGAGCCACGACGATGGAGCCGCCGCTGCAGCCGAGCACTATGACGTCGTGCCGAGGCAGGTAGAGGCTGGCGGTGACACGTGTCGATGCGTCGCCGCCTCCGTCGCCGTCCTCGTCGTTGCCATCATCGGCGGCGCCGTGTCCTGTGCAGTCGGGACTGTCCGGTGCTGCCTACGAGCGGATGCAGTATCAGGCGGCCAACTGAGGTGGGCGCCCAGCGAGCGAAGGCATGGACCGCTGGCAGCGGCACGAAAGAACCACCGAAACCTCTGCCAGGCCGCGGAGCAGGCCCGCCTCGGCAGACGCCGATCGAACGGCGTGAGAGTGAGGGCTGGGCTGCCCTTGACCCAGCATTCGAAGCAGCGAGCATTTACAGAGCAGAGGGAGGCGGGGGTATGCTCATCGAAACAGGCCCGTCGGCTGCAGTGGTTTTTTCCCACATCTACAGCTGCACTTATATGCAGCACAACTTTATACGGACCAACGCGACCGATTGGAGCACATTCTGGCGATGACTGACACTAGTCACGAGACTGGTTCCGGATGGGCTGAGAGCTTAGCTTAGTTTAGCGGGCAAACCAAACGTACCGTATCGCGCTATATATGGCCAAGTCGGACCGTGCCCAGGTCGTAGCTCAGACGTAAAGTGCTAATACTTCACGATCCGGCTCTCGACCTGGTTCGAGACCTTCGGTGGGCAATCCTTAACTGCTCACTTCGAGCAGCGGCGATAGCAGCTACGGCTCTACTGCAACTATATATGTGGCGCTGTTAAATCAGCTAACCTTCACCTTTACCTTTAACTTGTGAGCAACGATAGAAAGGTCAGCCAAGCAGAGAACCAAAATGAATGCTCCCTTTGTAGACTCGAGGCTCGCTCAGGGACACGAAAACCCAATACATAAAAACCTGCTCATGTAATAAACCCTTTCGGAGCTAATGCTTGGGCACATTATGAATACCTGGTAAGCTCTTTATCATGCTTTCAACTGATCCACTCTCTTCACAAGGCAGAAACCACCAAAGCACTACAACCTCCACTTACACCACAAGGGAATGCTTCAGTTACCCAATGACATGCACACATTGCTGTTCACCGATAGGCTGAGAGATGATTTCATCTAGAAATGCTTCGCTGGCTTGGTTCAGTGGTTTAAAGTGCTCGCCCCAACCAAAGAAGGTCTGGGCAAGGGTTCGACCCAGAGGCATATGTGAAGCGCCTGAATAGAGATTAAGTTCTCTTTGGGCGCTGTGCAAATGAATTATGGAACGAAGCCACCGTATGATGGATTGCACTAGACCGCATAGACATGCTAGCTAGACGGTCTCTTGACAACGAGGCTAATTGGAGGCATTAGTCTAAATACTATTTGACCGTGTAAATGTAGGACCGTGTAAATGTAGTTTTGGCGAGTAGTTTCAGAGAATAGACGTCAACAGCCAATGGTCATCGGGTGGTGAGGCTTTCAACAATGGGGCACCCTAGAGATCTGCTTGAGGTCTACTTCTTCTCACAATTCATACTTGTCCACTCGACAAAGCAATGGCTGAGCATAATATTGGCTTTCACTTTAATACTGATGACACAACACGGTACTTGAGCTTTGATTCTTCGTTTCCCAAACTGGGTGGCAATGAAACCTATAGTTGCGAGCAAACCTATTGTCACTCAGAAACTGGAGAACCTCGCCCTCAAAATGGGCCGGCCTGCTCATCTCAAGTAGCCTCTGCACAGATCCGGTGTCCTGCTCCAAAATAGCCTTTAACTAAATGGCCTGCTCAGCTCTGCAGTCAAGTCTAGATCATTTCATCTATGTAAAATGGCAAAAATCGAGGCTTGCTAAATTAACAAAACGACATCCAATCTCACAGCCTGGCTGGTCTCTGTATTTGTCACATCCCATCAAGACTCATGCAATTCACTGCCAGCAGGCCTTCCTGGCTATGCAAACAGTGCTTAAGGTTAGTGCACAATGTGACAGCTAGGCTTATCTGTCGCAAACCTCACAACTACTACGTCTTCATTTCTCACCGACCTGCAATGGCTTCCCATCAAGCAGCAAATCAACTTCAAAGTCTGGCCGTGCAACTCACTTTTACGTTCCCCCATTCTCTTGCTCTGACCTACCTATCTGTAATACTTCAGGCTTTCCATCGCACCGCCTAGTCATCTGAATCTAATAGTCTGTGCTTGTAACCAACCTCAAATCCTTTGGAGAGCGTGCATTCAGTTCTTATGTTCACAAAGCCTTGAACTCTACCGATTGACATTATTACATGACCTGACTTAACGACTGTGTAAAAGGAAGCTAAAAGCTAACCTGTTCCTCACGGCATTTGCCCAGCCCGTGAGGATTGCTCTTCATGACCTTAGCATGCAGAGGCTGTGCATGCCATTACCAATCAGTCGGCATCACTCTTCTTCTGCAGCACATGCTAAGTGACAAGAAAGATATTAGCACTCCTGCGGTACTAGGTAAATCACAATTATCATTACTGTCAACGCAGCACACAATGATGATAGCAACAACAACGACAAAACATTTGCATAGCACGTTAAGAGAAATAAATCTTCCCGAATGCAATTTCAATATAATATTATAATAATAATAATAATTCACTTGATAAAGCGCCCTCAGAGAACTTAATCTCTCTCTAGGTGCTTTACATTTGCTGTTAAGTGAAATGCAATTGAATGGTAAGTAAAATCATGCTTGAAAAACAAACGAAATGAATAACATGGTTAGGGGTGACATGCACAGGGTCAACATGCAAATGTGGTTAGTGGCAGCATGCACAGGGTCAGCACGCATAAGCACAACTATATGCTGGAAAGGAAGCACGATCAACTGAGTGGTAACAGGCACAACTTCAGCGTGAGCACATAAGAAACAGTCGAAGCAGATGGAGCAAATGGTGTGCCGAATATTTTCCTTTTGCAGGTGTAAAGTCGGGGAAGGGATGTCAGTAGTGAGTTGAGCATGAAAATGGACACATAGTATACTGAGGATTTGAGGCTGGATGTGGGCACAGCCAAATGACCCGAGTCACATGACTGGTGAAGAAAACAAGAAGCCTGAAGAGTAATCATCACAGAGAGCAAGGAGAGAGCCGGAGACAGTATGAACAGACTTCAACAATGCGAGACGTGTGATGTGTTCCTTGATGGTGAGCCAAAGCAGGTGGTCGATCAGAAGTGGTGTTTCGTGGCTGTTGCCATGTCCGCGACAGACAAGCCTAGCTGCAGAATTGAGCACCATCGATAAGCATCTAGTGCACACGCAGATAGACCGGCAAGTAGCTGGTTACAGACGTCTAGCTAGGATGTCGTCTTGGCCCAAACGTACTGCCATGGCAAAAAATCTGATTCATTGGCAAGCAAAACCACCAGGTCGCCTCAGGGAACCATCTCATCACCTTACAAATTAGGCATCGGGCAGACATCAGCACTCTATTGGCAAGTCGATTGCCCTACTGCTACTTGGCCAACTCACCACCACTTCCCAGATCAGGTCACTGTCTACACTGCCCCAACCATTTGACTGCATGTCCCTACACAAGTGATAAATGTAAGTGTGCAGTAAGGCTCAGCAACCAAAGCTTAACCTATTAACACTCACACACGCACACATGTACACGCATATAGGCACACACACACACACACACACACACACACACACACACACACACACACACACACACACACACACACACACACACACACACACACACACACACACACACACACACACACACTTACTCACACACTTACTCACACACACACGCACACACACACATTCACATTCACATATATAGCACACGAATGCATATTCACATGCAAATACTCTACTTACCACACCGTCTGAGAATCCGCTGGGTCTTGTTTCACACCATGCCTCGTCCATCGACATGGAGGCATCTGGCAACAGTCCTAGCAGAACGAGAGCCACCACACGTTATGCAACAAACCGAAGATATGGAGAGGCTGCTGTTCGTTAAGCTTTTGGGCATACAAAGCAGGTACACAGACGATGAGGCACGAGAAATTATCAGAACCTAACGTTTTGTGATTGAGAACTGTACATGTGCACAAGGGTGGGCAACTCGAACAAGCTGATAGCTTCAGCACGTGTTAACAGGCAGCTAATAACTGTATCCATTTCGTCACAATCTGCTCACCAGCCTGCCCTTGGTCGGCTACATGTTTCTGTCTATAGAAGGCTTCTCGGGCTCACGAGATTGAGGCTCACGGCATCAGCTAGTGTTTCCATGCCGAATACACCCAGTTCGAACCCTTCCGAGTCGACTGTGGCGGTTGACAAAAGAAACTCACATCGTGCAGGTGGTGGATTTGGACCATCTCGCAGCTTAAGCTGACCAAAAACTAGAGCAGACATCTCCCTCCTCACGGTAACCACTGCAGATTAGTCTAAAATCAAGCACACCTTTGTGTTTTGACGAAGCAGCGCAACTAACGTCCGCTGCTCGCTATCCGAGCTTCACTCAAATAGGGGAGGGGCCTGATTACCGAGAAAGTTACTCAGCAGAAGAGCTGGCACGCTGGCATCAGTCGTCTCGCCCGGCTTTACATCACCATAATCGCATGCACGCACGCACGCACAAACCCCACCGCTGTCCGGTCCCACTAAGCGCCCTCTCCTTTGTGCGTCTCCTAACGAAGGCAGTGCCGTTCAATCGCAGATGGGGGACAGCACTCACGGGGAAGCTCATCGTTCGGCGACTCGACCCGGCTCGCTGGTCTGCTGCTGCTGCTGCCACCGCCGGCCGTCTGCTGTTGACCGCCGTTGGTGGTTGCAGCCGGCGATGACGCGGGAGCCAGGCGCCACAAGTAGACGGCTCCGGTAGTGTCGCCGCGTACCACCGCGTGACCGCCGGCCTGCGTCTGAGTGCAGGCGAAGGCCGCCGGGCTGCTGAGCACCTGCAACAAATACCGGCGGCCCCGTCAGTCAGTCAGACGCAGGCAGAGCCGACCGAGCACGTACTACGGTTAGGGGGAGGGCCGGGAACAGGACAGGGGCTGCTGCTCAAGACAAGCGCTCTCGAGCCTGCAAATGCGCACAGGCAAAAGCAGCAGCCCGGCGTGAGCGTATGGCTGAGCGTATGGCTGAGCAAGCCTGCTGGCACGGAGCGAGCATGCGAGCGTCAGCAAACCAGTCGGCGCCGGGGGGAACTCACGTTGCTGTCGACAGTGAGCAGGCAGTAGACGGAGGGGCACACCTGCTGCACACTCTTGGCACCGACGAGCCGATGGAAGTCTGGCTGCTCGGGGTTAGCGCTACAACAAGAAAGCGTCGAGACGTCGCCGGAAGGCCACGAACCACAGTTGGAACGACAGTGAACACACACACACACACAACACACACACACACACACACACACACACACACACACACACACACACACACACACACACCCACACCCACACACACACATACACAAACAAACAAATGAAGCCCACACATACGATGAACAGTGCAGTACCTAGCTCTGGCATGTAGGCCACAACGACCGAATTAGCTGCGGCACACCACGAACAAAGGGATTAGAGACCGAAACGACAAAGAGAGGCAATGGAAAGGGGCAAAAGCAGAAGGTGAAGGGTCAGCAGCGGTCAGGAAGCTTGAAAGAATGACAGGAGCTACAAATCTGACATTTAATAACACTGGCACAGCCATCGCTTGCTCTTTCACGAGAAAGAGATGACAGAAGAGTGAGGAGAGGAGAGAAGGGAGGAGAGGAAAGAAGAGAGAGACAGGGAGATACAAAGAGAGATAGGGAGACAGACAGACAGACAGGCAGACAGACAGGAAGAGACTTGTGATACAGAGAGACAGACAGAGACACAGAGATACAGAGAGATCAATTAAAGAGATAGAAAGAGACGAGATGAAAGCAAGGAAAGACACCGAGAGAAATACAGCTGTGTATGTGCCACTGTATGTGTGCACGTGTGCATTAGCGTGTGCGTTGGTGGGTAGGTGAGTGTCAATGACACACATTGCAAGCATCAAGTGTTAGCAAACGCACGAAGGATTTTACAAGCATTTGAGCAGCGTGGTCAGTGCAGGTATGACCGGAGTTAGCATTCCCTCTGCCTGGGTCAGCAGGACGTATATAAATATAAATAAATATAGTTCATTTGTATAGCGCCCCAAGAGAACTTAATCTCTATTCAAGCGCTTCACATATGCCTCAAGGCTCGAGCCCACGACCTCAGCCAGAGTCAGGGCAAGCACCTTAAATTTCCATCAGGACACACGGCCCAGCACGACTGCACGAGTTTGAACCCGTTGTACCTCGCTCAGCGATCAACTGCGCCAAGTCGCAATGGTTGCGTGCAACGGCGCCACGCTGGCTGCACTAGCACAAACGGTACTCGAGCGGTACTCGTTTGCATGCAAACAGCCGAAGCCGAGCACGAAGCCATCGGAAGAGTCCGGCAGCAAGTCTGGGCGGAAGTGCGGCCCAGGCTTCATAGGAGAGTCCGACGGCAAGTCTGGGCAGAAGTGCGGCCCAGGTTCCTGTATATCAGCCACAGCTATTGGCTCCTCTACATTCGGTGGCAGACAAACAATGACAGCGAAGACGACAGAGTTTACAAAGACACCACACGGTTCGACAAGGCCGCTTTGACAAGAAAGACCGATGCACACCGAAAGGTTTGGCCGAAAAAAGCAGAGGTTGCCTCGAGGGTAATCGCTCGGAGGATTCGAAGATGAAGACGCCCGCTCAGCACTCTGCCAGGACGTTCGGCGGCAGCTGCAACGATGCTGCTCGCCGCCTGCCGCCTGAGCAGCGCCGCTTGCACCTGCGCGCCGACCCACCAGATCGCAAGCGTAGCGCGAAGCAGCTGCATGAGACGACGACGGCAGCAGCTGCTGACCGCTGATTACGAACAGACTGGTTGTAACTGCACGTGGCTGTGGGCGAGACGGGCAACAGCGACAACAGCGACAACAGCGGCCACAGCGGTGCAGCATGTAACTCAGTGGCAGCCGAGCCGAAACTGCAGGCGAGCGCGCGCCCATGCCATTAGCTGGCATTAAGGAGCGGTCAGAGGGCGGGTGTGCAATCTGGACCTGCCGGACCTGCACGACAGCAGGAACGACAGCAGCAAAGAGCGCCCAGCTACCAAAACCGAATGTCACTGCGTGCGCTCGAGGCCGCCACTGCCGTGACCTCGCCGCAGCTAGCAATGAGGAAAACGACCGAAAAATTATTATTGACCCGGAAAACGACGTTAGGCTCGACCAGCCCAGACCAACGGCAAAGCAGCTTAGAAGAAGTTAACCAGCCGAACTGGGACGCTGCCTCGCGCGGTGTGGCCACACAACCGCAGCCGGCAGCGACAGAATGACACTCACCTGGGCATGTGACTGCTCCGCCGGTACCCTAGGCAACTAAAGGCGCAAAAGGGAGCTGAGACCTCGACGGGGCGCAGTCTGTGCAGAGAGACAGATTAAGAAAGAGCAGCCGCGAGAGTAGCGATTGGCAGCTGTGATACGTGCAGCACTAGATAACAAGGGAGTGAGGCAGGGAGAGAGAGAGAGAGAGAGAGAGAGAGAGAGAGAGAGAGAGAGAGAGAGAGAGAGAGAGAGAGAGAGAGAGAGAGAGAGAGAGAGAGAGAGAGAGAGAGAGAGAGAGAGAGAGAGAGAGAGAGAGAGAGAGACACACACAGACTGACAGAGACACAGAGAGAGAAAGAGAGAGAGAGAGAGAGAGAGAGAGAGAGAGAGAGAGAGAGAGAGAGAGAGAGACATACACAGACAGAGACTGCCAGAGACTGACAGAGACACAGAGAGAGAGAGAGAGAGAGAGAGAGAGAGAGAGAGAGAGAGAGAGAGAGAGAGAGAGAGCAAGACATAGACAGAGGGAGGATTGCTCATGCCCGGCTGCTGCGTCTTGAGTGGCACGACTCGCCGCTGCAGCGCCAAGGATGGCAGCAGGTCAGCGTGGGCTCACACGGGCTTTTGACCGACCGGCCGAACGACTTTCTAGAGCGTGCGTGAGTGAGGCTTACTTCGTGGGCAACAGGTACAAGCAAGCCCGTCCTTCTGTGCTCCAGACGCAGACGCGGTTGACGGCCACGAAGTCACCGCCTGTCCATCTCGCGCCTCGAGGGCACGGCTCGGTGCAGAGCAGTGAAAACTCGCCGGCGTCGTAGATCTGCAAGCGCCAACTCGCCTCATTAATGGCGCTCGAGGGTGCCCAAGCGCTCGGTGGTGAAGGGTGGTGCCGAGCAAGCGGGCGCCCTCTCACAGCTAGGCACGCTGCCGCTTGCAATGCCGCCGCTTGCAATGCCGCCGCTTGCAATGCCGCCACGCTACCACGAGGCTCAACAACGTCGTTCGGCAGTCTCCGGAAGCAAGAGTGAGCAGTGGTGGTGACCGAAGGAAAGGTTACGGGAAGTGGACAGCACTAATCGTGTGGATGCGAAGGTATCCCGTGAAAGAGAAAGCGTATCATGAAAGCCCGCATGCAGCGTCTAGGCCGAGACTGTTGGATTCCAGGGGATGATAATTAAGACCCGGGCCTCCGATGCTAGAAAAAAGGTTTCGGAGTGAGCAAAAAAGGCTGAAGCAAGAGACCAGCGCCAGCAAAAATGACATTAATCAAGCATTTGTATAGCACTCCAGGAAAACCAATTCTCTTTCTGGACACTTCACAAAGGCCAGAAAGGAAGTAAAACAGCTGATAGTGATAGCAGTGCTCACCACTGCAGCAGGCTTACCAAGCCCATAACAGACCGTTCAGTTGGACGAAGGAACCGTTGCGAGGAATGTGGGTTTTTAGTTTCGCTTTAAACGTCGTAAAGTCGCGGGATGTCGTCATGCTAGCAGGGGTGAGCTCCACGCTGCAGGTGCATATAAACTGAAGGCACAGTCACCAGAGGATTATGAGATTGGTTGAAGTCACAGCTAAACACCCCAACTCCAAAGAGCAGATTCTGCCAAGTGACATCCAGGAAGAAAGTATTGCAAATAAATAAGCTGGAACATAAGTACAAAGGGGCCTAAAATTGAATGACGGGGGGGGGGGGGGAGAGGAGAGGGCGTTACAATCGATCCACTGCTTGATGGGGCAACCACTGCAATCAGAGAAAAGTAGTCCCAATGCAGCAGTCGCATCGGTACGGGCAGAAAAGCCTGGCGGCAATGTTTTGCACTGCAAGTCTCGAGTATTGTGCATGCTGGAAGGCATGCAAGGAAGAGTTACAGAAGTCTCGAGGGTCTATCATAGGCAGTGGTTCCCTTATCAATGCATGGCCGATTTTCGAAACGTCACAAAACTACAAGCATATATACAAGGTCTTTACAACCCTTGTAATAAGGATGCTATCTGTGGCAAAACTGCGACTGCCAATGGAAGTTTTAACAGTGTGCTCACAGCTTCAACACAACCATGGTGTTCCTGCTGCTAGGCGCAAGCCAAGACCTAGCCAATCGAAGCGCAGTGGTCATGGGTTGCAGACGACAGACAGTTCCTGATAAGAATTAAGATATTCACACGAGTTAATAATACCGCGCTGTCAAGTACGGTGTTTAGTACGAGTGTACTGCCTCTTGGACAAAAAAGTAGCTGCTAAGGCTTAATCCAAAGGTCACAATGAATAGTGCCGACCATGTGGTCAGGGAAACCAAGTTTAAAGCACCTGTAGGGTGGATGCCTCGTTCCCCCCAGTGTCATGCAGGCACACGTAGACCCAGTACGACCTGTACGACCAGCTACAGTATAGACATGAGTGAATTGACTGGCCTGTGTTGGCAGGTACCATTCACAGCTGGGTGGGCAGTTATGCGACTTGTGGGCAGAGGTCTCACACCTGCTGCCTCGGTATCACCGATGCCTGCATGCTACCAGGCAATGGTGGCAGCACAGGAGACGTATCACAAAACCCGGTACGTTTTGTTAATGCTTTTGACTTGCTGACTAGTGAACATGCGAATACCTAGAGATGGTCGCGCAAACCCAAAACAGTGGAGCGTGAATTTTGACTCCGCAAAGTAATCATCTTTTACGCGTTAGATCGAATAGAATGTGGGGGACGGCAGATATGTCAACTCGCATGCAATTTTCCGGAAGCTCATTGGTGCAGTTTCTGTCAGCAAGCAGAACTTTTATTCATCGGAGCAGCTCTGGAAACGAAAGCCGAGCACCGGAAACTCTGAAGCCTCTGAAGGGGGAGGAGGCAACGACAGCTAGGCAAGCGTCCTTCGACGCCAGACGACAGCCGAGAGGAAAGGATGCCCAGCAGACGATGACTGCAGCAGGCACTCGGCCGCTGCCAGGCACCAATGGCTGGTGCGCAGCAGCACCAGCAGCAGCCACAGGAACGACTCTTGGGTAGTGCAAATGCAACGTTGCCACCTTTCGCTGGCTACCCGAGCGGGACGCTTGCACCTAGTCCAACCCAGGATCCTTTGTGCACCATGAATGGTCCGCACGCACGCACGCACAAACCCAGAAATAAAGTTGACAGCTATTGGCACCGCAGCTGTCGCACGCACTAAGCAGCAGCAACAGCAGCAGCGGCGGCCGCAGTTTCAGCTGAGAGCAAGAAGTTGGCGTGCGCCCCGCCCTCGGCCGAGGGCGGGGTGCTTGCCATGACGCCACGCTGAGGCCGCCGCCGCGGTGGAGATCGATTGCACGCGGGCCGGCAGCCGTTGCAGCGCCGCCGCGCTGCTGCAACGCTGCCGGCCTGCGGGCAGTTACGGCCGATTAGCCACAACACTCGCACTGCACTCGCTAGGCACGCAGGCACACGGCGACACACGCGGCTTAGATGCAGAGGCGGCGGAGGCAGCCGGAAGCCATCAGCTGAAGGCCACAGGCGACGGGTGAAGACGCAGACACGTGGCTGGCTGGCCGGTGCATCGCTAGAGGGGCCTGGCGTGCAAGGCGACATGCCTCAGCCGACATGCGGGCCCGGGGTCGACCAGCCGGCCGATGCCGCGGGACAAGGCCTAGCGCGCGGCTGTTGCAGCTGCAGGCGGCGCCGATAAGCTCAAAACTCGGGCACTCAAAGCTCGGGTCTCACCGCTGTCAACGGCGGCGACAGCGGCGCAAGTCGGCCGATACAAGCGTAGCACGAAAAATGAAGGACGGCTACACGGCCATGGCTGGCACACAAACCTGTTCTTTGCACTCGGGCACAATGTTATAAGCCTAAACAAAACGACAGCGCCCCAGCAATGGCTCGCCCCACAGCTTGTGGCACGCGGCAGTGGAGGGAGGGGCAACAGCCAGTCACTGCCGACCACGAGTCAGCTGGCTCGCGTGCAAAGATCAGCTTTGAAACAGGCAACAGGCGGCCACATGTGGGCCACCGAGCAGCACGCTAAGCTACTACCACGGGATAGCAGCAGCTGCCTCAGTGTGGCACACTGCTACAGCAGCAGCTGCTACTGCAGCAGTGACGACCGGGTAGTGCCAGTTGCTTCGGTGGTGGCAGGTATCCTTGATTGCACGTGGGCGTAGCGCAGAAACCGCTAGTGTGAGCCAGTGCAACAGCGGCGGGCGGGCTGGCTGCAGAGCCTGCGCTGACGGAGTGGCTGAGACGGCGAGCAAGCACCAAAGGCGGCTCTTTCGTCTGGCGAGCGCCGCGTGCAGGCCAACGAGCGAGCGCCGGCGAGCCAAGGCGGGCGCTGCCACCTTGGGGGGGGGGGGGCAGCATACCTGCCAGTACTTGGAGCAGATGATGAGCACGGTGCGCTGGTTGTAGGGGCAGCAGCGAAGCATTCGTGCGTCCAGACATCGGATCTGCTTCGACTCGTCCTCGTACAGGGTGCGTGCCATCTGCGGCCAAAGGCGGAACGCTGCAGTGCCACACTACCGGCGCAGAGGCCCAGCCATTGACAAGGCGGCTACCGAAGGGTGCCTGGAGGCAGCACGCCGACGCGTGGCAGCAGGCACGACGGCAATCGTAGACGAGTGGACATTACGTGGGGCGAGGACATCACGAACGTCACGAACGTCACGAGTGAGTGGATGGAGGAGGCAATCGAGGGGGAAGGGGCGACCGCAGAGCTAGACCGCACCTTGCACGCCTGCACAGATGCCACCGACCAGAGCTTGATCGTACCGGAATTGGAAATGGCAATGATGACGTCATCTGAAAACGGCGCAAGCTTCGCATAACGGCTCGTAACGTTCGGAGATGGGCCGGGGCGTGCGGCGCGACGGCCAATCAAGGCTCAGTCGAAGTCCAGTGCCCCCCACACCAACAAGAGTGAGCAAACACGATGGCATCACATTGCCAAACCCAGGAACCACGGCCACTTTGATCTAAGTGACTGCAGCAATGAGATACACAAGCAGACCACACGCAAAGCACAGTGCGCCCGAGCAGCACTCGACAACTGTCGGCGGTAACATGGGACAGCCGGGGCCAGGTGGTCTGCTGCTGCTAAGCACCTTGGTCAGTGAGCGCTGCATACAGCATCGGTGGCAGCAGCAGCGGCAATCACCGGTGGCAGCAGTAGCAGTGCCCATCGCCACCGCTTAAGCCTCAGTAGGGCATTGAGCAGCCAAGGCCGGTCAACATCGGACAAACACACTCGAATGGAGACTACTGCCTTTAGCAGATCCAACATTCACCAATCGAGTCACAAGCAACGAGACCGACACACGACGACTGCTAAGGGTTCTCAGCAAATAACCAACATTGCTGACACTTAATGGTACAAATAAGGTGTAGAGGCTTCCCGAGTGCAAACGCAACCATGCTGCAAACACACCCCTAGCGACGGTGCTAGTCGCAGCCGCCGGTGCTAGTTGCAGCCAACGGAAGCCCGAAAAGAAGAGTGCGTGCAGACACTAGAAAGCCAGCGCTTGCGCACCGTCTCTCTTCATTGGCCGCAGCATGGCCACGGCGCTGATCCAGTCGGGATGGACTCGCGAGATCAACGAGAACTGGACGGTGAGAGTCAGCGGGTCGATGATAACGATCTCCGGGTACTCGCCGTTGCACACCAACTGGACGTCCCTGCTGTCGCACATCCTGTGTGCCTGTTTTCGTACGAAAAACATTGCCGACTCGAGTGCACACCTCACCGAGGCTGAGGGTGCTAGCAGCGACCGTGACGGCGCTCGCTGTGACGGCAGCAGAGCGTCCAGCACGCTGCAGCTGCCGACACATGGGAACGGTCCAGTTGAGCGCGACTTGCAGCCAGAGCAGAGCACAAAATCTGAGAGCAGCCTTGTTCTTTCTCTCTATCTCTCACTCTCACCCTATCTCTCTCTCTCTCTCTCTCTCTCTCTCTCTCTCTCTCTCTCTCTCTCTCTCTCTCTCTCTCTATCTATCTATCTATCTATCTCTCTATCTCTCACTCTCTTTCACTCTACTCCACTTGCCGTTGCCGCACCTGAACAGCAGTGTGGACCATGGACGTCTTCTTGCTTTCGAGACAGCGCCCGTCCTTGATGTCCCACAGGCACATCTCCCTACGGCAAATGGAT
The DNA here is from genome assembly GCA_009760855.2 of Cristatella mucedo. Taxonomy (NCBI): domain Eukaryota; kingdom Metazoa; phylum Bryozoa; class Phylactolaemata; family Cristatellidae; genus Cristatella; species Cristatella mucedo. The sequence continues at coordinate 1,253,386 of WPIO01000100.1, forward strand.
GGGTGCAAGTTTGAGCAGAAGAGAACCGCCTCCAAAACCACCCACCTACAGAAGGGGAGGGGTAACCACCGGGCCTTGACAGATAGCGACAGTCACGCAAAGCATTCAGGACTTATACTCCCGATGGCCGCCACCAATGTTGCTGCTGCCACCAGCCGGCCATGGGGCTGCACTGTGCTGCTATGTAGCTGCGCATTGTTAGACAACAACAGCCGATGATGGGGCGTGGATTCCAAAAGCCCTGCTCCAGGAAAGACATTGGAAAAAAAAACAAGTAATGCCGGCTTACCACGAACACGGCACGTGCAGAGAAAAACCCGACAACAGGCTCCGAGCTCTCTGCTCTAACCTGATCCGACCGAGACCTCCATGCTCCGACCGACCGTACCGGAAGAAGTGCCAGCAGGGGGGCCGGAGCGAGCCGCTCATGGCGGCAACTGGCTGCGTGCGGCGCAAGAATGCAGCCGGACTCGGGACAAGAACAAGACAGCTACTGTCTTGGCGCTCAAATCTCCAACTTTCCGAAGGTGTCCAGGGTAACAGCGTGCCGAGCAGGCCAATTGCAGGAGCCGGCGCTGGGAGCAATGAGAGGTCACAATGGCTTGGCCAAACCACCCACCAACTCAGATCACCACAAATGCCAGGCGCTGCTGCTCTGCCCTCTCCTTCCCAAAGGAAGGACGCATGCTGCTTCACTCGCCAAGTGGTTGGTGACTTTACATCATTTGCCGAGGCGAGGCAACCCTCGGGCGATCATCGGGTGAGAGACTGGGCTACAGCACCAGCACCAAACAAGGATTCGTCAAAAAGTACTTTCCGATATACAAACAAGTTATTTTTGGTCAAGCAAGTTGGATTTCAGATCTCAAATACTCTGTTAAGGGGTCGTTACATTTGGTAGTAAGATAGTAGTAACCTATGCCAACTGATAAGGCGGTGAAGTACTTTTTGAGGATGCCTTATTTGACGCTGGTGCAGTGGCCTAGCCAATCGTCTGATTTGATCCCCATAGAAAGACAATCACTAACGACAACCGGAGTGATATCGACAGGCGGCTGGGGCAGGATTTTCAGCCTATAACAGTAGCCGACCTTTACAGTAAAACTCAGGTTCTGTGGAATGTGCTGCAGCAGAAGAGACAGCGCAGATGCTTGTGGCATTAATGGCTGGCCAGACAAGATGGCATTAATGGCTGGCCAGACAAGATGGGTCATGAATCCTGGTGGGGTTACGTCACAATAAACGAACACGTGCCAGCAGCATATGTGCCAGTTTTAGGGCTGAAATAAATATTTTGACGTGCATCCCGTAACTTCAGTATGCCTGGCATCTCGGAAATCCCTCTTATTACCCAAACGAGTTTACAGTCACATTAGCGGCCACACTGCGAGAATTTCTTTGCACCTGGGTGTATCGCGCCAAATATTTCCTCACACGAATGAGAACAGACTTGTGTCCACGGCCCACAACAAATAAGAGAAACTAGTACACACCACTCACTATAATCTTTAGGTGGGAGCTTGTATCGCCGTGGCACAGCACGATCGCGCCATTCAAAGCTGCTCAGGCATCAGCTGCCACTCTGCGAGCAGAAGCAGCAGCCACTTTGACAGATTGAGACCGACATGCCGCCCCCTGCTGACAGGCGTACAGGGAGCGAAGCTTACCCGCACTCGCTCGAGCTGACAATGTAGGATCGAGTGCAGCTGCCGATGCACAGACATCTGATGGCGCTCGAGTGGCCGAGCAGCAGTGCACGTGGATAGATCTGCACGATCAAAGACAAATCCGTGGACGGTCACGTGCAGCACAGAGGGGCGTGGCATGGCGGGAGGTGCCCAGCTGCGTCTCCCACAAACACGGCGGACAGGGTTAACGACCGCATCCACCAATAGATCTAGCAATGAGGACCAGCAAAGAGTACAAGCGACGGCAGCACACAAGCGACAACGAAGACCTCGAGGAAAGGCGCAACCAGATCCGAATCACAATCAGAGCACCACAATCAAACTGCGGCCAGATCCCTTGCCTAAGCGCTTCCAGCTCGCCTTTTTTTTTTTTTACATTCAATCATGCAGTGCATCATTGAAAGTTTTGTTTTTAGAACGAAAGGTAACCAAATCACCTTAGCAAGGCTCGACCCCGAGACTCGAGTTTGAAGAAGGTGCGCGGCGACCCAGTGGAAACCGGAAGCTTCTGACCGTTCGGGCAGCCTGTCTGCAGCTGCCCAGCACACAGGGAAGTGCTTCAAACAACCTGCTCCTAAACAGCTCAAAACTCACCAAACAGTGAAATTCATTGCGCAGCTAAAAGTGGAAGGAGCCTTAAGTTAGTGAGCATTTTTGGACGTTTCGGTGAAATCGCCGACAGGTGGCACATCAATGGCAGGTCAGTGCAGTAGCAGTAGCTCTGGAATCGAACCCTGCTGGCAGCGGTTGCCTGCAGATGGAGTCGGCCTGGCTGGGTCCTGACTGCTGAAACCTGAAGCACCTGAAGCATTTTGCCTCCGGTCTCACTCACCTTGGGTTCGACTCCGAGAATGACGGACGACAAGCGAGCTTGACCTAGAGCACCGCACCATGAAAGCCTTAAAGGGAGAGGATGGGAGGAGAGGGGAGAGGCTCTCACCTAACAGAGAGTCCACTGTCACTACAAGCCACTGGTCGCTTCTATTTTAGTCAGCCAACATAGTCGCTGACAGCCGAGCCTAATAGGTAGCGCGTCGGTCCGACCGCACAGTGTCTGTCGCCTGTGGAACTCGGAAGTGGAACGAGTGCACGAGAGCAGGCCTCTGCTTGCGGCGGCAGTGGTCTTCTTCTGCTGAGCTGAGGACAGCGATACCAGCACGACACGGCCGCTGGCCGAGCGCCGTCCTGCGGTGGCTCTCGCCCACTTGCTTCGACCTTTACCCCGGCTCTCCCCTCTACGTCGCTGCTCTGTCTATCGATCATTTACTCCTCGCTCGCTCCGAGCGTAACCCGTTAGCCAGTTCACGGCTGCCGTGATTGGGATAATGCAAGCGAGTCGAGTCGAACGCTGCTGCACCAGGCAGCAGCCACTCGGGGCTTGGGCAGCGCATTCGGCCAGCCATTTCGACCGCAATGTGAGACTGTGCACCGATTGAAAAAAGGGGGCAATTTTCGCGCTGACAGCAACCTCGAAGCAGCTGCAGCAGCTGCTGCTGCACACTGCAGCACTCGGGTGCTTGGAGCCGGCACGGCGCTTTCGGTCCTGCATCTCAACTACCGCGCGTGCCTGGCAGGCGGCACCGGGGCCAGAGGGCGCAGTATGGCCATGCGGCGGCGACGGTGACGACAGCCACAGCCTGCGGACAATCTCTCTCGGTGGGGGCGGGCCAGCATGGGTCGCTCCTCACCTGGCCGTCGTCGTGTCGAATATCCCAGACGCAAAGCTGCCCGTCGTGGCAGCCAGTTACGACGCTCTGGTAGTCGCTCGTGAACGCCACGCACGACACGCTGTGCGTGGGAGGATTGCGTCCCCACAGCACGATGGGCACGACCAGGTTGCCGCCGCCTGTGTGAGGTCCGACCATGACTGGCAACGAAAGTCGAGCCCGTCAGCGCCGCCGCCGCCGCAGCAGCATCCGAGTGAGCGGACGAGGATCGCCGGCCGCGGCTGCGCTCGCCTGCAAGCAGGAGCGAGGCTGCGCCCGCGACTGTCGCGGCGCAGCCTCGCTCCTGCTTGCAGGCCTCGTCGTTCGCCCGCCGCTGCACCTGCAACGCTTAGCTCTCGGGGCCGAACGGCCCGGACGGAACGCCTCCGGGCGAAACGAGCCGCGAACGCGTCGCGACGAGATCGGCGGTGTTCTTTACTTACTTAGTTTTGCCGCTGAGTGCGGGTCCGTGAGACGCAGCAGATATGCTCAGCGTGCATGCTGCTCGCGCGACAGCGGCGCTATTGATCAGTGGCTCTCCGCGGTCGCCATTTTCGCGCAAGCTCGCAGTGTAAACAGCGCGACCCGCTGTTCCGGATGGTGGGCGTGTCGCCGACCGTCGCGGTCAGCGCGCGCGCGCCCCCTCCCCCACCACCGAAGGCCGGCTTCCGCCACCGACGTCGCGCGCGCTCAGCTGACCGCCGGCTGGCGCCGGCCGCGCGCGCGCGCTGCGCCTGCGGAGCCGCGACGGCTTCTGCCGGCGTCGCCTTGGCGACCGCCTCCGTGTCAGCTGCAGCCGCCGCTAGACGCGTTGCTTGTGACTCCTCTGAAGCAGCGCATCGACTTCCGAGATTTTAATAATAATGATAATAACGATGCGCGTAATATAGCCCCCCAGAGAACTAATTCTCTTTCTAAGCACTTAAAATTTGCTCCAAAGAAAGCACAATTGAATGGTTAGTGGTAGCATGCTCAATGACAAGCTTAAAATGGTTAGAGTTGACATGCACAGAGTCAGTTTTGTCATTCATTTTTACGTCACTTCGTTCTCTTGCTCCAGCCAACCTATCAGAACTACTTCCCAATCAGGCTGGGCATCGTACCGCATGCCCGTCTGACTCAAGTCGTTCAGCGCGCCTCGAGCCAGCCTCAAACTCTTTGGAGACCGCGCCTTTACTAGGTACGCTCTCAAAGCCAGGAACTCACTCCCGATTGACGTCACAACAAGGTCTGACTTGACAAAATTTAAAAAGAAGCTAAAGACGCGCTTTTTCCTTACAGCGTAAGCCGGGTCCTCGTGAATGGTCCTTTGCATGTTTTCGCGTGCCAACGCTAAGCTTTGCACCACTAATCATATCGGCAAGCTTCCTTTTCAGTATATGTAAAGTGCCGAGGAAGAGATTAAGTTATCTGAACATGCTAAACTAATGGATTGATATAAATAGTATTACTACTACACTATATAATTTCAGCACTTTATTTAATTTCACCGCCTCACTACTTTAATTTACTACTAAAATCATTTCAGCACATTACCGCAACTCTCCATTATACTTGCGCAGTCCGGACGAGCCGCGGCTGGCTACCGGCTCTCCGCATGCCAACGTCACCTTCATGGCTTTCGCTACCTCGCGGGCGCTTGCCTCGTTGCACACCATCTGCACGTGGCAAACCGTCACAGCCTGGATCGCCGTCGCCACGTACCACACGGCGGCATCCTGGAAAACCGTAGTAGCCCGGCACACCGTCGGCGATTACCGATCCTGCTTTCGGTCCCTTCTGTTGCCGCCCTCTCTCCGACGAGCTTTAGCTAACTCAGCGCTCAGCAGTCGCGCTTTGCCTACCGGGCTAGCCAGCGCCGTTACCAGAGCCTCGCGAAGCAGACGGTAGTCATCCTCGATTGTCTTCGGCATGTAAGAAAGAAAAGAGTACACATAGAAGACGCTTCCTTCCAAGAAGAGAGGCAGATACTTGTGCCAGATTGTCGGATTGACACCGCACAGCTCGAGCCTCCGCTCCGAGTCAAGCAGCCAGGTTGCGAAGTCATCACCAGCTGGAAATTGCTCGAGCAGCATTGCTGTAGGCCGCCGCCGGAAATAGCTTGCAGCTTGAGCTATCGTCGCGAACGTCACAGAACGCTAGCCGACGAGCAGCACCGCCAGGTTTATTTCACCTACACGTGGAGCACGTGGACTCGTCCTCGTCCCTGCTCGCCCACCGGAGTGCCCCCCCCCCCGATTCCCTCGTCATAACAATCACCAATAGCACGTCCCGGCTGCCTACCACATCGAGTGTCACAGCCCACTCGTACAGCGATCAGGGGCAGTGTCATCAATTGAATGAAATCGCAGAAAGATATCTATTTAGTGCGAGGAGCGCCTAGATGGCGAGCTTCTGGGGAGCTGGTAGTGGGAGGGCACACCTGAGGAGCAAGAAGCTCGTATAGGTCAAGGCTGATGCGTGCGTGCTAAGCGACGTGCAAGCAGACCGAGGAGGACCTTGCAATCAATTCGATCCTTAGTAGGTAGCCAGTGAAGCTCAGGCGGAAGAGTGTTGTGATGTGGCAGCTACGCCATTTGCTGCAGACCAGACGACCTGGAACGTTGTGCACCAGTTTTAGACGATCAAGGTCACCTGCTAGGAGTCCTGAATAAAGAAAATTGCAGTAATCTAGAAGAGTGGTCGGAAACGCATGATTTGGTTTGGCCTTCTTATATGCTGCAACTAATCTTACTATGCACGTTGACACCGCATATTATCGCTAGCCTTATGGTTATGCTTCTCTTATTCTCTTACACATCCTGGAATGTAAAGCGCCTAGGAAGAGATTAAGTTCTCTGGTGGCGCTATATAAATGTATTATTATTATGATTATGATTGCCTAAGTAAGACCTGATTTTGGCAGTGTTCCTAAGCTGGAAGTAGTCCGACTTGTAGAGGGGGAATATGTGACGTTTAATGAACTTCGTCGTGGCTTCGAGCCCTATGGTATACGGAAAGCGCCTAAATAAAGATTAAGCTCTCTTAGGGCGTTATATAAATTATATATATATATATGTGTGTGTGTGTGTGTGTGTGCATGTGTGTGTGAGTTAAAATGAGGCTGTGTAATTAATTGGCCTTTAATTTCTACTTTACATATGCAGCGTCTCTCTGCTTCGTGAGATGAAGGAAGTTGCTGCAGGGTTACGTTACATCGTGCTCGCCAAAGATAACTGTCCAGCGTAACAACTACGTAATCCTTGTGCCTTTGCGAATTTACAGGACGGATCTATTGGTCAAGTACCTGCATTCTGAAACGTGTTCATGCTAAATCTATCAGATTACGACCGCGCCTCCGATTGTTAACGGTTCATGGACTGTAATAATAATAATAATAATAATAATAATAATAATGCACTTGACAAAGCGCCCTCAGAGAACGCAATCTCTTTCTAGGCGCTTTAGATTTGCTGCAGAGGGAAACGCGATTGAATGGTGAGTAAGACTGTGATACTTAGGAATCGGAAATGTCATATTCTGTATGCGTTAGTAGCAATGCGTACTGAAACGTTTACCTGGAGGTTAGGCTGCGTAAAGACACATTGTGGTCGTCGGTGAGTTATGGCCCATGTATAAAGCTAAGCTGAGGCGTGCTCTGGGCGTCGAACTGTAAGTTGCACGCTATGTCCGGAGCTGGACGCCAGCGGCCTTCGAGGCTGTTGAATGGACTGCTCTAATGTAATGTCGCGTATCTTCGTCTGTAACCCCACACGCAAAGCCACAAAGGCTATGCGGTATGCGGGTGTTGCAGAGAAGAGTTTTCCATTGCACGCTCAAAGTCTAAGCGGCTATCGGTAAGCATTTGGTAGCCAACAGGCTTCGTCTTAACGGAGAGCCAGTGAGAAGCAGGCCGCGATAGCCTTGGAGGTAAGGTGCTCGCTCTTCACGACCGAGGTCGTGGGTTCAAATCCTGCAGCGGGCGATCCTTTACTGAAAGCGGTGGCGAAGACGAGGCTTTTCGATCAGCTAACTGCTGGGTCGGGAGAGCAGCCGAGGCAGCGAGTAGCATGGAAGTAGCAGCTCCGGACGGCTGGAAAGGATGCAGTCAGCGGTCAGCAGGAGGAGAGTAGATGTCGTTGCGTAAGTACTATACTTCAACGGATGTGGACCCTTTCGTTCTTCAAGGCAAGGGGCATCGCTCTTTGCTGCTGCCACGACGTTCTGCTCTACCGTCGCCGTGCGTGCACTTCGCGTGCCCGTGTTGAGCCCGCAAGCCACCGACTACGATTCAGGCTTTACCAGTATTTATCGGCAAGTACTAGCCCTACGTCTGCGGCCTAAGTGCACTAGTGCACGAGTTACTACAGTGCGTTCGAAACAATACTTCAACACGCAAAGGTGACTGTAACTAGAATGGCCAGTTTCTAGGCGCCGAAGGCTCGTAGCCAGTAAAAGAGCTTTAAAATATAGTGAGGCGGGTACTTTTTAAACGTATGTCGTTATACTTTTGAAGTTACACCGCCCTCGTAAGAGGCCAAAGAGTAGTTCTTACTTTTGAAAGGTGACGCGCCGCCAGAACAAGTAAATTATTAATTATAATTTGCGCTTTGCACCTTTTTTAAACGGTTATCCCAGCAATTCTAATTGAACAGCTGCATGTCAGTAGAAGTAGATTAAACGAGCTCCTCGCGTAAATTGTGAGTGCCGCCTCCTCCACACAGCCAGCTCCAGTCATCTGTAAGCACCTTGTAAAATTCAATATCAAAACCGCTATTACGGTTCTTTTGAAGTGCTTCACGTGGACAGACAGATAAGATATACAAAATATGCGGGTCAACTTATATGGTTTTAAAGTTAGTTGGTGAGTGAATCCATAAACAAGAATCGCTATTACGTCGCATTTACATTGCACTATTTGTGATGTTTGTGGTACTACTACGATCTTACTGCTACGACGAATCATATAAAAATGTCAGGGAAACTAGTTTAATAACTTGCATATGTAGTTACATCACGCCTCTTATAATAAAAATTGGCCGTTGAATTTTGAATTTAATAATCAAATATTCTTTCAATACATTTCCAGAAATATTTGAAAAATTAATTGCAACTCAGAATCTTAAGAGGTTCAGCCATGGGCTACAACTATAGCCAGCTCTACAACTAACCATCATGTACGATCTCTGTCTAAGATTAGGGACTGTCTACCACGGTGGCTTGCAACAAATTCGACTATCTCCTAAGTTCTGTCTAGGTTGGATTATTAGCTCCACTTTGGCTGGGCTACCGAAAAATGTCACGAGGCCACTGCAGCTGGTGATGAACGTGGCTGCAAGGCTAGTTAACAATCCCAGAGGTTTAGCCACGTGTCTCCTTTGCTGGAGGAGCTTCGATGGCTGCCGCATGATCAACGGATACAGAACAAAATTCTTATACTGACCCTCAAGGCCCGACACGGCTTGGTTCTTTCATGCCTTGCTGAACTGCTGCACCAGCTTCAGCCTCCTCGTGCCCCGTGGTCCTCGATCGACAATAAACTAGCTGTTTTATTACTGTGCACCAAGACCGTTGGCGACAGAAACTTTTGCTCTGCAGGCCCTAGTCCTTAGAGCTCACTCCACAGTTCTAACGCAACGACATTTACTCTCCTGCTGCCAACTGTGAATCACATCCTTTCCAATCGTCCTGAGCTGCTGCCAATCACTTTCACGACTGCCTCGCTGGCTCAGCCATGCTCCTTACTTCCTCTTTGTTTCGTAAGATAGTCCACTGGCTACCAAATGCGTACCGAAAGCAGCTTAGGCTTAGAGTTCGCTATAGAAATCTCTCAAGAGTAACACCCACCGAGTTCTCTCGGCTTTGTGGATTTACCGACGGCGATTCTATCCAACTGCAATCCGGATTGTGTAATATTAATGCTAAATATTAGTTGTTCCATTGGAAGTTTCTCTGTCTCTGTCTCTCTCTATCCTCGGAGCTGCAATCTATACCAGCATCAACCTTCACACCTTCGCCGGAAATTTAAAGTCTATACAATTTCCTTCACGGTCGCTGTAATTTCTAGGATACGGAACGGGCCTTGACAGTTAACTCGCATAGTTGTGGATAATAAAGATGTTTCTGCACAACGGCTCTTCTAATTGTCCCCAAGATTGTTCAAAAAAGCTGACGGCTGAGATTTAGTGACCATTCGGTTCAGTCCCAACATAGCTGCACCCTTTTTGAATAGAGCACGTGTTGAGTTTTGCGAATTCGCATTCGTTGAATTATCGCTGAGCGAATAATGGCACCTAATCAACATACTCCACTTCAGTCTTACAAGTAACCTCTAGAGATTGTTCCTGCAGACGTAAATTCACGAAGTCACCGTTGGATGGACGACATCATCGACAAGAAGACGAAACCTTTTTCTTTACTTCCTGTGCCATAATTTCTTGCTTTCTAAAGCATATTTGTCCTGGCTGATCGTTCCTTTTCGCTACCTTAGTCGGCGTTGCTCGACTAACTGCATCGAAATAAAGTTCTTTCCCTGACCACAAGGATCGCCACGGCTTCTTCGCCATCGCTTGGCTCCTTCCTACCTAGCTGAACTGCGGCACCAGTTTCAGCCACCTCGCGCCCTCAGGTCCTGTGTGGACAATACGTTAGCATTCCTCTGCTTCAAGACCGTAGTCGTCTGAAGCTTTTGCTCTGCAGGCTCTAGACTGTGGAACGAGCCTCCACGATTCTTATGCGACGACAGCTACTCTCCTGCTGGCGACTACGGCACATCCTTTCCAGCGGTCCTGAACTGCTACTTCTATGCTACTCACTACCTCAACTGCTCTCCTAACTCTGCTATGCTTCTCACTTTCTCTATGTTGCGTGAAAAGAAGTCTGTTGGCTATCGAATGCGTACCGAAAGACGCTTAGGCTACGAGTGCACATCAAAAAAATTTTCTGCGTAACACCCACATAGTCTTTGTGGCTTTGCGAGAGTCACAGATGGAGGTTATAGGTTATTGATCGATGGCCGCGATGCAAGTGAGAGACAAATGGTGGCTCAGATCTAAGGAATTCCTCTCGCACAAATTCGAGGTAGCTGTTTATTGGGTGTAAAAGAAAAGCTGCTCCAAAAAGAGAGCTCGCAGCTCGCCTGTAGAATCGCCACGAGGAGGAGCGGAAGCGCAGGAGCTGGAACAGCACAGGTTCCGTTGCTAGCCCGTAGCTAGGAGGCAAGGCCGACGCATTCCTTCCGACGAGGCCACGCGTAAAGGCTGTGTCGCCCAAGCAAGCTCTCGCCTCGTGCATTCCAGGCCAGGCCAGGCGAGAGCGAGGAGCACAGGCAGCGGAGCAGCAGCACCCAAGACGCCGCCGGGAGGGCCGACCTGACCGGCGAGGACAGCGCAGGTCCACTGCACGCGCACGGGCTGCTTCCGCGCGGCAAAAAATAGGCCGACGAGGAGCTTGAGACCTCGAGCTCCTCGACTCGCTCGACCGAAACTGTCCGACCGACTGCTCACTGGCGGACTGCTGCCCGGGCATAATGTAGGGTCAGAGGTCGGCAAAAATCAATCTCAGCCGACTTGCTGTAGACTTACAGGCTGACTAGAGAGGAGAGGGAGCAGCACGCGATACCGACTCGCACGAGGAGAAGCAAAGAAGGATGAAGGGGGAGTTTGGTGTCGATCTCATTCGTATGGGGAACAAAGAGCAGAGCAGAGCTACATAGGAAATTAGCCATAGGAAAATAGCCTGACAAACAGGGTCAGTGGGGACGGACGGTACATCTCCGTGCTAAGGCCCATATAGACATTTGCTGACGGGGGGGGGGGAGGGGGGGAGAGAGGAGGCTCGGTTAGCATAGACTTGATAGCACGATCTCCAGCCAGCCAGCCAGCCAGCCGAAAAGCTACGAACCGTACTCGCCAGCGAGCACCACTCTCTTGATGCAGCAATTTAAAATCCGCGACGTGTGAAAAATAGACGATCGGGTGGTCGGCCGGCGGCTGCTGCTGCTGTGTGGACATCCAGCGTTTTCAGGGCTGCCGGGCCGTGCCCAGACTAGCGCACGGCTAAGTGCCGCTCGTCGATGGCAGTGGAAGCTGTCGAAGGAAGAGGCTGACAGTCACGCACGGTCAAGGTCGTCCGGAGCAGGCAGCTCACTGCAGCACGGGACTGCTGGCGACGTCCACCATCATTCTCGTGTACACCTCTTTGAATGTCAGCATTAGGACGATGCACACGGCCATGGAGCCCAGCATGACCCAGTTCATCCATGCGACTCCTGCAGCAAAGAGCTGGCAAACTGAAGGGGGCGAAACTTAGTCAAAGAATGAAGCCAAAAAATTGCAGCACGTCCGGAAGGCAGAGTGGCGCCTACAAACAAGGCCAAAGATAAAAACGCGAGAAAACCCGGGCACCATTAAACGCTCGTGTCGGTCGTGATCTTCGGTACTGGACTCAATTTAGATATAGCTAAGCATTTTGCAAAAGTGTTTTTCCGGCAGTGTCCGGCTGTTAGTGAACTGTCACACTTTACTTTTATTGGCTTTCATCTTTGTGGGTTATCGAGAAAATGCTACTTATGCTATGTACTTGAGGTCAATGCAAATCGTTTGTCCTTTACACGATGTCCATCATATTAATTACATTCACGCCTGGTTAGGCATTAATAGTTCGTTCTCATAAGGCTCTAAATGTACAGGGGGGTTACTTGCATTTGGTACCGGAAGCAAACGTGCAACGGGGGGGGGGGGATTGCAACAAGACATCTCTCAGTTCTCAGCTTATTTTACCATTCACGAGGCAACCCTATAATAATAATAATGCCCTTGATTAAGCACCCTCAGAGAACTCAATCTCTTTCTAGGTGCTTTACAGTTGCTGTAAAGGAAGCACAATCAAATGGTTACTGGTAGCATGCTCAATAAACAACAAGACGAGCACGGTGACGGGTGACATGCAGTGTCAGCATGCAAGTGTGGCTAGTGGCAGCATGCTACAGTGTCAGCACGCATAAATATATAAACGACGAATCAAAGGGACCCACTAAATGCTGTCAGAAATCGATGCGTTTTTAGTTTCTTTTTTCGGTATTTAGATGCTCTCACGAGCAAGAGCATGGAGAGGCCCAACCTTTTTGTCCTATCAAGAACATTGCCGTGAAAGCAACAAAACGCCGACCACATTCCACAGCAGCTCATTGCAGGGCTCAGCAGCTGCACGGGAGCCCGCCGAGACAATAGGCTACAACGGCATCGCCCCCGTCTGCCGCCCGAGCTGTACTACTAGTGATAGAGGACATGAGCATGTCTAGGCTCGGTGGGAAGGCATGCTCGCAAGCTGCTCTGGCACAGCTAATGCCTGGCTCCCAACCTGGTCTCCCTCGAAAGGGTTTTAACATGCCATGGAATTTGGATTTTCGTGTTGAGCCTTTTAGAATGTAGCCTGCATCTCGACCGATCTGCGTGTGTGCACGTACGCATACAAATAAAAAAAAATACTAGCTGATTCAACAGCCTCTATTTTATAGCGACAGAAGAGCCTTTACAGCTACTACCACCACTTGCAGCAGCAATAAATGATCGTCCAATTCAGGATTCGAACCCACGACCTCGGGCCGAGGTCGTGAAAAGCAACCACCTTACCTAGTGAGCCATCAGGCTCATTGTGCACACACACACACACACACACGCATACGCACACACACACATACACACACACCCACTCACACACATACATACACATTTGGTCAGACCAATTCATCAAAGCGTTTGCAAACACTGCTAGGAAACCACACTAAGTCACAGTCCTCTGCTTAAAGACTGTTGGCGACAGAAGCTTTAGCTCTGCAGGTCCTAGACTGTGGAACTCGCTTCCACAATTTTTTTGCAACGACAACTACTCTCCTACTGTCGACTATGGCTCATCCTTTTCAGCGGTCCTGAGCTGCTACTTCCATGCTACTCAATCTACCTCAACTGCCCTCCTGACTCTGCTAGGCTTCCCACTTTCTCTTTTTTGCGTGAGACAAATTCTGTTGGCTACCGAATGTGTACCAAAAGCTGCTTAGGCTGTGAAGCGCTATACAAAACTCTCCTGTGTAACACCCACATGGTCTTTATGACTTTGAGTAGTTATAGACAGAGATACATTACATTCACGGCACAAAAAAACAAAAAAGAATGCTAAGATGCCCGACTGGCTGCCTGTCCTCTCTCTTCCTCCTCGAGCCATCACGAGTTTTAATAACTCGACTCGAAATGCCGACCGCCCTAGTCAGTCAACCAGCCGACTGCTTTCAGCTCCAGTATATGCAGGAGCTACAGCAGCTTAAGTTCACAAACCGCTGTGGGGCCGGCTGGCATTGCCTGCCATCCTGGATTCCATACCTAGCTGGCATCAAAAGCAGCCGTCCATGTCTGCACTGATTTGCTGCCAAGATGGACTATCAAGCAGCATAGGAAAGTACTTCCCGATGACGTTTCGGAGACCTTTCCATTTCGTCACGACTGACCAGAAATGTAGGGAAGGAAGGCTACATAACTTAAGGCATGCCCCCTGGTGCCCCATCTCAAAGGAACGTGCTCGTTGGCACGCCTCCTTGGCTTCCCCTACGATCGGCCAGATCGCCCAAGGTCTACATGCAAAGTCCCTTAAACTTTCTGGATACGTCTACAAGTATGCTTGGTAACGAGTATGCCATTGGCAGACAAAGGCCCGGCAAGCCAATGACTAGTAACAATGGCCAATGGGGCGACACAGACAGGGGGCATATTCATTCAAATGCGTGCCCCCTAAGCTTCAATGGAATCAACTCGGTAGGTTGAACTTCCAAAGGTAGACCTGCAGCCCACAAATCGAGGCTAGTTTCGTGCCAAACCAGGTCTTGTCTCAAAAAGATCACGACAGATACCATTGAGAGATGGCTAAGTACAGAAGGAGCATAACAGTTTGCACCGGAGCCAGGAACGATGGGCATTTGATGTGCTACTCCTCCTCTGGCATTCTACTGTTCTCCGAGAGCAATTTCTGACTTCGAAGCCTCTGCTGTTGGCCCTTTGCACCGAAATAGCTTGGTTAATTTTCGCACATTGCAAGAGCCAGCAAAGCGTGCCGTAGCTAACGGGTTACAATTAGCTCCCTGTGATGGAAATATATTAAAAGCAATGCGCCTCAAGCATAGTTTCTCAGATGACTGCAACAGATAAAAATTCAATCGAATTCAATAGAACATGTGCTTACCAATGCCGGGTACAAGAAAAAGAAGCAGGAATGCAAGAGCCACCAAGTTGTTGCACATTAAAAGAAGCCCGCCGGCCACACCTTCTGGTGCTGGATAGGCCGCCTCGCAACTCAGCTCCATCACTAGCGAAACGGTGGCCGGAATGAACGTTCCAGCAAGAATGATTGAGGCGAACATTGAGGCTACAAAAAAGGTCATTATTACAAAACTAGAAAAACAAGCAAGCAGCAATCACACTACGGTAGGTTGGCTCAGCTAGCATCACCCCCTGTTGCCTTGGCATACAATTCGACCGTCCTTGCCACGATGACCGTTAGCTTGATGACTTCATCAGCTAGCTCTATCAGCTAGCAGTCAGCTTTGCCAACATGCAGTTACTTAAACTTGCAAAAATTCGGGCGTGCTTTGATAAGATCGGGTCGAACCCAAATCAAAGGGATCACTAGAGAGGTGACTTGACGGTCAGATCACCAACGTGTGAATTACTGCTGACCAGTTTTGGTGTAACAAGTGCACGGACAAGGCATTCCATCCTAGAGCACTTTCGACAGTCCCTGACAACCGTGATACCATGTTATAAAGCAGGAAGAGTACAGAGTAGGCCAGTTATGATCAGAATAAAAACAAAATAGTGCCACCGCCACGAGCCACTACCCCGGAGTTGTATAACTAAGAATTTACCTATGCACACTGTGAAAGTCAGCAATGCTGACCATCAAGTTTGGCCGGCCTATCAATAAGAGTTCCTGTCTTTTATTATTTACCTTTCGGAGGTTGGATGACACTCGGAAACGGATCTCCAAAAGACAGGAATTCAAGAGCAGCACTGTGGTAAAGCAAGAGGCCCCGCCAAAGCAGCACCAGTTTCGATGTGAACGCAGCTCATCGAGCAAAAGACCACACATACACGTGGGATGCCCCGACGGACGAGAGAGTCAAATGAACAATTGTGGCCATGACTGGTGCCTTCTCTCATTTTCTTTACCACGACGGCAAAAACAGGCAAGAAATCCACGAGCCTGGATGCAGACTGCAAACAAGCAGCCATCAGAGTTGCCCTTGTGACTTCACCGACCTGTACGAATTAGTCGCGCACGGCCCAGCAGTCGAGCACTTGCCTTTGGATGGAGTGGCAACATGGTAAAACTGCAGTACTATCCACAGGATGCTTGCCAAGCCCGCAGCCAACAGACACAGTATGGTCCATTTCATTTTGCCGGACAGACGGTCGATGAGCCTGAAACAGTCCAGAGCAGAACGGTTACCGGCATGCACAATTTCTACGAACTTGGGTTCAACCCTCCCTCGAAAAGCTTGAGCACACTCGAAAAAAGAAATCTCAGGTGAGCAGATCCAAGTGCCTGCAAATTGGAACCGGGTGCCGATCGGCAGATGCTTCGCGAAATCAGTAGGTCGTGCTTCCTTTGCAGCAAATGTAAAGTGCCTAGAAAGAGATTGAGTTCTCTGTGCCTAAAAAGAGATTGAGTTCTCTGAGGGTGCTATATCGAATGCATTATTATTATTTTTATTATTATCCCTGGCACGTCTAAGCCAGGATTGCGAGAAAGTCTGACAGATAACCAAGTCGCAGGGGTGGTTGCAAAAAGCACAGCAATCAATGAGGTCTGCCACATGCAACGAGCAAAGAGATGGCGGCATGCCATTTGCAAGCAGTGGCTGCGAGATCGATCAGAAACAGGCCAGACTTGCAATCTTCGCATGCTGGTGGGATAAAAAATATAGCGCAGGCGCACAGACGAGCTAGCCGACTTGAGAACTTACTTCAAAGATGATTGGATGCAAGCTACCAGATGGCCGGTCTAAGCTGCTAGGCTTCCACCACTGACGAATGAAAGCCAATGATTCGTAAGTACTAGGAGCCAGGCTAGCAGCTAGCCGAATGTCTGTGTGCATCTGTGTGTTGTGTGCAGGCGCCTTGTACATGTGAGTGTGTGTGTGTGTGTGTGCTTGCGCTCGTGCGTGTGTGGGGTGAGTATGCACATGGCTGTAGTATCCAAGTAGGTAATGCGATAGTACATACACCGTTATATATTCGACTCATATGGATCTTTATATCTACGACTTAATTCATACTAAAGAAACCTCAACTATCACTGACCTACAGCCACGGTGTACCTTCAGCTGCATGCATACTTGCTTGCATTTTTTAACTGTGGAATACCGATTATTATTTTCAACATTAACCAATCAGTGACAAAGAAATTAAAAATGTGTTCCTTATGTCGGAATGTGTCTTTGAAATACTTCATTTTGGCACATATCTATAACAATTACAATTAAACGTCCGTAAAGTCCTCTCTAAAAAAGAGCCAAATCAATTTCTTGGTAGTTTTTGTCCTGGGCTGGAAAATAAGCACATCCACCGATAGTGATAATAACATTCAAAATTTCAGTAACTTCAGCATGTATATGCGCATACAGAACCATTCAAACAGATGGAGCAAACGCTGAGGTTGGTAGGCTGGAGCAAGTAGATGATGGGATGTAAAAGTCAGTGATGGGACCTTGCAGTCGACAAGCTGGTTTATGGAGATGCCGGGCTGGCCGATATACAATGATTTAATGTGACAGCCAGGCTGCAGCGTTTTGCACCAACTGTAAGCATCTTAGTGCACGGGGTGGGAAAGTTGCAAAGAAGTGAGCTAAGGAAGTCAAGATGCAACGTCACCAATGCAACTTGGCTCAAATCCTTTGGAGACCGTGCACTTAGTTCGTATAATAATAATAATAATAATGTACTTGATAAAGCGCCCTCAGAGAACTTAATCTCTTTCTAGGCGCTTTACATTTGCTGCAAAGTGATATGCAATAGAATAGTAAGTAAAATCATGCTTGAAAAACAAACAAAATAAATAATATGGTTAGGGGTTACATGCACAGGGTCAGCATGCGAATGTGGTTAGTGGCAGCATGCACAGTGTCAGCACGCATAAGCACATCAAGGACGAATCACAGGGACCCGCTAAATGCTGACCTAAATAGGTGCGTTCTTAGGTTCCTTTTAAATGTGGTCAGGTCGGGGATGTTCTGACGCAGGTCGGGAGGGAGGTCCAGGCTGTGGGAGCATACGAACTAAATGCACGGTCTGCTCCCAAAGCCTGGAGCTCCCTCCTGACTTGCGTCAGAACATCCCCTGACTTGACCACATTTAAAAAGAACTTGAAAACACAAATTTAGGACAGCATTTAGTGGGTCCCTGTGATTCGTCCTTCATGTGCTTATGTGTGCTGACACTGCATGCTGCCACTAACCACATTTGCATGCTGACCCTGTGCATGTCACCCCTAACCATGTTATTCATTTTGTTTGTTTATTAAGCATGATATTACTCACCATTCAATTGCATTTCCCTTTGCAGCAAATGTAAAGCGCCTAGAAAGAGATTGAATACTCTGAGGGTGCTTTATCAAGTGCATTATTACTATTATTATGATTGGCTGTTGTAACCTATCTAAGGGTGCCAGAATTATTGCAACTTCATGTTGCTGAATGTTTGATGACTTCACAGTGGAGCTGACATGTCTCTAGCAAAATGTCATTGTGGATCAGGACACCGAGATTCTGCGCAGAGGCAGGGGATACCAGGCGAGTTCACAGGGTTATGCTTCTTGCTTTCTGAGCAACACTGGACTTAAACCTAATTAATGAGTTGGTTTCATAATCATTTAACATGAGAAAGTCTTCTGCCATCCACGTAGAAGTGTCGGCAATGTAACCTGCAAGGCAGTAGAAAAACTGAGGTTTTGTAAGGCAGAGAAGCATAAAAGCACTCGTGTAAGAGTGCACGTGCATGCATGTACTTCTTATGCAACAGCAACTACTCTCCTGCTGCCGACTATGAGTCATCCTTTTCAGCAGTCCTGAGTTGCTACTTCCATGCTACTAACTACCTCAACTGCTCTCGTGACTCTGCTATGCTTCCCACTTTCTCTTTGTTGTGTGAGATGAAGTCTGTTGGCTGCCGTATGCGTACCGAAAGCCACTTAGGCTGTGAGTGCGCTATACAAAACTCTCCTGCATTACACCCACATGGTCCTTATGACTTTGTGTAGTTAGAGGCAGAGATACATTCACGTACACACACAGTAAAAGGTATGTAGATTTGTGTAACAGCATAGATGCACATATATTACAAACCTGCACACACACAAACACGCACGCTTGCTAGCGCTACAAACTCGCACCAGAAAACACAAACATATCTGCATGTACACAGATTGTGACACACACTTGCACACACACACACACACACACACACACACACACACACACACACACACACACACACACACACACACACACAAACATTTAGTCAGGCAAATTCATTAAAGCGTTTGCAAACACGCTGCTAGGAAACCACACCAAGTCACAGAGCAAGTCCAACCTACAAGAACACGCTTTGCCACTGTAAAACTGACCATGCAGATGACGAGTGCCGAGATATCCACAATGCATCCACATTATGCAACCACAATATGCAACCACAATTCTCACCTAGCTGTGAAGATGCCGGCAGCCGCTGTACCAAGGCTCGCATAGAAGTTCATCCATGCTGCTTGTTTCTGAAAACAGAAACAGTTATCAACCATGTCATAATAATTCATGGAAAACAGTTTTAGAACCAACAACATTGAATGCCCAACTGTTGCTTTCTCTCTCCCCCCTCTCTCTCTCTCCCCCCCCTCTCTCTCTCTCTCTCTCCCTCTCTCTCTCTCTCTCTCTCTCTATCTCTCTCTCTCTCTCTTCTCTGTCTCTCTCTTCTCTCTTTCTTTCTCTCTCACTCACTCTCTCTCTCTCCCTCCCTCTGGTCTGGAACTCTTTTCTGATTAAAATCACTTTTCACTAGACAAAATTATATGCTCAGTCAATCTGAGTCGTCTTTCATGCACATATATGCATGCTACAATTGTGCATGGTATAATCCTTTATTCAAAGTCATGCATTCTTTCCAGGATATCTGATGTGCATAGAAAGAAAAGACATCGAGTTATCACAGGGTGCTATAAAATTACTACAGCATGAAATTATTATTATTATTTTTATTCTTATTATAGTAATGAGCAGCTCCCTGCCTGTCGACTCGCTTAGCTGAGTAGCTCCATCACGGAAGACAGCGCTGCACCATCTTGCTTCTGGACAGAAGTGTGCCATCTAGAGGCGTGACGGACTTCAACGCTTTAATTGGTAGAGATATGCAGATTAAGGATATATCTATCGGCTGATGTGATTTGCTACCCAAAAACCATTGCAAAATCGCTATTGTACTGACCAAAATGCCCTGGTGGCCGCAAGTGCTATATGCTCAAATCTGGTCAGCGATCGATCGCGATGAAGTGGAAGCTCTACGGAGAGGCACCGATGACTCTAACAACGGCACACAGAAAATCAGCTCCGTAAAAACCGGATCAGCCTCCAAGAAAAGTCTGCCACAGCAGATTCACACAGACCTGGTCTATGTTGAGCTGCTGCATGTTGACCGGTAGTAGTGAAATCCAATTGGAGTAGACTCCATTTGACAGTGAACCAACAGCAACCACCAGCCATATCCTCTTTCTCCTGTAATAGTAATAATAATTATGAAACTCCCTGGCTAGCAAACTGCTCGGTGCTCAATTGAAGTCGAGCTGCTGTTGCTGGCTGCTGTTGCTGGCAATTCTTTTTCTACTTTAGGATGCAACCTGAGTCAAGGAAATACGTATAGCAGCAGCAGCAGCAGACCACCTACGCAGCCCTGACATAGGACCGGAAAGAACAACAACAAGTCACTACCAATAAGACTCTCAGAGATATGACAGGACCGACGCAGGCAAGCAGAAAGGCATGCTAAGTTTCCCACTTAGGCTCTAAGGTCGGGCATGATGCAAAAAGTCAGCAAAAACACAAAACGTGTGATCAATGGTGACATATGTAGCTAGGCAGAAAAAGTGTGATCAATGGTGACACATGTAGCTAGGCAGAAGCCTCAAGCGGGAGGCACCGCCTCCAAAGGATTTGACGTTGGTTAGAGGTACAGATAATGGACTCAACTCAGAAGAGCAGGTGATATGATGCACTGCAGTCCTAAGCAGTTGAAATCTGGCAGACTTGACTGAGGAGCTAATAAGGTCATTGGTAAAAAGTCATTTGAAAAAAGGGCCTTCCACATTCCCATCCAGTGCTACAGCAGGTACTCTATTCGAGCCTGTTTTGTGAGTCATGCTTTCCAATTTCTAAGTGTCAACAGCTTTGCCGTAATTAGTAGGTTGGTTTTTAAGTAATTCGATTTGAGGAAGTCTGCTGTGACGCAAATGTAAATGTTAACAATAAATGCATCAAGGGAGTTGAGAGATTTCGAAATGTGTGAAGAATAATAATGATAATATTGATATTATACGGGCATAGCACCCTCATATAACTTGAACTTTCTAGGCACTTCACACATACTGTAAAGGGAGCATGATTAAATGATTAGTGGTAACATGCACCATGTCAACAAGGATAGCATGCATGGATAAGGGTGACGTGCACAGTGTCAACCTCAATAAAATAAGATAAGTGGAAGCATGCAAGTACACGAAAGTCGAATCACAAGGATCCACTAAATGCTCTGATAAACAGGTGTGTTGTAAGTTTCTTTTTAAATATTGTCAAGTCGGAGGATGTCGTGATGTCAGTCGAGAGTGTGTTCCATGATTTGGAAGCATAAAAAAGAAGGTACTGTCTCCAAAGGATTTGAGGTTTGCATGAGGTGTAGCTAAATTATTTGATTCAGATGAGCACTTGGTACGATGCTTAGTCTGGTGATGGAATAGGTCCAATAGGCAGGCTGGAGCCAGAGAATGAAGGGACCTAAATGTGAGTGACAAAACCTTGAATTCGTTGCGTTGCTTGACCAGAAGCCTGAGCAGGTCAGCTAGACGTAGTGTGATGTGACAACTACGATGCTCACGACAGACAAGCCAAGTTGTAGAGTTTTGCACCAGCTGTCAGTGCCTGATTGCACATGCCGGTAGGCCAGCAAGCAGTGAGTTACACAAGTCAAGACGGGATGTCACAAATGCATGGACCAATTTAGATGTTGTATCCCTGTCTAAACAAGTCCCAATTTTAGCAATGTTATGCAGCTGAAAGTAAGCAGGCATGGTAATCTAGTGAAAGGTAATTTTTTAACAGGACACCCAGATTTTGTGCAGATGCAATGGGAGATATATACTGGCAGAGCCGAGTTTGAGCATTCAGCTTTCGATTCGTGAGTTGCACTAGGCTGGCCCACGATTAGTAAATTTATTTTTATCATCGATCAATCTGAGAAGGTCGGCCTTTGTATTCATGTGCTGATGCTATCAATACATGCAGCAAGGGAGTTGACAGAATTCGATGTGCTGGAGGGCTGAGAGGGATCAAAGCAAAGGTACAGCTGAGTGTAATTTGCATAATCAAGCACTGAGCCCCGAGGTCCTCCATGCTTCAGTGATGGACAGGATCAAAGAATAGGTACAGCTATTCGTAATGTGGATAAAATGAAAGGCTTGGTTATCCTTGGCCCTTGAAACGGCAAGAGAGGTAGAGGATGGAGAGAGAGAGAGAGAGAGAGAGAGAGAGAGAGAGAGAGAGAGAGAGAGAGAGAGGAGAGAGAGAGAGAGAGAGAGAGAGAGAGAGAGAGAGAGAGAGAGAGAGAGAGAGAGAGAGAGAGATTTCAAAGAAGACCACGGCCAGGCAAGAGAGAGAGAGTATAAACCGTGAAGAGAACAGGACCAAGCACAGAGCCTTGAGGTACCACATACTTCGGAGGTTCCTCGGATGATCTTTGTCCATTCACTTCAATACTCTGGAGTCTCCCACTAAGATATGACCTAAACCATTGCAGAGCAGTGCCAGTGATGCCCAGGCGAGATGAGAGGCGTTCAAAAAGGACTCGGTGATTGATGGCATCCAAAGCTGCCGAAAAATCGAGCAAAAAGGGCAGAAATACCCTGTCTGCCCATGTCTGCATTCCAAAGTAGGTCGTTGTACACACGATGCAATCCTAATTCTGTGGTGTGATTAGCTCTAAAGCCAGACTGGAATTTACTAGCAAGGTTTGAAGTTTCAATATATGAGTTCAGCTGGTCTGCCACGACTCGTTCCAGTGTCTTTGACAGGAATGATAGAAGGGAGACTAGGTGGTAGTTGCTCAAATTCTCTCAGTCTAGTTCAGCTTTCTTGAGTAGTGGCCTGACTACAGTCTTTTTGAGAGGTGCTGGGACATGACCTGAGGCTAACGACAAGCAGGCCGCTTGATCAGCTACCGAGTCCACTGGCCTTGGCTTCGCACTCCGGCAGGCAGCGCATCATGCCGGCAAAGCAGCCTCTGTGGAGCAGCAGCTCACCTCAGCAGCGACCTGACGCCGGTACTGAAGCTTGTTCGCTGAACGCCCGCAGAGGCGCTGGGTGGAGTCGCCGGCTTACTCGGGAAGTAAGCAAGCACCAGGCCGAAAAGCAGTGCCGCCACCCCGCACTCTGCAACCAAGCACGTGCACGAGCAACGAGTGAAAAGAAATGCGAGTTGTTGTCATCCAAGCGGCGGCTGCTGCTTGCACTTCAGTACACATCCAATGGCGTAAGCTGCCAACGGCAGCGTGCCATGACAACGAATCTCTGTCACGTGACCGAGACGGCTTATGTACCCACCTATGTAAGCCATTTGTGCCACGTCAGCACCGATCAGTGCCACAGCTGGAACAGAACATTATGCAAAACTGTCATCCAGCAGCAATGACAGAGGCTGCAGTAAGTGCGGTGACGACCACAGCGAGGCAGAAGCAGACCTGCTCACCGGTGGAATTATCTGCACACGCGTTCATGTTCTGAGATGCGTTTCCTCCAGGAATCATAGTTAGATCGCCGCAGTCTCTCACGAAGTACAAGCCTTCAAGCAAACACGGCAGCACTCGTGACAGACATGCCGGTACAAATAAAAACCTGCAAAAGGAATTGAACGTTGCTTCCTATGCTGGTGTCGTCGACGAGCACGCAAGCTAGTGCATACAGGATAAAGGCAAGGAGACCGAGGTCACAGCACACCATCGTTGAGCACTTCAGCCTCGGTTCGAGGTCAAGGAAAACCAGACACCGATATGTGAGCAGCAATGGCTTGCAGAAGGCGAGGCTGCAGGCAGCGAAGGACAGGCGCAGGCCAGCGAAGTCGGCAAGGCGAGCTTGCAGCAGCCGCTGTGTGAAGATCGCGCCCTGCATTGCATAAGGGGGCCGTGCACTCACCGAGCAGCGACGATATGGCCAGGTTAGTAATGACGATGCTGAGTGTCGTGGCCGTCACCCGCTCCTTGTGTGAGAACCAGACGGCTGCCACCACGGGCTGAGCAGCGTTGAGAATGGGAGACGCGACACCTAGCAGAATGGCCGACACGTTGGCAAACCTGGATGGCACAGGATGCACTCACTAGTCAGCGGCGATTGACGGCAGTCAGTGCGGCAGCGCCCACAAACACAAGCAAATCCGCCTTCCATGCCACCTTGCAAGCCTGGTAGCAAACGTGCTCTGCTGAACTTTATTTGCGCCATCGCTTTCCGAGAAGGAGCCGTACGGTGCGGCCAGGATGCATCTCGGCTTTCACTTCGGCATGTCACCTCGGCAGGGGCACCACGGGAAACACGCACCACTGGGGGTCGTCAGAGGACGCAGTCTCGCTCCAACTGGTCCGTGCCTCTTCGCTCTGTTTCTCCTCAGTGCGGCCATTCGCCTGCCACGTGTTCGAGCGTTACGACAGGCCTCCCTGCCCCATCGAACAAACCCTGCATCTGCATTCCCAACATCAATTCTCCGAGCTTTGTGAGACATGATCGGTAGCTCGATTAATGATGCCCAGTCACCCAAACAATCCTGCCCTGTTCATCGAAAAATGCACACTGTGTACAACCGAGGTTTGAGGGTGAGGCTTGAACCAGTAATAGCCCAGGAGGTAAGGTGCTTGCTCTTCAAGATAGAGGTCGTGGGTTCAAATCCTGCAGTGGGCGATCCTTTTTTGCCAACTGCAAGTGGTGGTGTTAGCCGTTGCAGCTCTTTTGCCTCGATACAAATGAGGCTGTCACATCAGCTAACATGCTGTGAGGGAACATGACTCGATAGCTCTATGAGGGCTCAGCCGGCCTAAGAAGCCGAAGGCTGGCAAGTGCTGGTAGGATGGACAACGACTCTCGGCAGTCCGAACCGATGACTCAGCAGTCAGCTCAAATCCCTGCACTGGGCATCTGTGGGGACATCCATCTACCTACCACAAGCTGCTGCCAGCTGCTCAGAATAAACGATCGCTTGACAGTACAAAAACAAAGCATGCATGGAATACAAGGGCTGCCAAATTTAGTACAGGAGGAGGAGAGAACTAGATCCCTCGAAGCCGGCAGCCGTCTAGAGCACCTAGACTGGTCTTGGCCGGCACGGTTTTCGCTTGGTGTGTGGAGCCAGCTGACTTGTTGCTCGGTCGCACTACCCAGCACGATGACAGGTCCTGAGAAGGGCTGTCGCATTTGTATTTATTTATATATGGACGTTTCGGTCGCTGCCACAGCTAATAGAAGCCTTGGCGTACACTGATGTCCTGATACACTGGAGCAGCAGCAGCAGCAGCACCGGTCTCGACGATTAGAGAGGAAGCAGTTCTCTCCCCTATGAAGACCGAGAGCAAAGGGCAGCATTCAAGGGCAGCATCCAAAGCAGTCAAGGCCAGGCCAAAGGTCGAGTCGAGGCTTACCAGAGCACATGAGGCGAGTGCAGGGTGGCGCATCGCAGCATCGTCGATAAGACCAGGACGACGATGCTCAACAGAACGCCGGCTCTCAATCCTACAGAGTTTCAACCAGTTTGGAAACGATATCGACCACGCTCAATTTAATGTTAAATTTAAAAATCACATGAGCGAGACGTGAAAAATTTAAGGAAAAGGCCCATGCAACCTTCAGACGGCTTCCGAGCTGGCTGCCGGATTTACGTCGGGCCTCCTGGCAAGGCAGGTCATAAACATGTATGGGCTAGCTCAAACGAAGTGAGCGGGTGCTGGAATGCGTGGACATCACCCTCAGCCGGCCTGCCGAAGCCATGCAGGCAGCGGCCATGCGGCCAACACCTGTAGTCGGAACCTGCAAAGCGGCCGAGTTCCCGGAAGCGGATGCCCACCCGAACGAAGCACCAGCGAGGTGGCACTGTCGAAGCACCACTGTGACAAGCAGCGTCTGATGCAGCGGTGGCGGCCGCTCGAGATACACTCATACCTTTGCGAGCAAGCAAACTGATGAGCGCGGGAGTGAACAGGAGCGTCGTGATGGGTGACCAGTTGTTCAGCATGGCGAGGTTAGCCACGTCCCAGCCGTACAGGAGCTGGACAGAATGTGGTATCACGTTGTAGAAATTATACACCGCTGCAGGCGAGCAGAACGAGCGAGTGAGCAGATGCCGGTGACGACTCGCGACAACCGAAGCACGAGCGACAAATGCTGCTGCTTGCGGCCAGATGCACGCCAGCGGCCCGCAACCGACGTGGGCAGAGTTCGACACGAGCAGCTGCAGCCACTGCTGCTGTTGGCCGCTACGGTGAGCTAAGCACCAGTGTGCGATAGCTTGCAAGCGGCGCTGTCACAATGAACAGCAAAGGCTGGTCTAGCGGTTAAGGTGCTCGCCCCGACCAAGGTCTGACCGAGGTCGTGGGCTCGAGCCCCGAGGCACATGCGAAGCGCCTGAATAGAGATTGAGTTCTCTTGGGGCGCTATATGAATGAATTATATATATTATATAGAGGCCTGCCCTGGGGGTATGGGGATGAGATCCAAGCACTTCCGGTGGCAGCTACTCAAGGTAAGATCTGGCCAGAGCCAGCCAGCCAGCGAACGAGAGGACGAGGGAAGAGGCTCACACACAAAGTGTGGCTACAAGAGTGAATTCGGGTGAACTAATTGGTGGATAATTAGGATGAAGAGGTAACTGCACTATGTATTTGATACTGGCTGCCTCCTTTTGTAAAGAGATTGCAAGCGACCGGACTTTCGGTGCTGCCTCCACCTGGCTACGAATTAGTCAGGGATACAGAGCAGCTGCACAGTTGCAAATTTGCAAGCTGCAAAGCTGAGCTATACGAGGTACTGATGCACACCCACTGGCAAACTGCAGGTAGTCATCAAAGTCAGACCTAAACTCACAGGCCTGATAGTGGGCATTCGGGCAGAGGCACACTCATCAACGGCACACGGGCCTTCATCTGTAACTCTGTAGAGGTACAGGGACTAATTTGATCACGCTTCTTTTCCAGCAAATTGTAAAGTGCCTAGAAAGAGATTAAGTTCTCTGAGGGCGCTATGCAAATATATTATTGCTATCATTATTATTGTTATTCATGCAGCCGAAACCCACACACCTCCTGCCGTCAGCCATTTACTGGCCGTGCTGCCCATGCATGGCCTGTCCGTGCCATACTTTCTCTTCACTCTCACTTCCTGTCTCTGATTCACGAAGGACCGCCTGCATCTACACAGCCTCGTGCAGCCTTTGCCAGGCTATTCGCATTGCCCTCGTCTCACGCCCACCCTCCCCCTGGTTGTCAGTTTCATCATGAACTGGCTATAATAATACGTTTGATATAGCACCCTCACGTAACTCAAGCTCTTTCTAGGCACATTACATTTGCTGCAAAGAAAGCACGGTCGAATGGTCAGTGGTAACATGCTCAATAAACAACAAGCATAACATGGTTAGGGGTGCCATGCACAGGGTCAGCATGCAAGTATGGTTAGTGGCAGCATGCACAGTGTCAGCATGCATAAGCACGTAAAGGACGAATCACACCGACCCACTAAATGCCGTGATAAATAGACAAGTTTCTAGCTTCATGCTAAATTTGGTCAAGTCAGGAGGTGTCGGAAGTAAGTTCTAGGCTTTGTAGCATACGAACTAAAGGCTAAGTCTCCAAAGGATTATAGGTTCGTATGAGGTATAGGTAAACAATGAGATTCCGAAAAGCAAGTGGCACGGTACTTAGCCCGGAGGGGGAGTAGATCTCATGGGCAGGCTGGAGCCAAAGAATGGAGGGACCTAACAGTGAGTGACAAAACCTTGGAGTCGATGCCTTGCTTGACTGGGAGCCAGTGCAGATCGCCGTCAAGTGGTGTGATGTGGCAACTGCAAGGTGGTGTGATGTGGCAACTGCAACGCTCAGGAGAGACAACCCTAGCTTCAGAGTTTTGCCCCGACAGCATGCACCTGATTTCATAGGCCGGCAGACCAGCAAGCAGTGATTTACAGAAGCCGAAATGGAATGACAAAAATACATGGACCAATTTAGATGTGGTATCCTAGTCTAAGCAAGCCCGAATTTGAGCAATGCCACGTAGCAGAAAGTAGGCAGACTTGAATGTGAAGCTGATGTGGTCGTCTAATGAAAGGTCACTTTGGAACAGGATGCCGACATTTCCTGCAGATTCAACAGGATATATGCTGGCAGAGCGAATTGTGAGTGTTAACCTTTCCAATTTCCGAATTACACTTGGTTTGCCCATTAAAAGCAAGTTAGTTTTACCATCGTTCAATTTAAGAGAGTTTGCTGCCATTCATAATCGGATGCCATCAATATATTCAGCAAGGGAGTTATACAATGTCGACATGCTCGAGGGGGAATCAAAGCAAAGGTGTAACTAGGTGTCATCTGCGTAAAATGTAATGTATCTCCGTCAGTAACTCCACAAAGTCATAAAGACCATGTGGGTGTTACGCAGGAGAGTTTTGTATAGCGCACTCACAGCCTAAGCGGCTTTCGGTACGCAAAAGTGAAAGCCTAGGTTATGTCAGGCAATCACATCGGCAAGAGGGAGAATATAAACCGCGAAAAGAACCGGCCAAGCAGAGCCCTGGGGTACCCGATACTTCAGAGGTTTCTCAGATGATCTGTGTCAATTCACATCAATGCTCACACTGGAGTCTCTCACTGAGATAGGACCTGAACTATTGCAACCTAACGAGGGCAACCTGGAGATACTTGATCGGCGTTTCCTGCACGAATGCAGCTACGGTTGTTTAGTGACGACTGTGTCTGCAAGCACTGCATGCTGGCCATCATGACAGATAAGCAGCACAGCAGCGGAACGGTCGCTGGCACTCGCGGCTCAGGAAAGACTCAGCGGCCAATTGCAGAGTGCAGCAGTTCGTGATGGCAGCCGGGTCGGACTTTGTCCCTCCCTCCTTGTCCTCCCCTCAGTCTGGGAGCCGTGCAGCGATCGCCATCGGTGTGCGCGTGGCCAGCCGTCTGACGGATGCCAACAGCGGGTCGCTCCCACAATGCACTCGGACTATACTCACCTCCCTGGTAGGATGCAAGGAACGAGAAGACGGTTAAGACATACCATCGGCTCTTGTACAATCTACTGTGCAGCGCCGGACGGTCGTACACTAGCAGCGCCTGTGTGTCCTCACTGTCTGTTGCCTCCTCATTCACAGCTGCTTTAGGCATGGCCGCCGTGCTTGTGGCACGATTGCTGGCAGAGTACGAGAGTCAGCCACGCTGAGCCTGCAGTGGGTGATTGCACAAGGTGGCGCGGATTGGAGTTCGGTTTGACGAGCAAACGTCACATGTCGGCAAGCAATAAACTTGAGCAGTGCAGTACCTGTGCCCGGTCTGCGAGCACATGCCAACGAAAAGGTGCACAATCAATGACTCTCATCACAGGCACAGTCGTGCTGCCTTGCAGCGATCACACCCGACCAGAAATCATCCGGCCCTAAACCCTAACGTCTATCACCAGTACTTGCAGTGAACAATATAAGATTTCCGTGCAGCCGGACTCGAATCCACGGCCTAGGCTTTCATGTGCTAGCCCAAGGGTATAATAATAATACTGATAATGAAATTTGTATAGCACCCTAAGAGAACCAAATCTCTCTTTCTAGGCACAATAGATGCAGTGTACAGACAACGAAACGTCTACTTTAAGAGATAAACGTATTGGGTACGCAGCAGGTCCTGCAGATCCTTCATACGACTGGTGAAAGCCCGAGAAATATGCGCAAAGGTGAACTGAATATGATGCTACGAGCAGGTGCGATCCAGCTATCACTAAAAAGAGTAGAGGCATTGCAATTGTCTGGTTTGACGGATCTTTGGCAGACTTGTCTATGCATCTGACCTTAGCCTTATACCTTAGCTCGGACTTGGCCTTAGATTCCAAGCTCACAAACTTTCCAGGGAGTCAAAGCAGCAAGTATCCGATGTACGTCACCGAAGAATTTTAACGGGCACATTTGTCCAGTCACTATGCAAAAGATCTGCAGGTTGCTGTAGCGCATTATCGCTGCCTAGATACCTGCCTGCACGCGTCCTTCGTATGAGCTCGGTACACTCGGAGCCTGTGGAGCTCGGTACACTCACCCACCCCCCAGCACCCTCCAACAACATCCGGCTTGACTGCTTGCCACGAGTTGACATTGCCTCGGTAGAAACATCACGACTCAGTGCCGCCAGCCGCCGAACAGCTGCTGCTTGTGCAAGCAAGAACGTCTCCTCCGATGTCACTCAAGTCACTCGACTCGTGCGAGCAACTCGAGTCGGCGAATTTCGGACGGCAACAGAGCTCAGCGCCGGGGCTCGGAGCGTGTCGCCGGGAGGCCTCCCTCTCTCCCCCTCCCGCCCGCTCCGCCCTGTCCACAAAAGATGTCGCAGGCGTGTCTCTCTACCTTAGATGCGGCGACTCGAGCTGCATGCAGCTGGCGCTCGGCCGACAAGCAGCTCGGAGCGGCGTCGCCAGCCAGTATCGCAAGTCAATCGAGCTCTCACCCCTCGCTTCCGTTTCCCTCTGCTCTCGGAAGGCGACTCGCTGCCTGCGCTCTCGCTGCCGCGACAGCTCCGCCCGTTGAGAGCGGCTTTTGCTCTCAGCTGCCCGCGTCACGGACTGTTGGCATCTGATTAAAATAGGCCGCGGTGTAAAGTCCGGTGCGACGAGCCGAGAAACCCGCCTATTCAACTTCCGGGCACGTAACCTCAACCTGACACCTAACGCCCGCTCCAAATTCGAGTGGTGACCCCTGGTGCCGGAAACGCGTCGCGCGCGAACCGCTCTGGGTGCGACCGACACGAGGCCGCGTTCCCACTTTTTTGAGCCATGCGGTACTGCTGCTCTTAGCTGGGTTCGACGATATACCGCAATCCACTCTAATTAGGCTAGCAGCGAGTGGACGGAAGCGTTGCCGAGTTCAAATTTGGCGCTGATATTGTAGTAGACGTTCGAATTTATCTGACCATCAAATTTAATGTCGTTGCGCGCACGCGCAGTTATGCGAATGAGCTTTGACGCCGGACGCCTGTACCGCAATCTACCGCGATGCATTCTAGTTCCCGTCAATACCACCACAAATCAGCTGCGCACAGCTCCAAAAAATTTTGAATTTTCCAACTACGCTACACGTGCAATATACCTAAAAAATTCCGTGCGATTCCGCTCACGAGTTCTACGTTCTCACGTCCACTGAAATAAGATTGCAATGGCCCCGGCCAATACCGCAATCCACTTCAATCCACTGCGTAAAAAAATTGAAATATATATTGCGCCGAGCTCCAGCCTTTATTGCATATTAAAGTGTACCGTGCTGTGTGCACAACCACGTAAAATAAAACAAATTGTGTAACCTCGCACTGTGGCAATGGGCGGCAATCGACTGAAATGACCTGGAAAACTGCAGAAATACACTCTATTCCACTGCACACCATTCTCAAATCGCGATCGCGAAGCTCTAATTGACATTGCATATAGGACTAGACTCAGTTCAAAGTGCAACCACAAAATTTCGCTCCACAGTGCACACGCGTTCTCATGCTATGAATTACAACCGACTGCAACGACCCGGTCCCATACGGCAATCCACCTCAATCCGCCGAAATCCGCTGCAATGTACCACACAGCGACCTGAACGCGTACACTAGAAACTCTAATTATGATTTCACGCTGCTCTACTCTTCGGTTATTGTGTACTCGCATAATTTCCCTGTAATTGCCTCGGCCATTCTGCATCAATGCACTGTAATCGCCCGAACCACGTACGAGTACGTCAATGTAATTTAATGTAATGTATCTCCGTCAGTAACTCCACAAAGTCATAAGGACCATGTGGGTGTTACGCAGGAGAGTTTTGTATAGGGCACTCACAGCCTAAGCGGCTTTTGGTACGCATTCGGTAGCCAACAGACTTCGTCTCACGCAACAAAGAGAAAGTGGGAAGCATAGCAGAGTCGGGAGAGCAGTTGAGGTAGTGAGTAGCATAGAAGTAGCAGCTCAGAACTGCTGAAAAGGATGAGCCATAGTCGGCAGTAGTAGAGTAGTTGTCGTTGCGTAATGTACCGCAACCCACTGAAAAACGACAAGAATACATACACTTTAAGCTCTAATTGTGACTGCACGTCGCTCTATATTTTGGTTATTGTGTAATCCCACAATTTCAATACAATCGCCTCGATCATTCGGCAGCAATGCACTGCAATGGCCCGGTCCAATACCTCAATTTACGGCAATCTGATGCAAAATGCCCTGAAATAGGTCTCGCAATGCTTCAATTTTTAATGCATGCTACAAAGCACACTGGTTAAAGTCAACTACGTCGTTTTAAGCATTTGCGCTCGTACAATCTCGGGCAATGCATGGCAATCAACGGCTTGGTTCGAAGCAGCGAGTTGACACTAAATTGGCTGCACAAAGTGCCGATTGCCATCACATTTCACATTTTTGTGTGCTAAAAGTGAAATCGTAGGACTTTCAAGCTATTTTTCACGTTAATTGTCAACAGTGCACGGCAATCACCAGCAATGGCAGAGACCAATACCGAAATCCGTGGCAGATCGACGAGAAATCGGCTGCATCAAGCTCCAATTCTCATTCCACGTAACATATCACTGTGTGCACACACACTTTCAACCAGCTCTGACCGTTCAATCTTGGGCAATGCATGGCAACAGACGGCAATGACCCGGACAAATACGCCAATCCATTATGGTCTGTTGTAAGTAAAGTCTCGTTTTCGGACATTTCCATTTTTCAAACTCCTCAATGCTCGCTAACGCTCACATATCGGAGTTTTCAAATGTAAATGACCTCAAACTAGACTTAACTTACAACATGAATCTTTTACTTTTAGTTTTTATCTATATAATAGCAAAAAAATTTGAAACATTTTAAACATAAATTTCATATACTATAATATGTCAGGATCAAATGAATCTACTTTTAGAAAGAATTATAATCTATCTCAACAAAAATTAGATGATAATGTTAAAAAAGTTCTAGATGTTATTGCTGAATCTTTTTATTGAAGGAAAGTCATTGGATCTTGTTTAGTTGCTTGTTTAATTGCAAGAGATTTGTTGAAAGATAAATGTGATATAAAAATAGAAAGAGGTTTTAGCATTTTCAGAAAACATAAACCTGCTGCTACTCATTATTGGTTAAATATCGATAGTTTAATTATCGATATTGGTTCTTATATTCTAACTAATGCAAACCCAAATCCTTTTTTAATTGAAATTCATAATAAAACAGAAATAATGTCTAATATTCCAGAAGCTTTTGAAATAACTGATGATGATAATTTTATTATTGATATAGATAAATTAACATTTTCTCCTCATATTCGTAAATGTCCATTTCCTCTAAGAGATTAATAATGTAAAATTAAAAAAGTATGCTATATGGATTTAAATAAATAATTAATATAGGACAATCATGTCAGATCTAAGATCAAAATATGCTAAAGATGAATATAGCAAAATACTTTTAGAAAATACAAGTTAGAGGTTGTTTAACTACATTAATAAGAGTTATATATCGTTTTCAATTTTTGAGTATTTTAATAACTCTTGCAATTACTCTAACTAGTACATATGTACAACAATATGAGGATCTTTCTCATATAGTAACTGTTTTAGATGGTTTAACAGCAATGATAATATCAATTGAAAGTACAATATCACAAATTGATAGAAGAAAAAGATCTACACTTCAAGCATATCATAACTTAATTTCAAAGGTAGTAGATGCTTTTGAGGATGATAAAATAACTAAAGAAGAATTCAATGAAACAATAATTGATCCATTAAAGTTTTAAATTAAATTTCTTTTAGACAATACAGGTGAATCTAAATCTTAATCACGAGTAACTCCTCTCTAGGAAAACTTCTTTAAACATCATTTACATGATAACGAACTGGTTGTTCTTGCAATACCATTATTTTATCAATATTATGTTTAGTTAAACTCGATATCGGGTCTGTAGCTCTTCTTTTTTCATCTTTTCCTTCACCTGGTTCTAATAAATATCTAACAGTTGTTCCAAGTTCTAATAACTTTTCTTGTTCTCCAACCTTTCTATGATATTTTGGTTTCTTTAGTTTTACTATTTCTTTTTTATTGCTTTAACAGGTTTTTCACCAGTTGGTTTTGTAATCCTATTATTTAGATAATCAATAATATTTGGTAAATTATAAATCCACTCTCTGTTTCTAGTATAATCTCTTTTATTAATACTTTCTATTTCTTTTTCATATTGTGCAATAAATGCTCTCTCAGCTATTTTTTTTATTCATTCTTTCAACTAATGCAACACTCTTTTTACTAGCAGCTTCTATAACACGTGTTTCATGTTTTTTCATTTCTTTAGCAAATTCCCCTTTAAGCTCTGATCCTGGATCTACTGTTATCTTCTTAGGCCATTCTAAAGGTCCTTTACTAAAAATAAATATCATTGCTTGTGTTACTTCTTTAAAAGATTTTATTTTAAGTGGTCTTGAATCTTTATATCTACTAGCGACATCAATAACACTCAAAGCATATTTATATCCAGAATCATTTGGCATATATAAAATGTCTGCTTGATGGTTTTCATTAGGTTCAAAAATATTACAGAAATCCTGTGGAATATCCTTAGGTCTTGTTTTGAATACTTGACTTATATCTGAGTTAAGATTGAATTGACCTTTTTTTCTTTTATTTAGACTTAAAAATGACATACTTTAGAGAATGGAAATATTTTGTGATATATGTTTGAGTACATTAAATGAAGATGAATACCTTGAATCGGGTCATCCTTATTGTAAACCACCAAACAGAAAGAGACCAAAACAAAAATACGAAATACGCTGTGATGTCTGTGATCTAGATACGAAGGAAACTGAATTTGATTTTAGTCTTTTACGTAATGATACAGGTATAATCTGTTCATACTGTAACATACATTCTAATTCATTTAAAAAAGAGAGACCAACTAAATTATACTCTTTAGTCAAGAAACATTTAAAAAAATGATGTTGCTCTACTTCTTGTTTACACCATTGCTTAGACCATGAGGCTATTTGTGTTATTTCAAAATTCTTCCCACTTGTAAAAATAAACGTAAAGCTACAAAATTAAAAGAGTAATAGTGTTAATAGTTCACTTATACTACTCAGGAGGCTACATAACTGACCAAGAGGTTTACCTTTAAATTTCCAAGGTTATCAATGAAGTAATAATCAGTTGGCAATCTAGTAAAATGAGCATACTACTCCAAGTCAACACCTCCAGTTGTAGAAGTATTTATAGCTCTTACATCACCAGATACAATAGTGGTATCACTACTAGGTCTAAGAAATACACAATTAGATGCTCCAACAACCATAACATTTAATATCATTATAGGTGGAGATGTTTTATTTGTCCATGAATAAGATGTTGATAGATTTAAATTCACTGATATTGATATTACTTCTGTTATTTTTTTAACTGTTTTATCTACATAATTCTTTGTTGCAACATCACTAGGATTAACAGGATCAGCAACATTTGTTATTGAATTTTCACCCATATTTATGTTTGTTGTTGAAGGAAATGCTTTCAGTGATACTCGCGCTTCATTCCACCATGGGTAACACAATAATCATCATTTAATACAATTGAATTTTAATTACCTGAATTCCAATAATTAGATGTTATAGCATAGCTATTCATAGTTAAATCACCTAACATCGTATCGCCTGATTTTTTAACATAGTTATATGTTTGACTAACATTTACACCATCACTATGAGTAACACCTGATCCGAGATTTGTAATAGTCTTACCAGCAAGATTCAATGATGTTCCAGAATTAACTATAAAGTTTGCATCAGCATAAGATTTTGTTACTGCATCACTATCGTTTATAGGATCAGCTAAATTCACAACTCTATTTCCGTTTGTGCTGAGGTCAGAAAGAAGATATCCATTAATTTTTTACACGTAATCAGCTTTATGAATTGTTGCATTATAGTAACAATAGGAGCACTTGCCATTTCTTCTCTATATAAAAAAATTAATTTCTACTTTGAATATATAAACCAGCTCCTATTTTTTCCTCATACCACCACCATAACCATCAGGTCTAGTTCTTTCAACTGGTACAACAGCTTTCTCTTTTATTACTCTCTCTATTTCTTTATACGCTTTTGAACCATTCTCTTTAAGAGTCTCTGAATAGTCTTCTACTTCTGCTTTGATTTCTGCTTTACGAAATCTTTTAGATTTTGGTTTAAGTTTTTCAAGCATAGCACGTTTAATCTCAAGATCCATCTTTTTAATCTTTCTATCGTAATCTTCTTCTTTCTTTCTCTTCTCAAGTTCATATTCAAGTTCTTTCTTCCTTTTTTCTTCTTCAAGTTTATCCTCCTCCATGTCTCTGCGTTTGTTAGCGTATTCTTGATCTATCTTTTCTTTCTTTGTTTGTAGTTCAATCAGTTTTCTTGCTTGGCGCATTTCAATACCTTTGTTAGCAGTATTCATACTAAGACCAGTTAATCCAGTTACTACAGGTGCTACTTTACCAACACCATCAACTACTTTATTTAATAATCCTGATCCATGATATTTACCTCCATGTATTCTACCATGACCAACTCTTGCATAGCTACCGATTGCTCTATATTACTTTGAATTTTCTATTGTTGCAACTACATCAGTAATGATATATACAGAATTTCTATTTTGATCACTTAGACATATTTTAAATGCACTTGTTGAATCTATATCACCACGTGTTGGTAAATACAGTATATTAGGGATATGTAGATCAACCTTATCACTAGGATTATATTCATCAGTGTCAATAATATATAAAGATGAAGATTGTTATAAATATCCTTCTCTTCTTTCTACATAATTCTTAATTGGATCAACTAAATCACAATCTACACTAATCCATCTTATTCCCTTATTATCTGGCAATACCATTTTATTCCATGCTTTATAAATTCCACTAAAATACATAGCTTTTTCTATTATTTCGCAAGGAGTTCCACCAACATCTGCAGCATCAAATGATCCTTGTTGATTTGAGATAAAACCTAATATATCTCCAATTAAATTTATTACTCCAGAAGCATTACTTCCAAGTAAAACAACATAATCTGGTGTTACTTGCATTATAATTTTTTCATCTGTATCAACACTAAATTTTATTCCACTGCTATTTCTAGCTTTATAATTATAAAATGCCTTAGTTTTAGCTAAAGCAGTATTAAGAGCATTAACTATTTTACTATTATCATAGCATCCGTGTGGAATTGATACAGAAAAAGCTGATAGACATGTAAGGTTTGGTTTATACCAAAGCATATCATTTACACCCGTAGTAACATTTGATATTGTTTTATTAGTATAAGTAAACTCTACTCTTCGTAATCCAACTTTATTATAACCTGAATCAGATCCAAGTATAATTGGTGGCACTAATGTTTTTGATTCTGAACTGCCTGTTCCAGTTAATCTTATAGACACTCTTATATTATAATTCAACGATTTCTATAACAACTGTAATTTGTTGAGAACTAAAATCTAATAAATTTATATTCTGATCAGTAACAGTTATTATTATATCAGAAATAGAATCTCCAACAATATTATGATGTTAACGAGCGAGTATTTGGTTCATATATCATTTGTTCCCAAGGATAAGAACTGCAAGCAAAACTTCTTCTTAATACTTGTGTTTCTGTTTCATTTATATAACTTAGTCCACTAGCAACTAAATTACAACTTACAAGTATTAGATTTATTGTTTAAACACAAATTTATTTTTCAGAAATGTATTTAACATTTGGTGTACAAACAACAGGAGTAATATTAGGATACATTGTTGAAAAATTTGGATCTGTTGTATAAGCAGGACTAGTAAAGCCAAGTATACTAGAAACAGTAGAATTACTAGCAAGAAATGTCCAACCAACAGGCATAGTAACAAAAGAATTAGCAGTAGCAGTATCAAGACCTAAAACAAACTTATCAGTTGTAGCTCCAGATTGTGTAATTGAATTAATAATTATATTTGCAATACCAATGTTCATATAATCTGTAATAGCAGAATAAATTCCAGGTTTAATTGTTATTGTTTGTTGTGATCCTCCTGCTACTCTATAAACAAAAGTATTATTAGAAGTAGTTATATTTTTTATAGAGTTAGTTCCACTGAACTTCTTAAACATATCTTGAACTTTTTGTTTCCTAATTTAATTGGATCATTTACATGTACTTTGATTGGGTTAGTTGTTCCAGTTACATTAAATATATAATCTTCTTTTCCTGCTTGAATACTTTTCTTAAATCCTTCAAAACTTTTAAAGAAATCGTGTACAACTTTCAAAAGATCACTCATTTCTATATATCATATACAAGCTTATTTATCTTTGCAATATATGATTTTGGAACTTTTTCAGACTTGGCAAAAAAATCAACACCAGCACTTACTGAACTTACAACTCCTTTATTTCCAGCAGCAACTTCACGAAACCATATATCAATCTTATCAAAAACTTCTTTTTCACTACTTAAACTAATGGAATTACTTCTACTCCTTGACCTGTTGTTTCTGGTTTAGGAGGAGCAGCAATCGCAGGAGGTACAATTTCTTCTATTTTTGCTTCTTTTCTTCTTGGTGTACCAGTAGAAAGATTCTCATTAAGATTATCAGCAACAAATTTACGAGTTTCTTTGAGACACAACATTGATGCGTCATTATTAGGTGCATTTGTAATTGTGCTCCGTTAATTATATTAAGTGCTTTTCTAGGATCTCCTCTATTGAATGATTAAATTGCTCTTTTAAAAGCTCTTGAAATATCCGGTGTTGATTTTTTATCTATTGTTTTTTGTGCTTGATCTATTACTTTTTTATTTCTTCTTTATATTTTAATATATTTTTAAACTGGTCTTTATAATCTAAGTTCATACTTTCCATCAAACTTTTTAATTTGTCATCATATTCAAACACACCATAACCAAAAGCCTTTTTCATTTCTTCACTTCTATTCATTTCTATAGCAAGTGTTGGTCTGATTTGCTTTAGTTTATCAATAACAACTTTACCTGAATTTTCTTTTGATTTTTCTATAGCACGTTCATTCAATTGATGTTCTACTCTATCTCTTGCAATCATTTCTGCTTCAATTCTTTGTATTCCTTGACCATTATCAAGTATAGTAGCAACACGTAACTCTTCTAAGTTTATTTTGTAGGTCAGTTGATTCCTGAACTTTTCCTTTATAAGGTTTATTTGGACTTGCGTAAATCTTTCCATTAATCATTTCCTATATCTATTGAGTATTAAAAATAGCTATTAATTGTTTTCCTGTACTATAAACAGACCAAAATCTTCCTTCTGATTCTGTTTTAGTTAAGTCAATAACACAATATCCAAATCTATTTCTAGTAAAAGAATTAACCCATTCTTTAAAATGTTTCTTATCTAAATCACCAACACACGAATTACGAATATATTCTATATAAGTATTATTTTGTTTACAGATTTTAATCATGTTTATATTATTTCTTATTTCACTTCTAGGAATATTAGTAAATCCTTGAGCAAGATAAAATATGTTCAAACCATTATGTCTACCACGAGTAAAATAGTCCGAGATTTTTTATTGATCTTCTGTCATCAAATCATCTAGTACAACAACATTCTTACAATTCTTATAAGAATCAACATATTGCATACTATCAATTCCATTAACCCAAACATAAGCAGGATTATCTTTAGTCATTGACATAAGAACACGATGTAAATTTTGATCTAAACTTGAAGCGATTATTGTACAAGTATCATAACTTAGCATACCATAAAATATCCAATTCATTACTAACTGTGACTTTCCTGTTCCACTTGGTCCAAGTACTAATGCTCTAATAAGTACTTTAGGCAATGGTTCTTTATGTCCAGTATCAACATCTTGTCCAAAATTAAAAGCTCAAACTCCTAACGACATTTTTCTATATTATAATAGGTATGGAAATTTATTGTGTTAAGTGTAAAAAACAAACTGATACAATTCATGAAGGATATGTTGAAATGGATAGCACTAAAGGATTAAGGAGAATGGAAAAAGGTGTTTGTACTATTTGTGGAAGTAAGAAATCAAAGTTTGTAAAACTAAGAAGTCAACCAGTTGGTGAAGGAGTTTTATCACATGGTAAAGAACTTGGAGCAGGTGTAGAAAATAAACAACAAATAATAGCCGAATTAAAAAAGACTATCGACAAACTAAAAGAAAGTAAAATCAACACCACCAACAGATCTAGAAATAAATCATATTTTAAAAGGATTAGATATAAAAAACTTTAAAAGAGTCTTTGCAAGAGATGAATTAACAAAACCGTTAGAAAATGAATGTCTAATCTGTAATACAGGAGAATCTGATCTTGCAATCTATCACTGGGTAGCATTAAAAGAAGGTAAACAATGTTTTTAATTTAATTCATTTCGAGCTCCAAAAATGCCAGAAGTAATTGATTTCTTTTGTGTTATACCAAGCTTTCAGACATTTATGCTGCAAGAATACAATCAAACTGATTGTGGAAGAAGGTGCTTAATCTTTCTAAAACTAATGCAAGAGATAGATTTTGGAACGACAATGCAATTATTAATTTAATGTAAACATTTTCTTTTCCCTATATAGAAATGGATAATAAAATATTTGTATTATTTGAAAATTCTTCTGTTATCATCCCAAAAGGCAAACCTGCTCGTGTTCATATTGAAGAGAAAATGACTAAAGATTATACACCTTATTTCAATGCATGGATCAATATCAGTGAAGATATGAGACCTGCGCTAGAAGATATTGTCAATAGAGCAAGTATGAAACTTGAATATAGTGGATATGATTTGTCTCAACGATCAACTATTGGAGTAAGAATTGCCTTTGGTAGCAAACCAAATATATACTTTGATCAAAAGAACAATCAACTAAAATTCAGTAGTTTTGCTGATGTAATTCAAAAACTTGGTAATGACTTGGCCATCACTGGTATTCTTGATGGAGGTTATGTAACTAAAGACACTTACAATTCTGAAGAGAGACTTAAAATTAGATTAAAGTGAGATCTAGTTAACGTTTATTGCGTTGTTTAACGAAGTGAATTCAATCCTTCAGAGAATTAGGCATACAAAACAAACACGAACAACAACACATAAAACAATAAACAAAATACAAATTAGATTAGTTGCATTTTTATATCTTTTTTATAGTTATATCTAACATTCTATCACCTATTCCTCTAGCATAGTTCTTAATTTTATTTAGACTTGCAGGATTACTAACTTTATCTTTTAAGAAATCAGTTGCAAATGAATCATTCAGCATACCACCAATACCAAGTCCTAACTTAGCTTTCGCTGCCATAACAGCTGCACCAGTTTTTGTATCTTCACGTACATAAGAAGGCTGACGTGCATAAAGAGCAATACGAGCAGCAGACTCTGAAAATACCAGATCAGATAAATTTCGTATTTCTGTTCATCTAGGTTCTGGCATAGAACTTGTCTCAGTGCGCAATCGCAATCATGGATAAAATCCAAATCATTTACCCCTTGGTGGCCATCATCTTCCATCTTTTGATTAAATTTTGTTCTCGGGCACACATAACTATATTTATTAGAATTAATAAAATTTACATTTGGAACAAATTCTGATTTTACTCCTGTAGGTAATTTCATACGCATCTCACGATTACCATTAGGTTTGTTTATGAAATCTACTAAACCGCTTCATACTTTTCTCTTTTGGATAAGACTAAGATTAAGCTGCATTCCAATTCCTTTTGCTTTACATTTTTCTATTCTGTTTAGTTGAGTTTGTGTTAGAATAATTGGAACATTACCTATTAGGTCTTCATGTTTTAGTCTGATTGAAATGAAAAAATTGAAATTCTTTAGAATTGTGCTTTAGTTTTAGTTGGTGTTCTGAGAGAACAAGTTTTGTCTCATTATATTCCATTTCTATATAAATTAAATTATTTTAAAGTATTAGAAACATTACATAGATGGATAAAGAAAGGATTGTTGAAGCCATTTTGAATGCAATGAAATATTAAGTAATTTAGTTAGTCAAGCGAGTGATTTTGTACAACTGATAAATGATTTAAAACATGAATTAAGGATTAGAGGAAAAGAACAAGAAGAAGATTTATTTATTTTAAAGACTTAAAAACCACGACCCAACTGAGACCGTTCTACCATAAGTATGCTGAATTAAAGGGCATTAGGCTACCCTCGCACGACTACTCGCAGGCGCAAACACTTGCAGATAGGCGGGGCTGCTCGGTCTAAGCGGAAATCAATTCGGGGAGCATTGTGACAACATTTTCATTTCGAGTTGAATAATCAATTTATCAAAAGTTACATGAAATAAATATTTAAATTATATAAAAATATTATTTTAAAATTTAAAGCTATTGTAACTTTCCTAAGCGCACTCCTTGTCGTAGCTACCCGGTTACTCCGGTATACACAACATGGCGGGAATCGAGGTGCTTTCGAACGCTTGTAAATATCCCTGGGTAACCGAGCCAGCTCGTGAATCTCTGGAAATCAGTTTACCTTATTTAGCTTATAATTTAATTAAAATATGCGCATTAAGAATATGATTTTTCATAGTCTTCTCAGTCTGCCTCGGCTCAGTCGACAACTGGTTAGCGGGGGACACCGCGTCAGTAATCCATGCTGTTTGCCTTTCAGGATTGACAACATGACGCTCACTCAGAAAGCAAGGACTTTGTGAAGTGATAGAATGGAGAATTTTGTTCTTTACGATGAGATCGGTAAATCAGAGCACTGCACCATCTATAAGGGTCGAAGGAAAGGCACGGTTACTTTTCTTGCAATCTATTGCATCGATAAGAAAAAGAGGGCGGAAGTAACGAATCAGGTAACTAACTCTAGGTTAACTATTGATCTAATATAGGTCTATTATGTCAACAGAAGGCTAATAGTGGTTTTTCGCGAGATATGCGCTCCTCGTTCGATGTCGAGTGTCATCGTCTTCATCGGGGTTTGTGGCTTGCTTCTGGAGAAGCAAGCCACAAAGCAAGCCACATCTTCATACATTCATTCATGTACATCTTCATACTAAGCAAGAATTTTTGCGTTTTTAATTCATACCCATTCGCCATTCGCTCAGCTGCGATATCGTAATGCTTCTGCCGAGCTTACTGCGTTTCTGTGCGATACGTTTGCATTTGACGTCATTCCCTGTTTCAGGTTAGGTTGACACACGAGATAGACCACTCTAGCATAGTGAAGTTTATCGAGTGGTATGAAACTACTAATCACCTTTGGGTGGTGATGGAACTTTGCACAGGTAAGCTTAGTTTTGGTTATGCAGACCAAGCTACTAAGGGAAGCAGCCTTTGACAGAGCCTCGACTAGAGGTTCTCAGCTTATTGTCAAATACAGCGTTGCACCTTGTATATGACAGCTTAAGCGCGAGCCTGAGAGCCGATCACTCTGCTAGCATGGTAGATGTCTCAGTGAAAAAAGGCGAAAAAGTCCGGGGTGGTAATTACACCCGTGCTCAACGTGTCCCAAGTTAGATTGCCGCTTTCGCTAGGTGACGAGCAATTGGCCGCAGATAAGTCGAATATTGAGGTGCACCCACCTGCAACGGCTTCTCAGCCTTTCATTAGTGGATGAGCGTAATATTTTTTAACTGGTATGGCTGAGTGGTTTCTTTTCCCATAAGGAAGCCGCCTTGAAGAGTGAGTTGCATACTTGCGCCCATGTTTCATTAGCATCAGGGCAAGGCGTGAGCCAGACAGCACGTCGCGACCATAATAAGCTGCACATGTTTCGCGCGTGCTCTCGAAAACTCACCGGCACAGACTTACTTGCTAGACTTGGTGGCTTTGTGTAGTTACCGTAAAAACCGTACTTTCTGCTTTGTGCTTGCTAGCCATGTTCTTCGTTCGCACACATTGACGTCTGCTAGAGCCACACCTCAAATTCACAGCATCCACCGTGCAAATTCAAGGTTAGATGCTTTCTGCTGAAACGATGACGAAGCGACTTCCTCATGCTGTTGTTACTTGCTTGTTAAAACTAGAGGCATTCAATCATTGGTAACTGCTTCTCAAGAAGGTTGTCAAACTTTTTTTTATACCGGGTTTGGGTTGTTTGGGCAAGCATTGTGAATTGGCTTCCCGTTCTGCCACAGCGAGGCTGTGATTGGCGTGTGTATGTCGGCCGGTCGTCTGCAGTGCAGCCAGCAAGCTATCGAGGTTAGCTTGGCCCGGTTATAATGCTTCTTAGGTCGGTCTGGATTACAATCCAGCTAGGGAACGAACTGCCATAACTGTTGGTAACGGTCCCTTTGAACTCTCCT
Organism: Cristatella mucedo; assembly: GCA_009760855.2. Lineage (NCBI taxonomy): Eukaryota > Metazoa > Bryozoa > Phylactolaemata > Cristatellidae > Cristatella > Cristatella mucedo. The sequence goes on from WPIO01000100.1 coordinate 1,297,666, forward strand.
ACCACAAACCATTTACTGCTTAGCCTGCGGTATGCAACTCCTTGCTAGAGGTTGCAAGGTTAGAGGCTAGAAGTTGCAAGGGCAACATTTCGTCTGCCTTTTCTAGTTCTAGTTCTAATTCAAAGCCTTTATTTCTGATAGCTGCAAAGCTCACATTCCTATTACTTGTGATAAAACCGATTCAAGCGCTGGGTTAATCTGAGAAGCTTGTCGCTAGGTGCTCGTGAACTAAGTATTTTGTCGAAATTAGCGAGCAGTTAGCCTGCTGGCCTTTGATGTCAGAGGTCATGCTGCAGCTGTTGAGGCCTTCGTGAAGAATTCTCCTCTCGTCTCTCCAGCACTGTGATGGGCCACGCAGGGATGTGGTAGCAATGCGAAACTCGCGGCTCCTTTGCTAGACTTTCTATAGAGTGTGCGCTCTTCATCTTTGCTTGACCACTGGTGCTCCTTTCTGCTGACGTATCTCAAAGAGAAATAGCAGACAGACAAATTAATAGTGTGAGCAAGAAAGAGAGTTAGACGAGAGCACAAACTCTGTGTGTGTGTGTGTCTGTGTGTGTCTGTGTGTGTGTTTGTGTGTGTGTGTGTGATCTATATATTTGTGTGGAATCGTTAAATGTTTCTCGATACTTGTGCTACACTGTGTATGCATGTTTAACTTATAAGGCTGCGGACTAATTTATTGGTGCGTGGTGTTGCTAAATCCATTCACAACGTTGCGTCAACTCACTTGCGGGCTCTTGCATTTCTATTCGTAAGACTCCACGGATGGGCCACGTGTGCTCATCCTTGTGCGCACGGGGCTTTCTGTGACAGTTCCATTTTTTATTATCGTCCTCGGGCGCGCCACATGCAGCCATGGCCTCATTTGGCAGTTGTTGCTGTTGTGTGTGCCTTCTTTCAGTTGTTGCTCCTCATCCACCGAGCGCTCGTAGCTACTCTCTTGCTCGACCTCTCAACTCACTCCCCTCGTTCTTATGCTGCCCTGTGCACAACGGTGAATGCACACTGCCCGAATGCAAGCTGAATAAATGCTGAGTGTTCGAGTGAATACTCCGAGAGGGGATGACACCAAATTTTGGTTTTGAATTTTTACTGTATTACGAGGGCAATCAATGTCGGCCGTGTTGGATTGTCGCTATTTGTAGACTGCTGGTATGCTCCCTTGGGGAGGATTATCTGTCTCTCTTCTTGTGCTGACATTCTGACCTTTTCATGGTGCTCTTGAATGTGACTGACTTATCCTGCAAACTTGTTCTCTGTTGCTCTTTTTATTTCAAATAAAAAAGATATTGTAGCAAAAATAATAATAATACATTTGACATAGCTCGCTCAGAGAACTCAATCTCTCTCTAGGCACTTTATATTTTCTGCAAAGGAAGCACGATCGAATGGTTAATGGTTGCATACTCAATAACACAACAAGAAGAACATGGTTAGAGCTGACGTTCACAGGGTGAGCATGCAAATATGGTTAATGGCAGCAAGCACAGTGTCGGCACGCATGGGCACATAAAAGGCGAATCACAGGGACCCACTGAATGGTGTGATAAATAGATGCGTTTTTAGTTTCGATTTAAATGTGGTCAAGTCATGAGATGTGATGCAAGTCGGGAGTGAGTTCCATGCTTTGGGAGCATACGAACTAAAGGCACGGTCTCCAAAGGATTTGAGGTATGCATAAGGTATATGTAAACAATTAGATTCCAAAAGCAAGTGGCACGTGGCTTAGTCTGGTGAGGGTATAGATCTGATAGGTAGGCTGGAGCCAAAGAATGAAGGGACCTAAAAGTGAGTGACAAAACCTTGAAGTCGATGTCTTACTAGCTGCAGAGTTTTGCACCAGCTATAAGTGCCTCATTGCACAGGCCAGTAGACCAGCAAGCAGTGAGTTACAGAAATCGAGGTAGGATGTCACAAATGCATGGAACAACTTAGACGTGGTGTCACTGCCTAAACAAGCCCGAATTTTAGCAATGTTATGTAGCTGCAAGTAGGCAGACTTGACTGTGGAGCTGATGTGGTCGTCTAACGAAAGCTCACTTTAGAACATGACACCTAGATTTCGTGCAGATTCAGCAAGAGATACGCTGGCAGAGCCGATTTTGAGTGTTAGCCTTTCCAATTTCCGAATCACACTTGGTTTGCCCATAACTAATAAGTTGGTTTTTATCAGCATTCAATTTAAGAAAGATTGCTGCCATCCATATGCAGATGTCATCAATACATGCAGCAAGAGAATTGAGGAAATTCGTGGAGCTCGAGGGCTGGGAAGGATCAAAGCCAAGGTACAACTGAGTGGCATCTGCATAGAAGTGAAAGCCTAGATCGTGCCTAGCAAACACGTCGACAAAAGGGAGAATATAAACCGTGAAAAGAACAGTACCAATAATAATAATAATAATGCACTTGATAAAGCACCCTTAATACATGCTTGGTTATTTTTGTCGTTTTCATTTGTGTCCTTTGACCATCGTGCACGACCGAAGGGCATTTTTGATCGGTAGCAGCCTTAGAGCAGTGCTGGAGCACTCCTCTGGAGAGCGCTGGTAGTTATTTCAGAGACGTTTAAGCACCCAGGCAGCCCTGAGAAGCTGTTGCGATGTTAACTACCTAAAACATACAATATCGGTTTACTTTTTAGAATTACTGTTGGGCAAGTAGTCTTAGGGCCGAGTGAATCCACGTCGCTTGAATGTATGAGATAAATGGACGTGTGTGTTGGCAAGAAAGAGTTTTTTGCTTTTAAAAATAAGCACAATTCAACACCATGTATGTAACACTGTGTATGAATGCCAGCTGCAGCCTCTACTAAGTTACGTATTTTTCTTTTTTGTTATTAGGTGGTGGCCTCGATGTAATTATTAGACAAGACGGGCACCTTCCGGAGAGTGCAGTGAAGCAGTTCGGCGAAGATCTTGTTCGAGGTCTTCATCATCTTCACTGTCTCGGGCTGATCTATGCTGATCTCAGACCCTCAAAGGCAGGGCGAATAGTTTCTTCTTTGCCCAATCCATGCATGCAGACTATTTTTGACACCTGAGCTGTTAGCTGCAAAATCTGATGCATCGTTTATCCCTTCCATTTTCTGTTCTAAACTTGGCAGCTATTACTGCCCTTTAACAAAATATTGTAGTGATATAGATACAATACTTTGATATTGTTAGATAACATTAGTGAACGGTACTCTGTAGGCCTGTGGTATATATTGGGTATATCCCTAAGCTTCTATCTGAGCAGTGTGGGTGGGGTACCTCTATCGTTAAGCAGTTGCTGTATGATCTCGTGGTCATGAGAAGCAGGCCAAACAGTCTTGATTGAGCATTGGTCAGTTTCCATGGCCTTTGTTACTTTTCAGATCCTTGGGACATCATGATTATGCTCAGGTTCTAAATGACTGCCTTTTGAGAAAAGATTGTGCTGTGTAAAAATAAGAAGATATAACGGGTAACGGGGCTTGAATGCAAAGAATTGCACGAAAGCCGCGCCGCTGGGACTGCACTCCAGTCATTCATAGAGCTAACTTGTCTCAAATTAAAAACAAATAGCGCCTCAATCCGAGGATTCAAATTCAAGCTTAATAAAGCCCAATTTTAAGCTTCATTGATCTATTCATACCATTGACGTGCATTTGCAGAAGAGCCTCCACTCCCTACCAAAACCAATGTTTGGCAAAGATTCTTCAGTTGCACTCAATAAATTGTAGCTGCCATAGCATGATGCTAATTATGTCCAAGTTCCACTGGCTTCCTATCAAGTAATGACTAGACTTTATCCGACCTTCACTGGTCACTTTACTCCTTTGGACGGGTGTACGCATGGCGATCTCTTTCAGCGCTCTCGCTCTAGGGCTGCCTCTATGCACGAAATTTAAATCCATTGATGAGCGGGCATTAAGTTCGAATGCACCAAAAAGTCCAGAACTCACTTTCGGCTTCTGTCACCACGTGCATTGACTTTGCATCATTAAAGTCTCAGCTTAAGACACCTGCGCCCAGTGAGCTTGTTTGTTTCTTACCCACGTGCTGTGAATGCTTACCTGTGCACTATTCAGTACACCTTACTAACCAGGGGTCCGACTATCTAGCAGCGCTGTCTGTATAGCTAGAGTGTCTTCCTGGGTGCTTTTGCATGCTTGTCTAAGCATGATTCTCGTGTCTAATCATCATACATGATCTCACTTGGTTATTGCTTCGCTTGAGGTAAGTTGTAAATCACGTGGGATAGAGATTGAATGCTATGCGAGCGTTACATAAAATTTCTGTTACTATTATTATAATAATTATTAAAATTACTATTGTTATTGTTATATGCAGAAGCCCAACGAGCTCTAGAGTTATTACTGCATCAGAGTAAGTCTTATAGTGGAAAGATCTTTGATTGTGGACCACAGAAGACATAATAATGGCATCTTTGCATCCAACCACAAATAAAAATATGCATTCTCCCGTTGCAAATTAATCCTGGTCCCAGCAGGCAATGAATTTAGCTTTGCAATCAGAGTAAGCTGTGCAAGTGATGCTATTCGTGCCCCAATGTGTACATCATGCGATGAATAGAGGATCCGGGGAATTCACAGTTGAGGTTTTGCCTTTTTGACAAGAATGCAGTAGATACTGTACCATCAAGTCTAATCCAGTACCTTTGCTCTCATATGATGACTAAAAATTGCAATGAGGACAAGCATGGTAGAAATGGCTTCATTAGTATGGCAACGGTGCTTGTCAGCTGCTTTTATGGGCTGATGACTCGATCGTTGGAAGAGCAAACTAGACTAAGGATCACAAACATTTTTTACATTCTGAGATTGCGCAGAGGCATGTGCTTGTGTACAGTACTACTCCTCCCAAGAAAGAGAGAGATAGAGAGATAGAGAGAGAGAGAGAGAGAGAGAGAGAGAGAGAGAGAGAGAGAGAGAGAGAGAGAGAGAGAGGAGGGGAGAGAGAGAGAGAGAGAGAGAGAGAGAGAGAGAGAGAGAGGGAGGGAGGGAGGGAGGGAGGGAGGGAGGGAGAGAGGGAGAGAGAGAGAGAGAGAGAGAGAGAGAGAGAGAGAGAGAGAGAGAGAGAGAGAGAGAGAGAGAGAGAGAGAGAGAGAGAGAGAGAGTACAAATCCATAAGTTATTTTGCGACATGCTTTCGATTTAAGCTGAAAGTACGAGCTGATACCACGGCTGATAACATCAAACCGTGCCTGATGGTTGTGCATGTTGATGCACAGCGGGTAACTTTAGGCAGTGGTGACATGTACCGGTTAGCTGTGTTCTTGCTCCTTTCCCTTTGGAGGAGGTGTGTTCAAGCCGATTAGATTATGTTTGCCTGCCAGTTATTATGTGATCGTCAACATATGTTCAGAATTTAGGTGGCGTCTTGAAAAACGGCCTACATTTTGAAAGTTTGATTAAGAAGACTGCCTCTACAGCTAACCATCACGTACAATCCCTGTCTAAGATTAGGGACCTTCTACCACGATGGCTTACGGCAAATTCAACCATCTTCCAAGTTCTGTCTAGGCTGGATTACTACAGTTCTATTTTGGCTGGGCTACCGAACAAATGCTCGAGGCTACTGCAGCTGGTGATGAATATGGCTGCAAGGCTAGTTAAGAATCCCAGAGCTTCAGCCACGTGTCTCCTATGCTGAATGAGCTGGGGTGGCTCCCGTTTGATCAACAGATACAGAGTAAAGTTCTTATGCTGACACACAAGGTCCGCCACGGCTTGGCTCTTTCATACCTAGCTTAACTGCTGCACCAGTTTTAGCCTCCTCGTGACCTCAGCTCCTCCGTGCACAATTTAGTAGCTGTTCTATTCTTCTGCTTGAAGACCGGCGGCGACAGAATCGTTTGCTCTGCAGGTCCTAGACTGTGGAATTCGGTTCCACAATTCTTGCTCCAACATCTATTCTCACACTGGTGACTATAGCACATCTTTTTCAGTTTTACTGAGCTGCTACTTCCATGCTGCTCGCTTCTTCGACTGCCTCTTTACTCAGCTATGCCTCCCACTTTCTCTTTGTTGCATGAGATGAAGTTGGTTGGTGACCGAATGCATACCGAAAGCCGCTAAGGCTTTGTGTCTTGCGTAACACCTGCATAGTCTTTGTGGCTCTGTGTAGTTACAGAAGGACGGACATACATCACACTACATTACAAGCAGCGATTACACAGCAAACAGTGCAGCAATGCATCTCGGGTCGAGGTGAAGGGCAATGAGTTGATGGTTGCCATGCTGAGCTTGACTGGCTTAGAGTGTACATTCAGTAAGTGGCAGCAGACAAGAAGTGAAGGACAGCTAAGGAGCTGAGGCAGAACTGGGCGAGTCACCATCTGGATCTTGGCAGCAACGGTACACCATAATCATCGAAGTTGGCTCTGCTAGGCGTGGAGCACTGACGGCACGGGACAGAAGCTGTCACATCTAGCCTTTCATCGAACGAAATGGACAGTCAGTCTATCGTCCCAGTTTGGCTGATGTTGTGTGCAGCACAGCTGTTTAGCCACTTTGGCTGATGTGTCAGTCCTGTCGAGCGTTGAAGATCAGACTGAGAATTTTGACTCGCTGGTGCCACAAGTGGTTTTTGCTACAGATGTGATATAGGAGCTATTGCTGAATGGCTTGTGCTCTTCCATGCCTGCAAAGAGCTATTTGAGCTGTGAGACGAGTTTATAACTCTGCTAGAGAAGAGAAAATCTTTCGGGTCTTGCCCCTCTAGATAATAATGATAATAAATTTGATGTAGCGCCCTCAGAGAAATCAGTCTCTTTCTAGGCACTTTACATTTGCTGCATAGTAAGCACGATCGAATGGTTAGTGGCAGCATGTTCAATAAACAGCAAGAGTAACATGGTTATAGGAGTGACATGCACAGGGTCAGCATGCATGTGAACATTTTGCAGGTCATGCCCGCACCAGATGAAAAGCGTGGCTGCTCCACCTCTGCATGCAAACATGTGAGTTTTCCAACGTGATGGACATGCCTCTCCGAGCCAGCCTTGTTACTCTGCCTCTGATCGAAACAGTGACTGACCGACAGAGGAAGGTGTTGAAGGGCTGCTTAGTGTTTTATCAAACTCAACTGCTCTTAGCCAACTTTCTCGGGTTGAGTGGCATGCAAGCACTCCAAGTGGAGCTGCATTTGTCAAGCTTCAGTGTGGAGCTCACCCTGTACTCAATCGCCTACTACGTACTAGTTCCTTAATTGGCGATGTCTTTTTCGGAGAGGCGCCGTGCCTTGGTAAAGGAGAGACGTTCCTCCTCAGGGCGAGTCTCGGGTATTAAAGAGTCGTTCATCAAAGCAGCAACGTACAACAACAACAACAAGCATACAAGCAAAGCAGAGAAGCATGAACACGAGACCATTAATGGAATTCGTGTGCCTCTGGTGCTTCTTCTTTTGTAAAACTAATTCAAATGTCATTGTTCAGGTCGAAATCGCTACATTAGTGCCAGAGTTTCTTGTGGGCACCGTGTAATCTGCTGCTTGTTTTCCAAATTTCTTTCAGGGGCACCAAGTTTTCTGCGCTTCACTTTTGCATTCCATCCCTGCAGCTGACTCACGTGGACTTGCAGGGCAGTCAATTTTGCTTCCGGCCGGACAGGAACAAGACTGAATGCACGCAACTTCTTTCGTTGCTGACCCCGGATCATTATAGATGTGCTCTCGCTCTCTTTTGGCCAAAGTGTTCGTTGAGAGCGTACCGGCGAGCCTCCATAGTTTTGCTGCTTCAATGCTAGGTAATGCTCGACGGTGCCGGCCATCTGAAGCTGGCCGACTTTGGTCTCGCTCGCGTCGAGGGCGAAAACTTGGAAGAGCTCCTGCAGATGTTTGCCGTCGGACAGGACGACGCTTCAGAGGACGGGGACGGTCTTGCAGACGACACACCCGAGAGCTACAAATATAAGACGTACACCAAAGGTAGGCACTCGCTCAGTCTTGCTTTGGAGTCTTCCACTCACGAGAGAAGCCATTGCATGTCTTTGTAATTCGTCGCAGCCTGCTTCCCATTGGAATCGCTGCGCTTGGTTGAAGGAATGCACTGCATTTAATTTAACATCGCCGTGCCTTCGCTCAGCTGGCGAAAGGAGAAAAGTCTTATAGGCACACAACTTTTGTTTATTTATATCGTTTCCGTGTACGTACTTCGAGATCTTTCTCCCCACTCACATGCCATGGATGCAAAGATTCGCCAGCATTCGTGAGGGTCGAGACTGCAAATTCTCATTACTTCTGAGCAAAAGCCCAGTGCTAATATGTAGCCGTGAACTGGCCTGGCTGAGTAACCTCCTATTGTTTGCAAAGGTAGTTGTGGGTTCCAGCATCTTAATTATCAAGCCGTACTGGCAACTGATGCATGTTACATATTAGGACCATGCTCAAAATTCATAAAGTTTTCTTTTGGCCACTTTTTTTTTAGCCAGCACTAAGCATCCTAGAGGGCATCTTCAGAAGTATATTCACGCATGAAAAGAATTTCTTTATCTTTATGCCAACACTTCTCGTTCTCACTTGAAAGATGTCCACAAATGCATTATTATAACTAGTTTTCATATTTCTACAATTCGTTGAAGTTTCATAAAACAGGCTGCTACTCGTGGGCAGGCAAGATATAACCTAGCCATGCAATTAAAGTGCTGTGGTTAGCATGTAATATTGTTTAGTGACTGATCCAGAATCTCTTTCTTAAATCACCGAATGAATTTCTTGAAATGTGTGTACAAGTAGCTTGCAATCAATCTATCATGCGTGTATTCCCAGGTGCACCGGAGTTTATTTGCTGTTCCTGTATTACGACTATTAGGAACTGAACACGTGGCAATTTTAGGCCAAGTATTTTCTAGCATGATCTAATCCACTATAATAATAATAATAATAATAATAATAGCAATGCACTTGATAAAGCGCCCTCAGAGAACTCAATCTCTTTCTAGGCGCTTTACATTTGCTGCAAACGGAAACGCGATTGAATTGTGAGTATTATCATGCTTGATAAACAACATGAATAACAGGTTAGGGGTGACATGCACAGGGTCAGCATGCAAGTGTGGTTAGTGGCAGCATGCACAGTGTCAGCACGCATAAGCACATGAAGGGCAAATCACAAGGACCCACTAAATGCTGTCCTAAATAGGTGTGTTTTTAAGTTCTTTGATGAGAGGCGTTCTAGAAGAACTTTGGGATCGATATTATCAAAAGTAGCCGAAAGATCGAGCAAAACAAGCAGAGACACCCTACCTATGTCTGCGTTCCTAAGTAGGTCGTTGTACACCCGAAGCAATGCTGATTCTGTGGAGTGATTAGCTCTAAAGCCAGACTGGAACTTACTAGCAAGCATATTAAGCATTGATTATGATATGCCTAGGTCCTAGTGTTCATAATTGACCATTCACTAATAGACTATATCTACAAATCCGTTAGCGACAGCTCTGTGATGGTTGCAACGTTTGCATGTCTACTGGATTGCTGCTTTCGCGAATATCTGGTTTGGCGACGACCGCGTGACACTCCGCATGCCCTTACACAAGCACACTCTCACGTGCAAGCACATTGATGCAAATGATGCAATGTGTGTGCCACAATTACGGACAAGCATTTCTTGCTCTCGGCGTGTGCTCCCGTATGCCGCTATGGCAGCAGAGATGCGATTTTTTTGGCGGCACACTTCGCCAGACTTTCAAGGCTCTGTCCTGTGTCAGCGCTGTTACGTCCTCGTGCTCCGACCTTGCGTACCTGCCGCCGATGGAAGGAGGTGGCAGAGGCGGGCACTGTGGCCACCGCCACGGTGACAGGAAACACGGGCAAGTGGCCGCACGGAGCGATGGCCACTTGCTCGTATCTCACTTGCCCGTTCGCCAGCCCCCGAATCTTCCTACTGTTTCTCGTGCTCGAGTCGACCGAATCCCTAATCGAATCCTCCTAACCGAATCCCGAATCCCCCGAATCGGCCTCTCATGCTCGAGTGCAAGCCGTGTCGACGTCTGCCGTGACCCGGTGGCAGCTTCGCTAGCCGCACTCGCCGACGCTGGCACGCCCTGCTCTGCGGCGGCTTGCTCTGTGAGATATTCCAGCTTCCCCTTCTTGTCTGTTTGGTGCCCCCTGCCCCAGTCATCCGTTTGCATGAAATAGTGCAGCTCCTCGTTCGGAATTACGCCACGAGTCTACGTGTCGTCGCTTGAGTTGCGTGGCAAGCCGTCATCGTTTGAGCAAGGTGCAGACGTTGCACTAGACGTTGCACGTTGCGATACCGGATCTCTGATCCTCGGCACACTGTGCGGCTCCGCTGCGACCTGGGCTGGCTGACGCTCCGGAAAAGTCGGCACTCATCGTTCGCTGTTCTCTCGAGCAGGCTCTCCGGCGTACATGGCGCCAGAGATAATCGAAGGTGGCCCGCACACGATGGCCACCGACCTGTGGTCGCTGGGCTGCGTCTTGTATGAGCTCTTCACCGGTGAGAGGCTGACCCCTGTGCGACCTCGGCCGCCGAACCGCCACCACAGCTCGCGCTGCCGCTGCTTTTGCCTAATCCTGCGCTGCCAGCAGTGCCTGCATGCTACAATCAGGGGCAGGGGCTCGTTCAATTTCCGGACGGCTACTCAGCCAAGACGCATCCGCATGTCTCCCTCCAGGCCATCCACCGTTCGTGGCTGAAGCGTATCACGACCTGGTGCATCAGATCCTGCACACCGACTATCCGGCGCCCAAGGTGAGGGGAGCGCGGCTTTCGGCTAAGCCGTCTCCCGACTTCGTGGACCTGCTGTCGCAGTTGCTGCACAAAGATCCAACGGCTCGGTGAGGAATGCTTGGCATCGCGCTCGAGCCTTTGCACACTTCCTGCACGACTGCGGCTTTACCGCCTGCTCCCTGTGCGGACGTGAGTGAGGCGAACCGTATGCACGCTGCGCTAAGGGAGGAGAAGGAGGAGCGCTCGGCTTGTTCCACTGAGGCATGCACCAAATAAACAAAAAGCTTCCTGTGTCGAAAGTGAGATGGATGCCGCCGCTATATATCTTTTCATGCACTGCAAGTGTGCCTTTCATATCGGCTTGATTAGTCTCACTAGGTCCACCGTGGTTATCAGGTTCCGGCAGTAAAACTTGATAACTGTAAAGTGTCACCTCGAGTGTACGTCTTTCCCACAGCTGCTGCATCTCTATCGCTGTGCTTTTGCATGAGTGACGTAGCTCTACCGTGGCCACCTGACCGTCATGCCTCAGCGGACTGCCTCATGTAGACGCCTGCTTCGCCTGCCGTGCCTCTATCTCAGTGAGATCCTTTTGCGGCGGTAGTGCTCGGCAGCAGTTTCATTCATGCAGGTGCTTTGTGTCTATCGTCTGCTCTCGTCAAAGCGTTGATAGCAGCAGCCTTGTGCCAGACGCAAAACGGCGTTCGCCCATACACAGAGTCGACCTGTTTTTCTCGCATCGCTGTCGTGCATGACTCGATCGCCACTGAACGGCATCACCTTGCGCCCGCCTTCAGAATAGCATGGGAAGGCCTGCTGCTGCATCCGTTTTGGAATGGCGCCGTCAAGGATCTGAGCGCAGAGCCGGAGCGAGCACCGACTCGCACCGACATGAGGGCCGCCACGCCGCTGACGCGGCGAAGCAGCGTCAACCTTCTGGAGCTGACCAAGACGGGCACGTCGTCGCTCGGCCACATCAAGGAGGTCGACTCTCTCCTGCGCAGAAGCGTCGACCGGCCGATCAGCGCCCTCGGAGGCAGGAGTGAGTCTCGGAGCTGCTGCCGAGAGCAGCGCGCCGGCACCGTGCGGTGCGGTTTGCGTGCGACGCCGTCGAGCACCGTTCATTTGCCATTGCTGCACCACTGCTGCCGTGCGGGTGCTCCACCGAAAGCTTCTCTCAATTGCAGATGACAGAGACGGCTGGAGCGATTTTCGCCCCAAATCTGCATTAGGCGGCATCGAGGAGACAAAGCCTCCCATCTTTGCCCTGAGGTAATCTTAGGACATGCACATGGATGTTTGCGCACCGGCCTCGCTGCGTGGCTGACTGGGACGAAGATTGGAGTGCGATCTCAGGGGTGCCAATGAGATCTTTTAGGATTGTCAGTGTGAGAGCTGGCTAAAAGCTTAATGCGTTAGGTGGAGACAAGTTGGGTTAGTGGAGACGTCTTTGAAAGGATGATCCGGGCAGCACCAGTGTAGTCGACTGAAATGGATTTGTATGTTCATTTTGGTTGTGCCAGCAATACTTCGTGGCGGTCTGTCAGCATGCTTGATGTTGATCTCTAAATATTATCGAAGGGCGTGATCTTTAATTCACTCGGAAGTAATGCAATGCTGCATGGGCGTAGTCTGTACGGCACTGGGCAGCTTCATGGAATGTCAGCAAACATTATTAAAAGCAAAATTGATGATAGGAATATGTATATTTTGCACTTTTAGCTGGTTGAAAACTTCTTTTCAGAGCGCTAGCACCTGGACGGCCCCTCCCTCACACGGCTGTGGTGCTTTGCATGTATGCTTCGTATGCACCAAAAGTCAGCAACTCCCTTCCAGCTTTGGGCAGCGCCTGCAATGACGTTGCGTCATTTAAGTCTCAGCCAAAGACAAATTCGTTCTGCTCCGCTCTCCCTTCGCCCCCCCCCGTGGACTTGTCCCTCTTCTTCTTGTATGGTTTGCATGCTTTCGTATGCACGATTCAGTGCGTGCTACTTACCCGGCGTCCTACAGACCATCGGCCCTTCATGTGTCTTGTGACCTATTGTATGCTGGTGTAAGCATGATATTGTATGCACTTAATCCTTGCTTACTGCTTCTCTTGCAGCAAGTTGTAAAGCGCCTGGATAGACATTTAGCTCTCTTCGGATGCCGTAAAACAACTTATTAATAATAATATTATTATTATTGTTAATATTACTAGTTGCACGCTACTTAGACTACTACCAGGTCATGCTGCTACCGAGTGCCAAGCAATATTTGCGAGCTTACTTAGGTAAGCTCAGGTTTTCGTTCAGGTGCTTTTTACCTTCTTTTTATTTTTATTTACTTTGCAGACACTGAAAGTGATCTTGCTATTGCTTGGCAGTGGCATTAATTTGTTGGTAAAATAAAAATATTAGCACTACTCTCCTTTGTGGCAGAGCTGTAGCAGCGCAGTCGGCTTGATATACCGATCCGACAGCCACTGCCCTTTGCTTGACCTTAGCAGCGATGCTGCATTGGAGAGCGAGTGCGTCGAGCGATGGGCCTCACGCAATCACGCGGTCACGTGGTCGCTCAGGTTGCCGCGCTCGCTCGCGCTAGCAAAGCCGACTTCTAGCCTTATGTTCCCCCGACCCCTCATTCTTATCTCCAAGCTCAAAGCCTAAAGGCTCGGCCGCGGCGGAGCTGAGCGCTCTCGGAGACGAGCGCGCCCTCACGAGGACCGTCGAGCCCGGTGACGCTCGCCAGCTGCTCTACTGGGACAGCGACTGGTCGGTCACGTCCATCGTCGACAATCCGTGGGTAGGTAGCGCTGCGGCAATGAAGCGGTGGCGTCTGTGGCGTCGGCTGCAGCGCAGAGCTGGCCAACGGTGCGTGCCCGGGCCGCCACATCCGCTAACTGTGCTTGGCCGGGCTGCTAAGGCGAGCCCGATGGCTGCTGCTTGAGGCGCGCGTGGCGCCACCTATCTCTCTCCTGTAGATACAGAAGCTGGGCGCTCTGAAGTACGACGTCAAGGTTTTGCCAGTACCTCCCTACCCAAGTATGGCTCCTGAGATGCACGTGCCGTTGCCTGCACGTATTTACGTCGTCAGTGGGTGCCACTGCACGCACATACTGCGCGCGGGCTCTCACGTGGCTTCACTTCTGGACCCGCAGCAGCTTCTGCTCTGTCCGGCCTTCCTTGGCACTAGTGAGCAGCACTTGAGCTCAGCCAAGTTATGGCGAACGTTTGAGATTGTTCACCTCTCTTCCTGTCTTTCTTCCTTTCCGGCACGCCGCTCGTGCAACTCGCTGTGGCAACCGTGCTTTTTACGTGTTCACTCTCGGCATCAGCGTTCATCGGCATCAAACGCATTCCCGTCGAGTCAATGGCGCACTGCACTGCTAGCTATCCTTAGCCTCGTTTTCGTTGACCGTGTATGCTCAGTAGCACAAATAGCCTACGCTCGATACAAAGTTTCGCAGGTTTTTCTTTATCGTGGCGGAGCACCTTCGTTCGACTGCCGATACATTGCATTAAAAAGAAAATCGACAGAAATATGGAAAATAGGCATTCTCACGCACCTGCTCACCCTGACCCCGCCTATGGGCGGCCGCGCAAACGATGCTGGTCGCACGGAGCGACTCTCAAAGCTTGAGGCGGCTGACCCTTGCGGCGCTTCGTCCGTGGGAAATGGCGAGTGTCGAGAAAGTTTTGAGAATCGGAAAGTGTCGAGATCAAGAGCTTCTCGTGCTGCTACCAGCCCACTCTTGCCGAACTGCCTCGAGTGAGCGGCACAGCATCCTTTTGATTCCGATTCCGATTTTTGATTTGATTCCTTTGATGACCCTCGAGGGTCATTTCGAGTAGCTGTCATCACCGTCCCAGTCCCAGGTCCGGTGTCGCCCTGCTCTCGGCAGCGCCTTGGCCATTGCCTTTGCTTTGCCGTGCCCCTCTGTGCAGGCTGCTCACACTTGCCAGCACGAACAGCGGCGGCCATTGCCCTTTTAAGCGGAGAAAATCGCAGCCATGCAGCCAAAAGACTTGGCCAAGCACCTGACGGCGATCACCGATCTTCTGCTGGCACCGGAAAAGGGGCCGCCCACGCAGAAGCGCGCGCACCTCGTGTGCTACGCCACGGCGGCAAGTGACGAGCCGCGGGCGGCCAACTTTCTCGTGAAGAGAGGCGTGCTGCCGGCTCTGCTGAAGCAGCTCAAGGACGCGCAGCACGTCGACATGTAAGGCGACTCCTCGGCCACCTGTGCCCATTCACCTGTGTCGCCTTGCCTTTTACGACTTTAGCGGTTATAATGATGATAATAATAATAATAATAATAGCACACTTGATAAAGTGCCCTCAGGTAATTCAAGTCTCTCTTTCTAGGCACTTTACATTTGCTGCAAAGGAAACACGATCGAATGGTTAGCAGTAGCATGCTCAATAAACAATAAGAATAACATGGTTAGGGGTGATGTGCACAGGGCAGCATGCAAATGTAGTTAGTGGCAGCATGCAAAGTGTCAGCTCGCATAAGCACATACAGGTAGGATCACAGGGACCCACTAAATGCTGTCATAAATAGATGCGTTGGCTCTGCAGCCTGCTGGCCCGCTGTATCAGCCAGATGCAGGCAATCGCACTCATTCCCAGCACTTGCTCGCAGAACGTAGGTATCTGGCACGTGCTCATTAACTGGCGATCCAAAGCCATAAAGCTCTTTCTGGTTCAGTATCGTGAACGGTGGATATGCAGCTGATGGGAACACGATGAGTACCGATCGCAGCAATAAAAGCCAAGCAGAATATTGTTTGATCTGTATCGCACCATCCATGAAGGAAGCGGCTGCTACAGCAAATACCTCACGAACATTATGTAGTGCTGCATAGCAACCCCGACAAATGTAGTACTGTAAGCAACGAACGACATTCACTAATCAGTTGTCATGCAGCCTTTTCACCATTTGTAGAAGCACCTAAAAAGAGATTCTGTTCTCTCAGGGTACTATGCATGCATATATGTCTTATTGTTATTGCGCTTGTATAAACGACATCTATATGGGGACGATGAAACTGGACTGCTTGCTAATTATTCTTGTCGACTGTCTTATAAGAGTGTGCAGTGCACGAGCTTTTTCGGGCACATGATCGCATTCTACTTTTCCGCCATTATCCAGCCATTCTCATAACAGAACTAAATTGTGCACACTATAGCGTTAGTTTGGCCCAGGGGTAAGATGCTGGCTTTTAAAGACCAAGTTCGTGGGCTCGAGTCCTGTTGCATATGTAAAGTGCCTGAATAGAGATTAAGTTCTCGCAGGGCACTATTTGGATGAATTATACTGTCTATGCATATATTTTATCCAGGCCTATCGCCTCGGTTTGGGATTTAGTTGAGTCTGCCTTCATGACACGCAAGCCTAGCTGCCGAGTTTGGCACCAATTGTAAGCACGGTGTGGCACAGGCCTGAATGCCTGGCAGTAGTGAGTTACAGAAGTCGAGACAAGATGTCACAATAGAATGGATCGATTTGGAGGCGATCTCCCAGTCTTAGCAGGCCCGAGTTTTTGCAATATTATGTGACCAGCTTGATTATCGAGCTGATGCGGTCGTCTAGTGAACGGTTTCTATGGAACAGGACACTTGTGATGGAAGAAGAAGACTATCGTGATGACATATCCACTTTAGCTAATGGGCCGAAAGATTTGTTCAACAGAAAGCTACACAGTGATGGTTTCCTCAAAGTTTGAAATACAGAGCTCGCTGGCAAGAGAGAAAGCCATGTATGCCTTTGCTAGCCACGGACTCGAGCCTGTGATCCCCGGGGTAAGGATACTTGTACTTCACGACCCAGGTCGTGAGATTCGGGTAATACAGCAGGCAATACTGTATTGCCTGCTGTATGTGGCGTGAAAGCCGCCAAGGCCCTGCTGCTGCTGCCATGCTAACGTAGTGGTTGAATCAGCCGACCTCTATGTCAAAGCCAGCCAACCGTAAATGCTTGCCTACCTGAATCTGGTTGTCGACTCTGTTCTTGCAGGAAATTACGTATAGCGAGGCTCATTGGCCACATTGCCAGCAGCTGCACAGCTGCTGATGACACAATCAACCTTACCGAGGTACGCTCGCGGCAGTCGCCAGAGCAGCATAATACTGCTACGGCTAGCTTTGCCTCGACCTTTTGCAGATCCATCGAGCAGGTTGGGACCTACTGGTGGTCCAGATCTTTGAATCGTTGACAGAAAACAGAACCCCCTCTCTCTCTCTCTCCCTCTCTCTCGTGTGCTTTGCATGTCCATGACTTGCACAGAAATAAGTGGGAAATGAGTAATGATCCATCAGCTTATTATTATTATTGAACAATAGGCTACGGCCTATTGTTCAAGTCCAAAGAGCTGCGTAGTTTTTGTGCGCTCGTTGTGCGCAAATCCGACGGCAAGGGAGATACACAATTTTGGTGTCAGCTCACAGGCCACAGAGCGCTCATCTTCATCTATGCTCTCAGGCCGTGCGTCGGAGTGCCATCAGCTGGCACGCCCAGCGACTGTCCTGTCACGTGACTGTTCGGTCATGCACGGTTAGTTTCAACTGACTGGCCCCAACAATCGTACCAGTATTTGACATGGAACCATCAGGCTTTCAAAATATTATTTAGCCCTAATCAGTAGGCTACCGGTACGGTGCATTGGCCGAGTGCGGCAAGAGAGCAGCCAGTGCAGCTGTACAGCCAGTGGTTGTGCGCAGGCTTGCAGCGACTGCCTTCGATCGTTAAAGCGTGCAGAACCTTGTCACATTCTTTCCAGCTTGGTTCCCTTGGTGCTGTGCACCTCAGTGCCATATATGGCTGTAGCCACCCCACGCTTGGCTGGAAATCGTGTCCCGATCGCCCGCAAGTTGTGCATTGGCACACCACCGGGCGTCAAGAGGTCGTGCTTAGTGCTGCACGAAACAATTCGTTTTCTTTCAGGTCGTGTCTGCGTTGACTGATATGGTGAGGGAGAACTTCAAGAATCAAAAGATTAAGACCGCGCTGCTTCCCGCGCTGGGCGAACTGCTGTTCATGGTGGCACGGCTTGAAGAGGCGCGCGACAAGACGACCGATGCCTGGAGTGTGCCAGCCCTCACGTATGCTCTCATCTCTAAATGCCTTCGCGAAGGTGTAAGTAGTGGCCATCAACTCTCCCCTCGATGGCTGGCCGGCCTGCCGGCCGGCCTGATTGTGTCCAAGTTGTGTGAGTCTCGCTGTTGTCGATTTCTCGGGAAAGAAGGATTATATTTCGCTGTCCTGACGTGCGGTGCTAAGTAGTCGTTCGTCTCCGCAGGAGGAGCCTGTCGTGCATCACTACTGTTGTAAGATCATTGAGAATGTCGTCACGACACGTGGCCAACACTGCTCGGTACGTCTGCTGCCTGCCATCCACCGTCTGCTGCTTGCCATCCACCGCTGCCTTGGTTGGCTTGCAAGCATTTCTGTGGTTCGTAAGTGTAGGTCACTCCTTTGGCCGTTGCTCTATTGAAGCCACTGAGGTTAAGTCGAAGTGGGCAACGCCAGCTGTAAATAGATTCGGTCAATTTGAATCCTTTGCAGCAGTGCAGAGGTGTCTTTACTGGCTTTCTACCATGCAGCAGAACAGACTTTCACTTATCAAGCTATCGTGGTTAAAGATTGCAAGCATTTAGGCATCTCAGATCCTTAGGATCTAATGGACTAGCTATCACGATCATCCACCTCAAGACTGTGGGAGACTCATGGGAAACAAGGATAATAATGATAGTAATATTACTATTATTATTATTTTATTATTGTTATTAAAGCGTTTGTGCTGCACCGATAGGACTTAAATCTCTCTCTCTCTCTCTCTCTCTCTCTCTCTCTCTCTCTCTCTCTCTCTCTCTCTCTCTCTCTCTCTCTCTCTCTGTCTCTCTCTGTCTCTCTCTCTCTGTCTCTCTCTCTCTCTCTGTCTCTCTCTCTAGGCATTTGGCATATGTTAGAAAGGAAGCATGTCAATTTATTATTTATGATATCTACAGTTCGAGTACATGTAAGCCCATAAAGAACAATGCACACGAATGGAGCAAATGCCTTGAGGAAAAGTGAAAGGGAAAGTTGGTCTCTCTCTGACGTCACATTTACATTGAGTCCTTGGTAATACATTTACTGTCATAAACCGAGGGCGCAGCAATAGTGAATGTAAAAATACGAATTGCTTCTTAAGAGAGGGGATACTTTAATAATTTGCGCATGTAGCTGCAACATGCACTCTCGTAGTTGAAATTGAACATAGAAATGCTAGAATTTGAAGCACTTGAACGGGTTTGTAAGTAAAGAGTTTTTATTTAGGTGACATGGCCATGGCATTCCAGCAGCTTGCGCTCTCTGGACCACGCCCAAAGTGACGACGAGTGCTTCCGGCACTTTTCAGTTGGCGTAGCTGAGTTGGCGTATTCGAATCTTTCCAATTAGTTTTACCAGTTTACTTAAATGGCTGCACATTGATGGTAGACTCTTACTTCGAAGCTAGTGCATTTATTGAACGAACAGCGAGCAAGATCCAGCATCAACAGAAGCGGAAAGGAAAGGGCATTATCGCGAGCAATAATGCGCGGAGACAACACCGGAAGAGGCTGCTGAGGGCTGAAAGTTGCAGGAGCTGAAGGAATGGGCCATTCTTGCCAGTAACACTGGGCCAGAGAGAGAGAGAGAGAGAGAGAGAGAGAGAGAGAGAGAGAGAGAGAGAGAGAGAGAGAGAGAGAGAGAGAGAGAGAGAGAGAGAGAGAGAGAGAGAGGGAGAAGCAGAAACCACATGAAATTTGCCCGTGATTTTTCATGGGCATAAGGTAGTAAATAATATAAAAACTAAATAAAGCACCTACTTAATATCTGCTGCTGCTGCAGAGCTTGCAAGCCAGCCGTGCTAAAAAGGAAAAGGAATATTAGCTGATTTAGCAGCCTCATTTGTATAGCGGCAGACTAACCTCGAAGGCTCTCTCTCTCTCTCTCTCTCTCTCTCTCTCTCTACCGCACCTTGCAGTTGGCAATAAAAGCATTGCTTGCTGCAGCATTCGAACCCACGACCTCAATCGTAAGGAGCAAGCACCTGCATTTATCCATCCTATAGGGATCCTTGCATCAAGGACACACCTGGTCCATTTGACATGCAATCGGTGCAGTTAGCCTTCTGATAGTTGACTTGGAGCTTGCCTTCATTGCTTACTGCCCATCATCAGCACGGCAGCTCGCCGGCGGCAGTTCTGAGCTCTGCAGATCTCGTGAGCCGCTCGCATCGTTTTTGCTGCCGATGTCACTTGCTCCTTCCGGGTTTGCAGAAATTTCTTACGACCGAGATTGGCCAGTCCCTATGGTATGTCTTCACTCACTCTACCGTGGATGCACCAAAGATAACAGCAACGCTGGTGCGTGTCGGCACACTCCGGGCTTTGCCAGTGTAGAGCCGTTGCACGAAAGCTGCTCGTGCTGTCTGCGCTAGCTGCACGTGGCCGTGGTGCAAACTGTTCCACTGCAGCGCCACGCCTGTTTTGCAGCAGACCGAGCAGCACGCAGTCGACTCGAGGCCGCCGATTGAGCGTCCACCTGCCCCGGTCTCTCAGGTCTCGCTGCGCACTTTGCAGGCACTAATGAGAATAACGAAGCTATCCGTGTCAGTCCTGGAAAGCGTCATCGAGAAATCGTCTGGCTACACGGGCTTCTTCGGCCTGCTCACGACGTCGGGATCGCAGCGCGTGCAGCAGTCACTCATCACGATGGCTGTCGAGGTCGTCATGTCTGGTCAGCACAGGCAGAAGATATTGCAACTCAAGGTAGGGCCTGCACGTCAACCAGACGGGGGGGGGGGTGGGTGCCGGCTCGGCCCGGCGACTTGCTTACCTTGGCCCTGGGGGGGGGAGGGTCAGCTCGCTAGCCAAGGCTCTGGTGAATTGGAAAATCGCATCCGGTCGAAGTGGCCTTCGAGTCCGCCTTGCTCCGGCTGGGCCCTTTTCCCTTTTTAGTTTGTTCGCAGCCTCTTTTGCGTTGAATGCGGCCACCCTGTATTTTCTTTTGGCCCTGCCATCGATTGTAATTACGGTCAGGTTTTGACGGTCTCACTGCAAACAGCTGGTCGTGAGTTCAACGTACCGATAGCCAAAAGCTGCTATCTAGTGCGCTGGGTCTTAGCCCTGTGCTTGCTCTTAACGACCCAGGTCGTGGGTTGGAGTCCTGCAGTGTGCAATCTTTTATTGCTCTTGTGCGAGTGGTGGAGATAGCCGTAAAGGCTCTTCTGCCTAAAAGGTTAGCCGACTTAACTGCCTCGTGTGTGTGTGTGTGTGTGTGTGTGTGTAGTGTGTGTGTGTGTGTGTGTAGTGTATAGTGTGTGTGTGTGTGTGTCAGCAAGCAGTGAGTTACAGAAGTCAAGACCGGATCAAATGCATGGACTAACGTAGATGTGGTATCCCTATCTAAACAAGCCCGAATTTGAGCAATGTTATGTGGCTGAATGTAGGCAGACTTGATTCTGGAGCTAATGTGGTCGTCTAACGAAAGGTCACTTTGGAACATGACACATTGATTTTGTGCAGATTCAACAGGAGATATGCTGGCAGAGCCGACTTTGAGCATTAGCCTTTCCAATTTCCGAATCACACTTGGTTTGCCCATAACTAGTAAGTTAGTTTTAACATCGTTTATTTACGAAAATTTAGAGAGCACGTTTGCAGTGGTCAGAGGGAAAGCCTATTTCCTCATGCCTAGCTCAAAGCCAGCGAAAGCGCTGTGTGCAACTCGTGCCCTTGTCCACCCGCGCCCACCACCTGCAACCCAACCCTCAAAGCCCCGGTCGGCCGTGAGTCCTGCGCGCCCTGTGCACCTTCCGGCCGTCTCAGCCAATGGCCTTTCTTCGTAAGCGGTTTTGTCGCTTGCTGTAGGAACTGCTGTCTGCAGCCATCAGGCTGCTGGAGAGCACGTCTGCAGTGGTCAGAGGCAAAGCCTATCTCCTCATCTGCCAAATGGTAGCAGCCAGCCAGGAGCATCTGCTCACCGCCTGCCAGCAGCGGTAATTTCCGGAATGCGCAGCTGCCCCCTGTTTGCCGGCTACCACACGTCATTTCTGCACTACCGGCATGCCTAGAAGGCAAAATGGCGACCGGCAAGCCAGGTCCCAGTGTTGCTTATATTCGCTAGCTTGTGACCAGAAGTCAACATTGTAACTTTGACTTTTAAATGTAAAAATAAAATCACTAGCTTGGCTGCTCCTACTGCAGGTCAGTAGAGACATACCATTGCCGTGCATGGAATATCGGTTCGCTGACTGCAGAGAACAGATAGCAATTTTTGGCTTCGGGAGTTAAACCCACTACCTAACAAGCCGAGACATTTACGTCGTGTTTCCTCACCGTTATTGAGAGGCAAGTGCTCACTGCTCGTCTGACTCTGGTCTGTTTGCTGTTCCCCAAACTAACTTCAAATCTCCTGTGCAGCAAATGTAAGGTGCCTAGAAGGAGATTGAGTTCTCCAATGGTGTATATAAAATGTCTTATTATTATTATTATTATTATTATTGGAGTTCATGCCTTCAGTTATTAGGCTGCTAAAGCCTGGAGCTCACCACCGACTGGCGTCATGTCACCTCCTGATTGGCAGTGTTCAAAAAAGAAGTTAAGGACCTACCTGTTCCTCCCTCACAGCCTTCTCTCTGTCCAAGTTAATTATCCTTGGCGGGCTTGTGTGCTGCTGCTACAAATGTGTGTACGTAGTAGCCTCGTTTTTAGAGCAGCAGAAGAGCATTAACGGCTATCACCACCGCTTTCGGTTGGCAATCAACGATCGCCTGCTGCAGGACTCGAACCCACGCCCTGGGTCGTGAAGAGCGAGCATCTTACCTCCCTTGGCTAAGACCCAAAGGGGCGCAAAGGAATATTCTTTTGTATAGTGCTCCAGCGCCTCGTTCGTTTTTCCTGTGTGCTTAGAGTGCTTGCTCGTGAATGATTCAGCGCACGTTACTAACCGGGATGCCTCTTAACCAGTGGCTGTGACTGCCTTATTGTGTGCTCTTGCATTCTTGTCTGAGCATGATACCTTGCTTGTCATTGACTCTTCGTTATGGCTCACTTTTTCAGCTAAAAGCTGTAGAGCCCCTGAATAGAGATTCGGTTCTTTTAGGGTGCTATGTAAAAGATTTATTAGCGTTACAACAGCTGTGCTTTACTAGCACCGTCGTCGTCGTCTTTCCCGGGATCTCGTATCTCGGCCGTTTTCCTTCGTCTCACATCTTGCCAGAACAGAAGTGCTCGCTGTGCATATGTCAGGCTCTTCTCTCCTTGAAGGTCAGATTGTGACACCCAAGAGATTATTTGTTGTGCCTGAACGGTCAGCAGCCACTTATGTCATAATCTATGGTTGGGTGGCATAAAAGGCCCAGCTAACTGTAATGGTGTAGGCAGTTGCCACTTTGAGCCTCAAACGGTTGCTCGTGGAGTGGAATTATAACATTATTTTGTCGTAGGGTGACAGTTGGGCGGCATATAGTAATAGCGCGTGGCTCTGGTCGATACGCCCCTCCCTTCTGGTGGGGGGGTGGGGGCAAATGGACCCCCTCCTCTGCCCCCTGGCTTTGCAGCTGTGTGTACTACCCACTGTTTTGTAGATTGATTGCATTCATTGAGCGCGACATCAAGCGGCCTCAGGCAGCGGCCGATGGAGGCAATGCTGACAAGTTAAGTGAGCAAGCACAGCAGCAGCAGCAACGTCAGACGACATACCTGACGTCTTGCGTCCAGCTGCTAATGACCGCCATTGTTGACACGGTGCCCAGCGTCTTACGTAAGAAGCGTGCTCACTGTGCTCTGCTGCGTTGTATCCGCCTCGATTTGAATTATGGGCAGCCCCCTAATTTTGCCTCATAATGTAAATGTATCTCCGTCTGTAACTCCACAAAGCCACGAAGACCGTGTGGGCGTTAGGCAGGAGAGTTTTCTATAGCGCGTCAACAGCCTAAGCGACCTTCGGGAAGCATTCGTTAGCCAACAGACTTCGTCACACACAATAAAGAGAAAGTGGGAAGCACAGCAGAGTCAGGAGAGCAGTTTAGGTAGTGAGTAGCATGCAAGTAGCAGCTCGGGACCGCTGGAAAAGATGTGCCGTAGTCGGCAGCAGGAGAGTAGCTATCGTTGCATAAGAATTGTGGAGGCGAGTACCACAGTCTAGGACCTGCTGAGCAAAAGTGCCAGTTCAGTGGCCTAGCTCAACGGTTGTGGATCTTGGGGCACAGCGATATGGAGTGGCTCTGTCCTCTGCTCAGTTTCCAGCATGCATTATGCATGCTCCGTGAGTGCATCAGGCCAAGAGGCCCTCGTCGCGAAGACGACATTGGTAAATATGAAAATCGAAGAGCTTCAACTGATCCTCATTGGCTGAGCCGTAGCCTGGTGTCACTTGGCTGCTGCAGGCAAGACGGAATTTGCCTGCTGCAAAACTCGAGCCTGTAACCTGAGTCGTACGGTGCAAGCAGTACCGTACTGCTAGGCCTAGATGCTGCAGCTCAAGAAGTGAGCACGGCTCCTGGCAAACCCTAGGTGCTTCGTGGTTTAGGGTTTACCCTCCTGCCTCTTGCAGGCTGGTCAAGGGGGAGGGGAGCAGCACTCCTGCAGGGCACTCGCAGGTATGAGCCTTAACGGCTTGCCTCTGTTGTTCAGTCCACGAGTACCCAGGACTGGCACCGCTTGCCAACTAAAGAGGGAAGCTTTTGCGCGTGGCACACGAATTTATTAACTATTAACCTCCTTAGAATACGTGAGTGCAAATGGCATTCTTTTTTATTAATCGGCTTCTTCGCTCTTTTTATTTCCCACATGTCGTCGCTCGCCGGTCTCCCTTTTTTATTTGCCCCGTGGTTTGCGCATTGAATCGTTGCTTTCGATGCATCCGTGCTGCTACTGTCTCCAAGAAGACGGCCACTTGGACGCTAGCACTGCTGCTACTGATGCCATCGCTAGCTCTGCCTCTGCTACTGTGCTGAGTGCCATGAACCGTACGAGCTCCATCATACCCGCCCTGAATATTTGGGGGGGGGGGGTTCGTTCTGGCAGATTTTAGCGAGGCGGAGTCTTTTTTCAGTTATTTGTTTGTCTAGACCTCTGATTGGCATAAACTCGAGCGGTGGGCACTTGCGAATGCATCGTTTGGTGGATTGCCTTGGTTTGGGGGCTGACGTTATTTGGGAGGCTGACGTGGTTTGGCAGGCTGACGTGGTTTGGCGGCTGCCGTTAGGTGTGAACCTTCCGCTGCTGCTGCGTTTTGCTAGTTACCAGAACCACGCAATGAGCTGCAGGACGTATGCCTTTCCCGAGGCATGCTTCTCGCCTCATCCTAAGGCCCAGAATTGTTCAAATCCAGCGAATCATTGCGTTCTCTATGAGCATATCCTCGGACTGGCTATTATCCCGCTTTTGAGAGCACGGTCGCCCGCCAGTGCTGAGCAGCACCCGAACCAGTCCTGGTCTCGCGCCACCCTTTCCCGCATTGCATTGACCAGCGTCTGAGCCGTGACTCGTCTCTTGTAGGAGACCTCGTGGCCTCGCTGGAGTCAGCTTCGGGCCGGAAGCATCCGTCCGCGGCACAGACCAGGCAGCTGCGCCTGCACCTTCCCATGGTGCCCGTACTGTCTCAGGTGGTCGGCAGTCCGGCTTTTCATGTGCAGGTCGTCAACGAGGGCTTTCTACGGCAGCTCGGCGCGCTGCTGCCTCACGTGGCAGAGACGAGCCGTGGGCAGACGGGCGTGGCCTCGGCTTCTGCAGGTCCGCTGCTGTTGCTGCTTCCGGTGCCTCAGCGCTGCTGCTGCTGCTGCTCTGGGCCAAGCGAATAACTCCATCCACGGCAATCCACCTGCCATTTTCGTTCTAAATTACAGACAATGTGTTTCGGCTTTACCCACAAAATTTCACGCAGTTCCGCTCGCCCGGTCTCGTGCAAGTGGCCACTCCAACGATCCGCCCTAGCCTCCGGTGGTTGCACGATTGGGACGTACCGGGCCATCGGATCGACGGTACATGTGGAGGCCATTTGTACAAGAACAGGCCAGCAGGGTAGCGTGGAGGTTTTTCGAGTAAAGCTGAAATGCAGTTGCCTGTGATTGGCTGTCAGAATCGTGGCTTTTTGCAACTAATTTTGGAAATAATAATAATAATAATGCACTTGATAAAGTGCCCTCAGAGAACTCAATCTCTGTCTAGGCGCTTTACATTTGCTGCAAAGGGAAACGAGATCGTGGTTATTCGTGATACCTGCTGCTGCTGCTGGTGCACTTTTAGACAAGCAGGCACTTGTGCCAGCTCTATTGCTTATTGCTATCTATATTTTCTTTCTTGTAGGTCCCGAGGATTTCGTTCGTTCTGCTGTTGCCATAGTCGAATCGATATCCCTTCATCCCAGCATCATCCAGCAATATCACAGCATTATTGTTGAATGCATACTTGATCCTTTGGCACTGTTGTGCCTCAGCGATAACGGTGAGTGGCGACGCCAAACCCTGGTGGCTTGTACTAAAGCTGATTACTGTGGGCATTCAATAATCGCCAAGAAGCTGTGCCATGCATATCTTCCACACTTCGGATAGTGCTGTACAGTTGCTAACGGAGACGTCGAATTTCAGAGTGGAACACTAAAAGGGGTATTATTGTTTGCAGGCGTTAGTCTACTGCTTCCGAGGGGTTACTCTGCAAGACATGTGGTACAAAGTATCACGGGACAAAACTCGTTGAGCGGTTTCCTGATCTTGACACAGGCAGTATGCGTTCTTTTGAATTGGATATCCTTGTTGAATTAAGGACGATTACAGATGAGACGTGGCACGTTGCAGAGGATGGGCTATTTAAAAATAGTAATAATAATACTGAGGATAGTAAGACATTTTTATGGTACACCAAGAGAACTAAATCTCTTTCTAGGCACACTGTGTGAATAAATAAATACCATCTTATTTAACAGACTCTTTTTGTCTAGAGACAGAAGAGCCTTTACGGCTATCACCACCGCTTGCAGTGGCGATAAAGGATTGCCCACTGCAGGATTCGAACCCACGATCTCGGGGCCGAGGTCGTGAAAAGCAACCGCCTTACCCAGTGAGCCATTACGGCTTATCTACGGTGTGTGCTAGTAAGTAAGCATGTAAATGTGCAATGCAATGCCATGCATAGTGTGTATCCCTCAGCACAGACAGAGGAAAAGACAAGAGGACAGAGCATGTGCTGTGAGGAAAGTGAGTTTCATGTTAGAAAACCTGCTACCAAAAACCCGGCTGTGTGACGGGTTTTTGGCTTTTTTTTTAATGCCCAGTCAGGGGATGTGATGACGTCAGTGCGAGGGGGAGTTTTAGGCTTTGGGAGCCCACGAGTTGAGGGCTCCGTCTTCAAAGGATTTGAGCTTGATTCGAGCCGAAGCTGGTAGGCTTGAGTCATACGAACCGGTGATCTAACGTAAAGCCTGCCTGATTTGCCTTTTGCCAGCGCCGATTCTGTATTGTTGGTTTGCACTAAGCCATTTAGCCGGTTGGCATCGATCCCCGTTTCTTGATTGGGTATTGCCTGAAGAACTCGGACGAGTCTTGGATTGCTATTGATTGTCAGCAGTATGCAAGCTTCTATAATTGCTCGTGGCCCGATGAGCCTAATTAGCGATTGCAGAATAACACTGAGGCAATTTTATTGGGTGCCCCGAGGTCTAGTCGCATGCCGGCAAAGTAGTGTGGCTTATTGCAGCAGTCCGGAGGTTGCGCACCGGAAGGCAAGTGTATGTTAGACGAACAGTAAAATTACTCGAGATAATGGGATCGCTGTGTACGTCTGGGTGCTGTACTTGTGTGTTGTCAGTGAGCCCTCTTCTCTTAAGCTGCGAATGCCCAGTAGTAATAAAGTACCTGCTTTGCATGTGTGAGCTTTAGTCTTTGCCATCTCAGAGTTCTCTCCTAGCACGAGTGGGGGCTTGCTGTGTGAAGAATATCTCCTGTCGAATCAGCTCGAAATCTAGGTGTCATATTCCAAAGCGACCTCTCGTTAGACGACCATATCAGCTCCACGGTCAAATCTGCCTATTTTCAGCTTCATAATATTGCTAAAATTCGGGCTTGTTTAGATAAGGATACCACGTCCAAGTTGGTCCATGCATTCGTGACATCTCATCTCGACTTCTGCAACTCACTGCTTACTGGCCTACCAGCATGTGCAATCAGGCGATTGCAGCTGGTGCAAAACTCTGCAGCTAGGCTTGTCTGTCGTGAACGTCGCAGTTGCCACATTACTCCACTTCTCGCCGACCTGCACTGGCTACCAGTCAAGCAACGGATTGACTTCAAGGTCTTGCCGCTCACTTTTAGGTCCCTTCATTCTATGGCTCCAGCCTATCTCTCCGACATACTCCCCCATCAGGCCAAGCATCGTACCACCCGCTTTTCGGAATCCAACAGTCTAGAAATACCTCGTACAAACCTCAAATCCTTTGGAGACCGAGCATTTAGTTCGTATGCTCCCAAAGCCTGGAACTCCCTCCCGACCTGCGTCAGAACATCCCCTGACCTGACCACATTTAAAAGGAACTTTAAAACATACCTATTTAGTACAGCATTTAGTGGGTCCTTGTGATTCGTCCTTTATGTGCTTATGCGTGCTGACACTGTGCATGCTGCCACTAACCACATTTGCATGCTGACCCTGTGCATGTCACCCCTAACCACATTATTCATTTTGTTTGTTTTTTATGCATGATTTTACTTACCATTCAATTGCATTTCCCTTTGCAGCAAATGTAAAGCACCTAGAAAGAGATTACATTCTCTGAGGTCGCTTTATCAAGTACATTATTATTATTATTATTAAGAAAATGAGCCACACATGTCGTGACTCTTTGGAGTGAGCTCCCGTGAAGGAAGGAGGCAGCTCACACCCCCCATTGCCCTTCCCTCCCCCTCAGCCTCCCACGGGCCGCACGTAGCCGGAGGTGCTCCTTGCTGCACGTCTCTTTGCCTCGTTCGTGTACGTGCGCTGTAACTTCTTCAAAGAATCCCGGACTGAACTCTGCAGGCGACGCCAAGCTAGCAGCGCTGAAGCTGTTCACTGAAATGGCCGCCGCCATTCTCAGCCCTTCGACCGAACCGCCGGCTGCTGCATCAGCTGCTGCCAAGGACAGCTGTCGGCGGCTCTGTTCCATCGTCAAAGCAAAGCTTCTGCCCCAGTAAGCAGCTCAGCCAGCGATTGATTGCAGTTGCACCATGGGATCCGTTTACCACTCTAGAAGCTTTCACGAAATGCTGACGACCTGATTGTGGTTGGCCGAGAGCTCGGCAAGACCTGTATGAGATCGGCCGCCCGTGCGAGCCTCCTGCTGTCGTGGACTGGCACGCGCTTGCACTCGCCCGATGCAGACGAGCCGTTACGCAGCCTCTGTAGAATCAGGGTTGTCGCCCTAGTGATAGCATCGGGAGCCATTACAGTTTGCCTTTCACCATGACTGCGAACCAATTCCGCGTCATGCATGCACTTTTAGATACGACCAACTGCTGTTGGATCAGAATCCACTTCCCGTGTACGCACTGAGACTGCTAACGCTGCTCCTGCAGCATACGCCATCGTTCGTCAGGTGACCGCAGCTTTTCCCCTCCCGCTGATCGGTTGCTTACCGGCCGCCATCGCCATCGCCTAAACCCATCTTTGTTTGCCGCTGCCGCCGATTGAAGGCAGCCTACTAGTTTTTGACATTTTTCTGTGCCCATCTGCCCCAGTGGCTTTCCTGCTGAAAAAAGTCCAACGAGTCGCCTCTCTATTGATTGATTGATGATTGATGATCTTGACTGATTGGCCGTGCATTCCGAGTGTGCATCTTGCACCCGGCTGTGCCATTGCTCACGGCTCCCTCTGGTCGTGGAGTTTCTCCGAACGAATCCAATTGCCTTGCCACCTTTTGAAGCTAGCTTTTGTGTCGGCAATGTGGCCAGCGGTAAGAGTTCAGTAAGAAAAAACCGCGATCGTGGAGCGGGCAGTTAGTTACTCGCATGGCTGTGCATCGTTAGATTGCCGCTTCTGAGCTCACTGCCATTCTCGCTCTTGTCTTTTTCTCCGAATTTCCAGTTTGCTGCCACACACGAGCATTATCGGCAGTGCTCACTCTTTGCTTTTATCTGCTTCAGGGACTTGAATGCAGACTCGGTTCTTGGCGCACTATTTGAAGTGCTAATGGTAAGCTTCTGCTGTGGTAGACGATGACCTTTTGCTTCCGTGGTAGCCACTTTTCTCGTTCGGTCATCCGGTTTTCCGGGGGGGGGGGAGGAGAGGAGGAGGAGGAGAGAGGGGAAGGGAGTGGTGAGATGTGGATGTGGTATGCCTCTTACGATTGGTCTTTCGTTAGCGCTGCTGGGTCTTAGAGGCCAGCGCTAACGTAGCCTGCCCGCAATTCACTATCCACGATTCGAGTCCTGCAGCAGGCAGATTCTTTTTTTGCCAGCTCCAATCGTGCTGAAAGCCTGTGTGCGGCGGCAGCTCATCTGCTCGGCTACTTTGTAAACGAGGCCGTTGAGTCAGCCTGCCTTTGCTTGGCTTGAGCGCTTGCTGCGGAACTGCACGTCCGAATACACCCCGGAGCGTTGCTTTGTGCCACAGTCTTTAGCAGCCACCCGTGTTCGCTAGCCTTAAACGCCGCTGCTGCAGCAAGCACCTTCTTTTAAATGCTATCTCTCGTCAACGCCTCGTTTGCATACGCTCGCTTCTCAACCAGGACAACGCCAGCAACCCGGCCAGCGTGACGCTGCGGCACGCTGCTGCCACGATGCGCAGCATCGTCTCGAGCAAGGACGCGCCCATGGCAACGCTCCACGACATGAGTGAGAGTCGAGCGCAAGCAGACGCCACTGCTCGTGGCGGTGGCCGCCCGGCGCCCGTTCCTTGCAGCCAGCCGCAGCAGCCGACTCTGCGCCGGCCCCCCACAGCAGCAGTTCGTCCGTCGTCCTGTTCGTGCACTCTGCTGCAAGTCGGTGCCATTGCTTCTTCTTTTTCAGACGTAGCCATGAGCCTCTCAAGTCTGGCGGAGCAGCTGGTGCCATACTGTACAGATCGCGAGCACAGCGACGTGCCCGTGGCGATGGGTTCGCTGGAGGACCTGCTCGAATCCGTTCATCTGGTGCTCAAGTGAGTGGTCGGCATGCAGACGGCCCGACGGCCGGCCAAGTCGCCACATTCACGAAACAGCAGCAACTTGCTAGTAACTTCAAAGCCCTTATGTTCGTGGAGCAGCCAGGACCCGGGACAGAAGTTTGATAAGCATAACTAAATTAGTGACGCAATCGTGGAAGAATTTGTCATTCATCTTTTCATTAGTGGATATATATATATATATATATGTATGTATGCATATCCACCAATGAAAAAATGTGTAGCAAATTCTTGCACAGTGGATATATATGTTAGCACATACCACCTGGAGGGTCCCCTGGAGGACAGGACTTTGAGGGAGGGGTGCGGGGATTGTGGCTTTGAGCCTTCGACGTTGTCAGTTACGGGAATGCAGCAGCATGGGCCAGGTCAGCGCACACTAGAATGACCTGCTGCTGGTGCACGCAGACGACTCGCGTGAGCGGTCGAGCAAGTGTCGGCTGTGCATGTGCTACTGGGTGCCTGCTCACCGACCGACGTGCTCGTGGTATTGGTCAGCTCGTTGGCCGACAGAACAGAGCCGTAGCTGCATAGCATACCGTAGCTGCGTACATTGCTAGTTCGGCTCTTGTGTCATCCTTGCAGGCAAGATGCTACCTGCGATGTACTCTTGCACCACCCGCTCCTCGGCTTTCAGTCATCTTGCCGTCCCTGGCTCTAAATGGAAATGTTTTGATGACCGGTCTTTCAGTTCGTAGGTGCCGAAAGACCGGGACTCACTTCCGGCTACGGTCACCACCTTTAATGACTTTGTATTATCATTCACACTAGTGGCCACAAGTTGTGCCGAACCCACCCAACTGTGGCCGCCTGGTCGACTAATGCTGTAGGCAGTTTTGAAATCTACCCAGAGGGTCCACACGAGTGAAATTGATGCCTAAACAAATACAACAGCCCAATGCATGATGTATATAGCATGAAACCACAGCACGGGCAGTAGATGCACTGAAGACAGTAGGGTGCGGCCTCCCTGGTTAGCATCGTCAGTTATTCGGGCAGGCGTGCACTCGGCGAGTTTTAGAGTTACATCGGATGGCACAGCATGCCAAACCGCTTGCAGTTCGTTCCATAATTCGACCAGTGGTAATATTATCCACTAACCATATTTGCATGTTGACCCTCTCTCACCTCTAACCATGTTATTCTTGTTGCCATTGAGTGTGCTACAACTAATCATTCGATTGTGTTTCCTTTGCAGCAAATGTAAAGTGCCTAGAAAGAGATTGAGTTCTCTGAGGGTGCTTAATCAAGTGTTGTTATTATTATTATTTGCTATTATTTGTATTATATATATTTGTATTATTATTATTTGTCTGGAGGTCTCAGCCGATACTTAACCTCCAAATCCTCCAATCCAAGGGTCGTCTAGTAGCCGTGCTGTCAAGCCCACTCAACGCAATGCTTCTTTGTGGGCTTCACTTCGTCGGTAGTGGCGTTTTCTTTGCCTCCCTTGCTGTAAGACAACCTTGTTCGTCGAGCCTTCGCCTCACTGGCTGCTCACTGTGGATCTTGCCGGCGATTGGCTCGAGTGTTTTGACATTAACTCAAGTGGGTGTAAAATGGGCCTTCGGGCACTACATTTTTAGGAGCCGATCGTCCCTCGTGGTAGAAGCCCATGGTAGAAGGCACTACCATGAAACTAACTGGCTCTGCAAGCCTGTTTTCTTGCATTGTTATCGTACAGAACGCCATTGAGTGAGCGAGTAATACTTTCAACTCAGCCACCCAAACTCGGAACGGCATTCGGCCATCGTTAACAGGTCGTTGCATCTGGTTGCTAAGAGGGCATCAATAAATGTGCCTACTTTCGGATTTTTAAGATTCAGTGCTCAGAAGTCCTACTGAGCAATAAATTTCGACCAAAACGCTACTACCACTTAATTATAGTCAATTAAATAAAAAAATAATTCTTTATTATCTACCAAAATTTTTTAGTAGTTCCAACCGCTACCGGCTGAGATACAGCGACCGTACTCACAGGAGGGCGAGTGCAGCAAAACCTGTGGCTGCTAATGTAAGTCTCACCTGCAGACGCATCACTGCAGATTGTATCTGTTCTGCTCCGGCTTTCTCTTCAACCCAGTGAATTCGTGTTTGTTTTGTTCCTCTGTGCTCTGTGTATCTAGCTGTGCACGATTCAGCATATGCTACTTATCTGTAGGTCTGCCTGACAGATGGTCCCGAGTGTCTTCCTGTGTGCTCTAGCACACTGGCCCAGGCACGATACTCGCCTGCTTTCGAGTGCTTGTTTAAACCTGACATCGTGCATGTCATTAACCCTTGGTCACCGCTTCTCTTGTAGCCAGTTGTAAAGCTATATAGTTATGAAGGATAGAGTTGTAGTTCTCTGTGGGCCCTACACGAGCGACTGTTTTTGCTATTCTTATTACCACTACGAACTGTTGAGCTCCGAAGTGTTCTGAAGAAAACAACAACCCATCCATCGCCCGTGTAAACGTTAGAAACTCGTCACGGGTGGCAGACTTCACTGTCCGAATGCCGATCGATGCTTGTACCTACCTTGATGCCTTGAATGACTCGAGAAGAAGGTCGGCACTCTTCTTCGCTCGCTGAGAGGAGGAGGGGGAGGCGGCCAAACATCGGCTCTATCTGTATCTCTAGCTGCCTGTCTCTCTGTCGTTTTCTTTGCTTGCTTGTTAAGCCGATGGCGAGCCATCCGGAGGCTGAAGCCGGCTGGAGTAAAGTAAGATTGATCTCAGCTGATTCGATTGCTTCATTCACGCGGCACCGGAAGAGCAGTAGTATGCCATCACTCCTCGTATCACAGTGGGCAGCAACGGTTTGCCTGCTGCAAGACTCGAG
This sequence comes from Cristatella mucedo, assembly GCA_009760855.2. Classification (NCBI taxonomy): domain Eukaryota; kingdom Metazoa; phylum Bryozoa; class Phylactolaemata; family Cristatellidae; genus Cristatella; species Cristatella mucedo. The sequence goes on from WPIO01000100.1 coordinate 1,331,311, forward strand.
GCCATGACCTGGCCGGTGCAGTGCAAGCATACTTCACACCTGGGTCTTAGCTCAGATATAAGGGGTGCCCGAGTACCCCTAGGCTAAGACAAGGGGGCATTCGTGCCTGCCACTGTGGTGGTGAGAGGCGGCTTTCGGCACCGCTTCCTGCCTCCGAGTTCTGCAGTTCTTGTGCTGACCCACGAGGCCAAGGCCACGGCTGGGCTCCTCCATACCTAAGCTAAGCTGCTGCATCAGTTTCAGCCTCCTCGTGCCCTCGGGTCCTCTATGGCCGTGATGGCACACTAGGTAAGGCAGTTGCTTTTCACGACCTCGGTCCCGATGTCGTGGGTTCGAATCCTGCGGTGGGCGATACTTTATCGCCACTGCAAATGGCGATGGTAGCCTTAAAGGCTCTTCAGTCGCTATACAAAGGAGGCTGTTTAATCAGCTAGTATTTTTTTAAATCAGCTGTGCCGTTTCTCTGCTTAAAGACCGTTGGCGATAGAAGCTTTTGCTGTACAGGTCCTAGACTGTGGAACTCACTTCCATAATTCCTACGCAAGGGCATCTAATCTGCTGCTGCTGGTGACTGTGGCACATCCGTGCCAGCTGTCCAGAGCTGCTATTGCCATGCCAATCACTTCCTCGACTGCCTTCCTGTCTCGGCAATGCTTCTCACTTTCCCTTGGTTGCATGAGACGAAGTCTGTTTGTTATCACATGGGTAGCCCCTAGGTCTTAGCCCAGGGATAACATGCTCACACTGCACGACCCGGGTTCGTGTCGTAGCCGTCCGATCGGGCGATCCTTTATTGTCGTAGCGATAGCCGTTACGGCTCTTCTGCCACTATAAAAATTAGGCTGTTAACTCAGCTTACCTTGTTACCGAAAGCTGCTTGGACTTTGTTGAGTGGAAAGCTGTAGAAAACTATCCTAGAAAACACGCCCACTAAGTCATCGTAGCCTTGTGGTGTGAAATACAGAGGTACGTGCATCGTCTGCGTACTCGTGGCACGTGCACCCGGTGTGCACGCTTTCTTTACCATCTAGGCCTTCTTTATTGCTCTCGAGTTCAAAGTTAATCGCTGTCGTAGTTCAAAAGTCTAGCCTTCTCTCTGCATGGCGGCTATGGGCAGCTGCCAAAGGAGCCTTTTTTTGCTCTCTGCAACATACGCCTAGCTACCTCTTTCCAATTAATGAGCATACGCTGGTGTGCTTGGTTGCTCGAGTGGGTGTACATGTGAGTATGAGCTCTGGTGCGTCTGCACGCGTGCGAGCCCTTCACCTTCGCAGTCCTAGCCTTGCGATCAAGTCGTGTTTCTATTCCGAAATTTCGTTTTACGATCGTAAATTTTCGATTTGATGACACAGTCCCATCACCGAGCTTTCTTCGGCAGTTAAATAGCAGTCGGCCTAAATTTTGCTAAGCGAAATAATGTTGAAAATTTGTGGGGATGCTTAGCTCAGGGTACAGCAGCAACTTAGTCCATGCATCTGTGACATCCTGTCTAGACGTGTGTAGCGCACTGCTCGCTTGTCTCTCGGCTTAGGAAGCTTGCGGTTGGTGCAAAGCTCTGCAGCAGCAGCTAGGCTTTCGTGTCGTGAACGTCGGTTGCAACTGTCACGTCGTGCCACTTCTGGCCGACCGAAGCTTCACCTCCAGCATCGAGCAGAGTAGCAGCCTTCAAGGTATAATAATAATAATAATAATATTGCACTTGATAAAGCGCCCTCAGAGAACTTAATCTCTTTCTAGGCGCTTTACATTTGCTGCAAAGTGATACGCAATAGAATAGTAAGTAAAATCATGCTTGAAAAACAAACAAAATGAATAACATGGTTAGGGGTTACATGCACTGGGTCAGCATGCAAATGTGGTTAGTGGCAGCATGAACAGTGTCAGCACGCATAAGCACATCGAGGACGAATCACAAGGACCCACTAAATGCTGTCCTAAATAGGTATGTTTTTAAGTTTCTTTTAAATGTGGTCAGGTCAGGGGATGTTCTGATGCAGGTCGGGAGGGAGTTCCAGGCTGTGGGAGCATACGAGCTAAATGCACGGTCTCCAAAGGATTTAAGGTAATAATAATAATAATAATATTGCACTTGATAAAGCGCCCTCAGAGAACTTAATCTCTTTCTAGGCGCTTTACATTTGCTGCAAAGTGATACGCAATAAAGGTCGTGTCAAAGGTCCAGTCAGTTTATACTTCGGCTTGTTTTGTACTTCGGCCTAATTGCAGTGTTACACCTCAGACTTCCCGTTGTTCCACGTATGGTGCTCCTCTGTCAGGGGTCGTTTTCCTATGCATGTACCTGTTTTCCCGGTGCTGTACCTGTGCCTGTAGTTACTCCGGCAATCCTTTGGGTAACGTGTCTTTTGTTTCCATGCACGAAAGCCTGGAATTCTCTACCGACTGACATTAGCTCGGTAGCTCAGTGACATTTGAAGCTAAAAGCTCGTCTGCTTCTCGGCATTTTCTTGGTACATGCACGGTCTTACTGAGTGCCTGCTGCACTCAGTAAGACCGTGCATGTCATCAATCAGTAATCAGTTGATACACATTCTTTCCAGCCCATTTGAAGTGCAAAGAAAAAGATTTGATTCTCTTGAGGTGCCAAACAAATGCAATGATATGATTGCTATTATTGCTATAATAATAATAATAATAATTATTATTATTATTATAACTATTATTAGCATTACTGGTCTTTCCCCTTTGAGAGCGCCAGCAGTTTCCTTCTCACTGCTGCGTTGTTTTTTATTCTGCACTGCTTAAACGCTGCAGCTTTGCACAGCTGCTGCTCTGCTCGGTAGCTAAATTGTTCTCGCCACCTGCTCTTGGAGCTTACGAACCGCTAGTGATAATCCAGCTTGCCTTTGATATTGATCTTCCATAGATATACCGCATTGCATATGCCGTGATGGATGGTACATAACTCATCCTAGATATGCTGCCATTATTGCCTGTCCATACACGCTTTTATTGCCAAGTTGATCAAATAGCAGTTTTGACTCGTGGCCACCACATTTGGGCTTACACATTTTCAACGTCGCTCGGACACATACTTTGTCCCTCATCCCTTTTTACTCCTATCGGGCACACATTTTCGGGTTGATTTATTTCCATTTTTTGTCTGCCATGTCAAGTGTGACAACACGAGCAGGTGCTAGCATTCGAAGGAGCCGAAGCCGGATGTGCCGGGTGTGCCGGATGTGGTGGCTAGAAGTAGGCGCAGCACCATGTGACAGCGTGCTCTGGTGGCAGCGGCAGCGGCCCGCGCTGCTCGTTCCAGGAGCGTCTCGGAGGTGGTGCGAAGAGCCCTGCAGACGAAGCAGGCTGCTGCCGGTAATGGCGGCGGCGGTGGTGTCGCGGCCGAGCCGACTACCGAAGAGGCCGAGGAGCTTCTGCTGAAAAACAAACCATTCGCCGTGCTACTGAGGCACTTACCTGCTCTGGTGAGCTGTCGAGATTGCCTCCGGCGGCACTACGAGTCGGTGTGCGTGCTGTGCCCTCGTCTGGGGTGCCGTGCAACATGGACGCTCCCCTTTTTTGCTCACGTTCGTGCGCTCCTGTGTGCAAAGGCGTGCGATTTTATGGGGCATTTTTCTTGGGTCTATTCGTTAGCTTGCTCATGTCATTCGGACCTCACGGCAACGCCTCAGGATTAGCCACTCGTGAATCGTGATGGAAAGAAAACGTACCGATTCGCTCACCCTCCGATGCATCAAGCTGCTCGGCTTGAGAGTAATGCCTTATAATAATAATAATGATAATAATAATAATAATAATAATAAATTCGTTATAGCGCCCTCAGATAAGTCATGTCTTTCTAGGCACTTTGTATTTGCTGCAAAGGAAGCACGATCGAATGGTTAGTGGTAGCACACGCTCAATGACAACAAGCATAACGTTGTTAGAGGTGACGCGCACAGAGTCAGCATGCAAATATGGTTAGTGGCAGCATGCATGCACAGTGTCAGCACGTGTAAGCACACAAATGACGAATCACACGGACCCACTAAACGCCTTCAGCTCTTGCCGAGGTCGGTTATACGAAGTAAGCCCTGGCTGCTCGAGATTATGCATCGTTTGCCCAGATGGACCGCTCCAGGCAGCAGTGGCAGTGTTCTTGGGTTAAAGTGCACTTCCCTCCTCCGAGATGCACAAGAATCGAATTGATGCTGGTCTCACTTGATGTAGTCACAGTGTCCTCGACGTGGTTTTGTGTGCGTGTGCTATGCTTAGCCTTGCTCGCCACGGTCATGCAGCCCTCGTGCACAGTCAGTGCTGAGCGAGTGCGGAGCGCGCTGGCTGACTCCGCGCTGCAGGCCGATTGTAGGTCGAGCCACGGTCTCAGGCACACGCCTCGGTAGCCAAGTGAGGACCGGTGACTCGGCAGCATCGGCTCGCTTGCTAATTATTGTGCCGTGGCTGTTCTGCCTGCTGCAGCTGTGCGTGGAAGACACCGACATGAGTGAGCTGGCCTTGAAGACGCTTTCCCTGATTGTCCAGCTGTTTGGCGGAGACGATGCCGATGCCATGAATTCTGCGAATATGGTAATCGTCGGATAGCGCCAGCAAGCGACTGCGGCGGCCGCCAGCGAGCCGTCTGGCGTCTGAGCAATCGCTGTAGCGATTGCTCGTTTTGTGCGCCAGTCTTTTTGTCGAATCTTTCTTTCTGGCTACTGCATTTGACGGCTGCATGGGTGAGGCAAGCAGGACGGTGGGTGACTGACAACGTTGTAGGCATTTTACGGGCGGTCACTTCATACCGGAGACAGCAAGCGCCAGAAAGTCCTCTTGCGTATTCTCAAAAGACTGGTAAGGCCCGACAGTCTCAGCGAGGCGCTACATAGTCGCTTCATGCCGCTTTGAATGTCTTGTCAAGCATCAAGTCACAGTCAGTCGTTAGCTTTTCTTCGTAGAACTACCGGAGTCACCTGTCGCTCAGAGGTACGTCTAGATCGGTGACTGGTTAGGGTTAGGAAGTTAGCGTCCTGTGTTGGACAGAGGTCGTGGGGTTGATTAACTCATGAGGCCGATGCAAGACCTATTCTTTATTTTTGCTTCTGCAGCTCTACGCTAGGCCGTCTTAATCCGATTTGTTAGTTCAAGTGCATATGCTGTTTCTGTATGTATCCTGCTTAGCGAATCTTACACGACCTCTATTGCATGTATAAGTTAAGATGGCGTTACTCCGGAGAATGTAATGTAATGTATCGCCGTCTGTAACTCCACAAAGTCATAAAGACCACGTGGGTGTTACGCAGGAGAGTTTTGTGTAGAGCACTCACAGCCTAAGCGGCTTTCGGTAGGCATTTGGTAGCCGACAGACTTCGTCTCACGCAACAAAGAGAAAGTGGGAAGCATAGCAGAGTCAGGAGAGCAGTTGAGGTAGTGAGTAGCATGGAAGTAGCAGCTCAGAACTGCTGAAAAGGATGAGCCATAGTCGGTAGTAGGAGAGTAGTTGTCGTTTCGTAAGAATTGTGGAAGCGAGCTCCACAGTCTAGGACCCGCAGAGCTAAAGCTTCTGTTGCCAACGGTCTTTAAGCGGAGGAATGGGACAGCTAATTTATTGTCCACAATATGCTGCACTAGAGGGCAACACAGCTTTCTTTTCCCAATCGGTAGCCAGCATCATTCACTTACAGCGTTCAGCAAAGGAAAAGCAAAAATAGCAGAGCTAATTAGGAGGATTGTTAGGCCCGAAGTGACCCGCTAATTAGGCCCGAGAATTGCTTAAGTGTGTTTCTTGCATAGTGTGGGACCTGGAGAGCAACACGAATCTGGCAAAGTGGTTTTATTTGAATGAAAGGGACAGCTATTGTTCACGAAGCTAATTAATCTGTTGTATTGTAGCACTGCAGCTATATGATGTATGCTGGAGCAGAGCATAGGCAGGTCTGGTAGGCCAGACTGCTTGGCCCTCATTGACCCGTCGATCGAGAGCCAATGCATTTCCTTTAGCAAATTGTACGCTCGTTTGAATTTCTTCGGCAAGGACCATTCTAGCAGACACATTTTAGGGCTATAAGGCTGTAGTTTTTGGACATTTTTCTGCTAACTGGAATTTAATAGTAGTCCAGTGTGGAGAGAACCGGGCAGCAAGCAAGGTCCTCAGTATTGAAGATTGTAGTATCCAGCACCAACTGCTCTCATTCTGCAATGTATAGATTTGCTCCAGCCTTGCATAACTAGCATAATTAATATATCCAATGCCTCAGGTCCCTACACTCTTCAATCAAATAGCTGTAAGAAAATTTCGACTAAGAGAGATCATGAGATTAGTGGTCATGAAGGTGGCGTTCTTATGAGATCTTAAGAAAGCTCAGCTGTTTATCGAAGAGGATACCCAAGTTGCAATTACTAGGTGGTGGTCTCACTACTGTCTCGCTGGCTACCAGCACCAAGTGCACGAGTCCGGTGACACGTATAACGTTTCCAGTGAAGAGCAGTTTGGTTTCATCACAGTGCACTTTAAGAAATGTTGATGCATCTAGGACATAATCTCTGTAAGACAGGAGCAATTTTTCAAGTGCCACGACCGACTTCACTGAAGATTCGAATAATTTTTACAAATGCGCTTCTAGCAGCTTCCACGAGCATAACACAATAACTTACACGAGCATAACACAATAACCTGTGTTACACGAGCATAACACAATAACTTGTGGTGCTGAACGCCTTCTGCATTGAGGTGATCATCGGTGCTGTGGAATCGAGTTGTCTGCTGAAGAGGAGCAGCAGAGGGCCAATGACATATTCTTGAGATAAAACCAGATAGTCTCTTGGAAATGACTCGACTTGGCAAAGTACGTATAGTTTGGTCCATTTTAGTGCCTTGTCCGTCAGACCAGTTGTAGTTGTTTGCTGGCTCTTGTCCAGGATCTGGCAATGGAAGACATCGATCACTGCCGGCATGATGATTCAAAAAATAGTGATTTACTGAGCAATTCTTTATATTTCTGAAATATCTGCATCTATTTCTTGATGCGGGTTTGTTGTTAGTCTGTCCGGATGCCTATCGTCAGCTGAGCTAGGCCCAGCTCTGCCACGAATATTCTTTTATTGTCACGAAATACCAGGACCCTTTTGAGAATACAGAGCAACCGAAAGCTGTCTGCAACAGGACTGAGATATGAAAAATAGGAACCGGTCTCACAACCTCTGATGTCTTAAGCCAGCGCTCTATCAATTGATCTATCCAGACTCCTTATCCTAGCTCGCAGCAATGGGCTGAAAGGCTTGGGGTTAAAAAGCAATTGATTCAGCCTTGCACGAAGTGGTATCGGCAGCCTGTAATCCGTCATGTTACTCAAAGCCTCAGTGCTAGAGACTTGCATTGTATGAGTGAACAACTCGCGGATCGTCGTTGCAGGTGACCACTGAAAAGCACAACACCCACATGTTTGTCACGCAAGGTGCCGACCTGCAGAAAACTTTGTCAAGCCTCAGGCAGACTGCCAGGTAAGAGGCAACCGTTTTCAAACTGGTTTGGGGAGATCTCTTCTTATTTGACACGAGTCGTTCATACGTTGATGCTTATGTGATGTGCCACAGTTTGCTTCCCAGCTTAGTATCAATCAATATCAACAAAGGATTGGTCCTTGCATCCTCTAGCCGTGATGGCCCGTTAGTTAGTGACCCACTGCCTAGGACCCACTGGATGGTTGTCTTGAGACAAGCCCCCTTTTGCCTGAACCGCCACACGAGGCGCTTCATTCTCTCTTAGGCTAGTTTCTTGCCACACCATGCCATCTTGGCTTAAACATTTTGGAGCTACCATTCTACGATTTGGTACTCGAGCACACGGCCATTATAGCAAGCAAGCATTATGCAGTACCTACTAATGGTCGACCAGCTATACTGAGAAAGCATGGACGAGCCGGTCGGCCTAAACGAGCTTTGGTAATATTGTTATATCTTTAATGCCTGCTCACCTGCATGTTGCACAGCTGCATGATAATAATAATACACTTGATAAAGAGCTCCCAGAGAACTAAAACTCTTTCTAGGCGCTTTACATTTTCTGCAAAGGAAACACGATCGAATGGTGAGTGGTGTCATGATGGACAAACAACATGAATAACATAGTTAGGGTTGACATGCACTGGGTCAGCATGCAAGTGTGGTTAGTGGCAGCATCCACAGTGTCATTATGCATAAGCACATAACAGGACGAATCACAGGGACCCACTAAATGCTGTCATAAATGTGTTTTTAAATTCTGTTTAAATGTGGTCCAGTCAGGGGATGATGCGATGCAAGTCGGGAGTGGGTTCCAGGCTTTGGGAGCATACAAACAAAGGCACGGTCTCCAAAGGATTTGAGATTTGTACGAGGTATGGGTAAACAGTTAGCTTCCGAAAAGCGGGTGTAAGATGCTTGGCCTGGTGGGGGAGTCGATCAGATAGGTAGGCTGGAGCCAACGAATGAAGTGACCTAAAAGTGAGCGACAAAACCTTGAAGTCACTCCGTTGCTTGACTGGTAGCCAGTGCATGTCGGTGATAAAGGGTGCGATGTGGCAACTGCGACACTCACGACAGATAAGCCTAGCTGCAGAGTTTTGCACCAGCTGTAAGTGCCTGATTGCACATGCCGGTAGACCAGCAAGCAGTGAGTTACAGAAGTCAAGACGGGATGTCACAAATGCATGGACCAACTTAGATGTGGTATCCTTATCTAAAGAAGCCCGAATTCTACAATGTTATGTAGCTAAATGTAGGCAGACTTGACTGTGGAGCTGATGTGGTCGTCTAACGAGAGGTCACTTTGGAACACGACACCTAGATTTCGTACATATTCAACAGAAGATATGCTGGCAGAGCCAATTTTGAGCGTTAGCCTTTCCAATTTCTGAATCACACTTGGTTTGCCCATAACTAGTAAGTTAGTTTTATCATAATTTAATGTAAGAAAATGTGCTGCCATCCATGTGAAAATGTCATCAATACATGCAACAAGTGAGTTGAGGGAATTCAAGGTGCTCTAAGGCTGGGAGGGATCAAAGCAAAGGTGCATCTGAGTGTCATCCGCATAGAAGTGAAAGCCTAGATTGTGCTTGGCAATCACATAGGCAAGAGGGAGAGTATAAACCATAAAAAGAACCAGACCTAGCACGGAGCCCTGAGGTACCCCATATTTCATAGGTACCTCGGATGATCTTTGTCCATTCACGTCAATACTCTGGAGTCTGCCACTCAGATAGGACCTGAACCATTGCAGAGCAGTGCCAGTGATGCCCAGGCGAGATGAGACGCGCTTTAGAAGAACTTTGTGATCGATAGTATCAAAAGCTGCCGAAAGATCGAGAAAAATAAGCAGAGCTACTCCACCTAAGTGTGCATTCCTAAGTACGTCGTCGTACACCCGATGCAATGCTGACTCGGTGGAGTGATTAGCTCTTAAACTAGACTGGAACTTACTAGCAAGGTTTGAAGTTTAAATTACATGCAAATAGGCTAAAATGTCAAGCTCGTCAAGTTTTATTTGTCAGCAGAAAGACAGCGATTTCGAAAACGATGAGTTTTATTGTGCAAGTTCGCAGTGGCTGACCAGATCCAGGGCAAAGATCCAGGTCTCGATCACGAAAATTAAGGCAATTTTTCGAGAAATAGCTCAAGATTGATGGCTGATTTGGGACAACCGCTGGTGCCTTCTTCGGGCGCCTCTCAGACCGTATCTGCACGCCCGGGTAGCCTTCTTTGCTGCCATTTTTTTACTCCCGTATCGGATGCCGCCGAGTCTGCGCCGGATCGGATGCCACTGCCAACGGCGCGGCAATATTGCCAGGATCTTCGTCCTCACTATCTGCGATACCACCCAGGCGAGTACTGACACCGCGATTCCGGACCTTCTGCATAGTCGTTTCAGACCCGCAGGTGGGAATGATGTTCCAGGCCAAATGTTTCCAAGAACTTGCACACCAGTTCCATTGCATTGTTAAGAACACCATTGCTAACATCTTGTATATCGCCATTATAGCCAACATGCATCCTTTCATTGACCTCTTGCGCAAATAGTTCTTCAGATTGCTTCGATATGATTCTGACGGTGCTGCTCCTGAATCAGGTCAACGGCGTTTTCGACTTCAAAACGCTATATTCAATAGAGCAACTATCCGCAAAATAGATAATTTACTGTGATTCTACTTGTGGAAATTCGGTAACCCGGTTACCGCCATTGGGCTCATATATAAGTTGAGGGCAGTATGACAAGGAGTCAGTTGTCTATTGGAAGCAATCAGGTAGGCCAAGCAATGGAATGTAATGTAGCTCTATCTGTAACTTCACAAAGCCACAAAGACTAAGTGGGTGTTTCGATGGAGATACTTTATATTGCTTCCCCTAGACAGCTGCCTTAAATGGACAACTGCAATGATTTGGACCTATAGGATACTTTGCAGTAAGGGTTACTGTCCTAGTTGATTTAGCCCTGCCTCGTGGTGATTTCTTTTTGAGAGGCATGTCTATGTTGATCTGCAGAGAAACGTACCGATTACTGACATATTCGTTGGTAGGCTGCGGACCAATGCTTGCATGCGTTGTTTTTGCATTCATGGTTACGGCACGAGTCCTTCCTTGCAGTGCTCAAGCTGACATTGCCCTAGCTGCTGGAGCAGCAGAAGTCTTGAAAGCGGCTGGATTGTAATCAAGTGTTTGTATCTGTGCTATCCTCAAAAGCTGCTCGATCAGCTGCAACTTTTGCCGTTATTTGAAATTGATACCACGGGTTTTTACCGTGGATCAATTTTTGTGTTTCATTCTGAGCCAGTCTGCTGACCTGCAACCCTTCTATTGAACTGGGTCACAGAAGCCGTCTGGTGGGTAACTGCTGCATGAAGTAGGACGTGCCAGAATTCTGATGATGCACACAGCTCTGATACCCTCGGGAGTAGCGTATGTCGTGCCTGGTGCATTTCCTCAGTGCTCAAAATTGCCAGCAGCCATCATCTTCACCTACTACTCATCAAAACCGTCAGCTAAGTAGCTGCAGGACACTGCTGACCGGCCGTCGCTACATTCCGACGGGACGATAGTGGGAGCAGTCTATGATTGTTCTCTTGCAGCATGCATGGCTGTGCTTGTCTTGGATCTGCAGTATAGATAGGATTGTCCAGGAATTCATAATACAGTAAACTTTGTGAGTGCCTGAGCCGACTGGCCGAGCCAGTCAATCAAGACTTTGCCATCATCTCTCGCGGCGCTTTACCGTCCCACCTTCGTGTCATCGAGTGCGAGTTTGCGAAGGTTCTTCCCTTTATGCCCTTCAACCTGTTCTTCTGTGCCTCTTCTTTTAGTAGCTGTCTACACACCTTACTCCTATCTCATCTCTCTTCCACTCACTCACTCACTCACTCACACTCACTCTCTCGTTACTTTCTCAATTTACACCACGTGTCTCTCTCTATCTCTATCTCTATCTCATTCTCTTGCTGCCTGTCCTTTTGTCACATTCCCTTTGCTTTTGCACATTCCTCTGTTACCTTATTCGGCTGAGCGTCTCGATCTCAAGTATGTGTCTCATTGTTTTGCCTGATGCATTGCCTATTTTGTTTGCATGCTCATCGTGACCAGGCTGTCCTCGTTGCGACGATTTTATATTCCGGAATACAAGTAGGTTTGTGTGTGGCACGATGATAGATAATAAAATAGCTGCAGACGCGACAAGCAGCTGCAGCGTCGGCTTCCGTGCAGACGGTATATAATAAAGTAGCTGCAGCAGCTTCAGCATCGGCTTCCGAGCAGCACAACGTTCCGTCGATTTGATAGGCAGCGCTGTCTGTCGTCTGCTCTTCTTTGACCGGGCGAGCCGCCTCAACGCCTTTTGACCCGAGCTGCTCGCTTGCTGCTCGCTTCACTGACAGCAGCTGACACTAGGTGGCAGCTGACCTTTCTTCGTCCACCTGCTGCTGCTGCTGCAGGCTGCCGATGCTGTTGCCTAGCGACGAGCTCTTGCATCCTGCTCCTTGTGGCGCCGAGCGGCTGCTGCTCGGCATTGTGCCTGCCATCAACTGCTTGGCCCCGAGGTCTGTGGTAGACGTTCCACGATTGATGGATACTTTAAAGAGAAGACGCGCGCCAGTCAATGGATCCAGCTTACCCTGCCGGCAACACATTGAAACTTACGTGAAAGCATTAGAGCCAACTGCCCCGGGCTGAGGAGGGTCGGCAACAATTGCCGCCTGCCCGATTTGCATGCATACCCACGATCATTGCAGATTGCCCACACTGTCGCCGCTGCTTCACAGCAGACATTTTAGAGCTTACCTCGCAGCCAGGTATGCTGTGTGCATACCGACATTCTCAGGAATGCTGACTTAAGTAGAGTTCTCTTCTAGTTCTGCTGGATCTTTCGTAAGCGTTTGATACTACAGATCACCAAGTCCTCCATGAGAAGTACCTGTCGTTTCGCACTTTCATGACTAGCTTTGCCAATGGTTGATGTACTTAATAGATTATAAGATCTTAGTAGAAGATTTTGAGCATTAATGTCCTCGGCCAGCAGTCGTACGAAGAGCCTCCAAAGTCAAGAGTATCCTAGGATACTCTGGGATTGTCCCTCTTCTTCCTACAGTCTTCTCCCTCTTGCCGACGTAATTGCCATGCACAATATTGGCCTTCCTTTCTATGGAGATGACACACAGCTGTACCTATGCATCGATTCCTGTCAGCATTCAGCAGGTCACACTCTTTGAACTCACTTATAGCTACATTGCTGACATTCGCATTTGAGAGGCAGCAAACTTTCTCACACTGAATTACGATAAAATCAACTTACGAATTATGGGGAAATCTATAGTTAGCCAGAAATGGCAAAACCTGACCCACAAAACAGACTCGGCTTGCATATCTCCTGTGAGGCCTGCATGGAATCCGCGTGTCCTCTTACGCAGTGACCCTTCACTGCGTGACCACATAAGCTCCAAAGTCGTCTGCCAAAAAATTTCAAAAAACAAAAATTCGAGCCTGCTTAAGACAAGGCTACCACTACCAAGCTGGGCCGTGCATTTTCGACATCACGTCTTTTGACTTCTTTTCTTACTAATCGCCATCCTCCTGCCCAGTTAGATGAGATGCTTCGAGCTGGTGCAAATCTGTACAGCTAGGCTTGTCTGTGGTGAATGTTGCTGTTGCTATGTTACACCACTTCTTATTGACCTGCATGCGGTCCCTGCGAAGCAGCATATCGACTCGCTTCGAAAGTTGTGCGACTCAATTTTAGGTTCCTGCTTACTTTCAGCTGCATTACATTGCTAAAATTCGGGCTTGCAGAGATACTACATCAAAATTGGTCCGTGGATTTGTGACATCCCGTCTTGACTTCTGTAACTCACTGCTTGCTGGTCTACCTGCCCGTGCACTCAGGCACTTATAGCTGGTACAAAACTCGGCAGCCAGGCTTGTCTGTCGTGAGCGTCGCAGTTGCCACATCACACCACTTCTTGCCGACCTGCACTAGCTCCCAGCCAGCAGAGCATCGACCTCAAGGTCCTGTCACTTTTAGGTTCCTTCATTCTTTGGCTTCTTTTGGCCCCGGGTAGTCGCCAAGAGATACGATGCTCACTATTCACGATCTAGGTCGTGGGTTCGAGTGTTGCAGTGGGCGCCCACTGAAAGCGTCGGTGATTGCCGTAGAGGCTCTTCTGCCGCTATATAAATGAATTAATTCACGTAACTTTACAGACCATCTCTTAGCGTGCAACTCATGGCAATTCAAACGACAGTTCCGCAATCATTTTAAAGTGAGTCAGTTGAATAAGCCATCGCAAAACCTTAGCAGTGTTCCGGTATAAAGTAAATATATAATTCATTTATATAGCACCCCAAGAGAACTTAATCTCTATTCAGGCGCTTCACATATGCCTCGGGGCTCGAGCCCACGACCTCAGTCAGACCTTGGTCGGGGCGAGCACCTTAACCGCTAGACCAAACCAGCTCGTAATTGTACAACTTCACTTTCAAGCGATGCGGCATTCTGTCTCCAGATCGACGCATTTTCCCTCGTCTTCCACCGCTTCCATCCCCAGCTCTCTCCTCTGTCTCTCTCTCTCTCTCTCTCTGCATTCAAAGGTGCCTGCAAATATACGTATATGTATCTCCACCTGTTGCTTAACAAGGGAAAAGAATTAGCTGAGGATAGCTGGAATTGTCTCCAGCGAAAGATCAGAGCTCAAACGGCTTCCAGTATGCATAAAATAACCACCACAGAATTCGTCTCGCAAAAGAAAATCGAATAGCAAGTGAAAAGCGTTGGTGATGCGGGAGAGCAGCTTATAAATTAATCATTTAATGAATAGCTGCGTTAGACGGATGAAGAGGTTATGCCAGAGCAGGTGCGATGTCGTCGCCTGAACATTTGAGGACGTGAATTAAACAGCATAGGATCCGCAGAGCTTAATTGTCACCAACCTTCTTGTACTGAAATAATGGAACAGCTAATTTATTTTTCAGGAAAGATCTGAGGGCCAAAGGTGGCGGAAACTAGGATATAACGTTGCCAAGATCGAATTTCTCTTACACTGAAGACTTCACTTCGCGAGCGTATTCGTAAATTATATTGACGGGCTTAATGGTTTTCCCTTTCGCTTAATCTCCGTCCTCTCCTCGCCCTGCTGGTATTCTATATTCAGGCGTTCATTCACTCACTATCCCTCTATCTACTTGGTAGAGTTTGCCGTCATATACGACCGTGCTAGCCGGGCTTAGTGACTCCTACAATCAACCGCCTAAGAACTCATATCTGAAGTGATGGCAAGCAATTGGTTAGATGCATTTTTCTCACTTATCTTTTCCTTGAGATGAAGCTCGATGTAAGTACAGGAGCTAATTCAAATACTTTTTGCCTACCTTTTCCTGCCGATTTGCCGACTAGATTGGCAGTCGTTGGCCTGACGCCCCTAGATTTACTGGCAGTAGCAGAATCTTCATTGACGCTACCCGATGCTGTAGAGTTTGGTCTGGTTCGATGCTCTGAAGTGTCTTCCAAATCTTCTAAAATCAAGAGAAAGAGGGTCACCTTAATTTTGTCATGAAGGCTGATGGGAAATAGGGCACAATCAGCGTTGTTCTCTAGAGGTGGCTAACCTACACCTTCACCGAAGCAGTTTTAAAATGTCGCCACGATCGCTGTAAGGTTACAAGGTCTCTGAGTAGTCAGCATACTTTTCTACCTGCACCAGCAGAACGCCATGAACTAGCAGAGCAGCCAGATTTTCTAAGCGATAGACTCCCTACAGGAATATCGTAGCGATAGAAAGAAGGAAGAGCATGCCTGCCAATACCATGACTGAACCCTAGACCTGTGACACCAGAAATTCACAGTTAATAAAGAGAACATCCGGGTTCAATCTACATCTCCCACTGCTTCGTGACGTTCGTACAAGTACCAGCATTTTGACTGCGATCTGTGACTTATTATTCTTAGCACTTTCTGGGTATTCCCTGAGCCTCCAGTTTAAATGAGCGTGAAAGCGCTCTTATACGGAGACTTTGATCCTCAAAGACTGAGTTCGAGCCAAGGAAAAATAGCGCCCGATACTGATGAGCTGAACTCATTTGAGAAGACGGCTTTGTCTCGATGAGAGCTACGTCGATGGCATTAAATCGCGTACCCCACCCCGCAAAAATCTTCTATTTTGTTCGCCAGTTGCCAGTTTTTACTGCGAGCGTATGCTTTACTGTTGCAGTGATCCGCATATAATCACATAAAGCTAGACAAAAGCGTAGAAATTAATAGACCGTGGTCATTTATACGAGACCGTCACGTTTTCAGCTACATACAGTGCTTAGAAAGACATTCGCTTCTTCCGGAATATTGTGTACATGTTCTATCATAGATATTATTATAAAGTAATTTACGATAGCGAATTGGTGGGTGTACGTCCTTAAATTTTAAATTTCACCCGAAGAACAATGCTAGGCACACGGCAAGTTATGTCGCGCAAATCCTAAATAATAAGCAAATATATTAGCTTACGTACCTGTCAACCGATGCGGCTATGCATCGAACCGGAGATAGCAGTAACGTAATCGACTACGCTACGAGTACTTGCAACGAGTACTCCAACAGCCGGGTGTCGCGTAGTTGAGTATAACTAAGAGTGATGTCATAAGTACGTCACAAGACACGACTAATGTCACACTTAAGAGAGGAAGCAGCAGGAGCTATATGTAAAATGTGTAAAGCACAGAGAGAGGACGAGAAAAGCTGGGAGAGCATACCGAAAGCACCCCAGCAGCAGCAGCAGCAGCAGCAGCAGCAGCAGCAGCTAAGTGCCAGCACAGGAGGACAGCCGCAAATTGAGAGTCGGCCTGACCTGACGGCAGAATACGAGCTGGTACACTGGCTTAGGGCAGGGGTAGGCAAACGTTTTGCATTTGCATTTGCATGTGCATTTGCCTGTGTGTGTGCGTGCGTGCACACGCGTGGACGCCTATGCACATGTGTGCTCGTATGGAGCTGCAGTTAAAGATCCAGTCAGCTTGTGGCGCATTCTTTTGTTCGTCGTATGCTGATTGTCACTAGTGTGCGTGGGTTTGCCAATGGTTGACTTGAGCACTCACTGGCTCTGCTTGCCCGCTACACTCGCCATTGGCAGATCGTGGTCGGCCACTGGCTTTGCTGAGTTGAGAGTTATCTCTCGGTCTGTGTTATTCGGCATCGAGCCCACTTACAAGTCAATGTGAGACTACGGATTTCAAACCCATCTGACAATGTTAATTGACACATGGCATAAAGTGGCCAGCAACAGCACACTGTCATAGTGGCCGTGTACTGCTTCAGTAGTGATGATATGATGATAAAATAGGGACTAAGACGACACTGCTTTGATTGGCATCATGCCTTCCGACAAATGAATGGCATCGTGGCATCGTCTAATGTGGCCATAAAGCTCTACAATTTTTGGCTACGCCCGCGAACGAGGCTGTGTACTGTTTAATGCATCGGCTTAACTGTTCGTGGTTTCTTTGACCCACACTGGTAAGATGCTCATCAATCATGATCCAAGGTCAAGGTCATGCAAAGCGGACGAATACAGACCAAGTTCTCTTATTAGAGTCCTGTACAATTGAGTTACATTTTTTATATAACTTTTTTTAAAATTCTCTATCAATTCACGTGCCACGGACTGAATGGCAGAAATTTTGCTAGCAGCTTTCTTATGCCATGAGGATTTTTCAAGTTCTCTATACTCGTACTTTCTTTTTAACCTTTTTCTACTCGCACTTTTATTGGTGTCACTCGTTTTCTATAAATTTATTATGAAAGAAGGCAGCGGTTCAGGGAATTACCCTGGCTAGATGCATGCTGTTAGTCTGCTCAGAAAATGTAAAGTGCCAGGAAGGAGATTGAGTTATCTGTGTGTGCTATAGCAAATTTATTATTATTATTATACTGTACGTCCTACCATGATACATTTTGACGCTGTCAGGCATTGTTTCCTCCCTACTGTTTGCGGCGTTGTAAAATCTAATGACTTCGCGTGAATTTTGAAATTTTTCTTGGATGCATTTTGATTTTCGATTTATTTTTTGCGTTATCGTGGCCGAGTTCATATCTTTAAATCTTTCTAAGTCGAACCGTCGAGAAGTCGGGGCCTGACTATAATGTGGCTTACATACCTTTTTAGCTTTTGGGTTTTCAGGCGAAACGGATGGAAGCGTTACCATTGATCCGCTAATTTTCACAGCACAGTATTAAACCGGATGACGCTATTCGAATGATGGCTCAGAGTGTCAAGTTCTCAATACATCAAGCGGAAGCATTACAGAGATAGAGGGGCGGGCAGAATTCTGCGAGCCGGTCAAGTAATGCGTAGGTAAAGTAAGTGGCTGCGACCAACTCGGTGAAAGCCATATCGCCCGCTGCGAATGGTCGTAGATGGTCTAGCTGTAGCCTAGATACTCAAGCTAGTTTGTCCACTTTGTGTTACTTGTGTGTCCTATTTTTTCGAACATTTATGTGGAAGAAACTCTAGTTGAGAGAATAAGTCGCAGCGTAGACTAGCTTGCTGTGGGTAAGCGCAGTAAAAAGCCACATTAAATAGGACTTTGCTTTATCGGCGAATCTAGGTGCTATCGTGCCGGAGAAAAGCTAGAGCATTGTCCTAATAACTTCAAGTAAGTAAATCGATTGGAATTGGGTAAATAAAAGTATTCATAGCCATGCAAAGCAAGATGGACTAGAGCTATCGTATGGCTTCCCTCGCCTGTACATGCAATTCTGAGTCGTAAGTACTTTGGATACCTGAAAAGTTGCTGCTATCACATCAAAATCGAGCCGACTAGAAGGAGCAGCCTGAGACGAAGGCTGAAGTGAGGGGGCTTGATTTTGGCGCACTCTCACGGACAGAGTGACAATCGTACGGCCATGATGGCACCATGGCGGCGAGCAGCTTACTATTCCCGGAGCGCGTTTGGAGGCGGCATCATTGGGACGCGGGTAGTCCTTTGCCCCCGTCTTCGGATGACGCCGCGACCAGGGGATCAGATGCGTGCATCATTAAGTTGAACCTACCTGCAGTCGCTATACCAGCCAGCTCCTTCCATTTTTGCTTGTTATTCCTGAGGTGGGGATACCAGAGAAAATCAAAAGTTCGCTTGAAATCTAAAATACAAAGCGGTTGATGAATGTATCTCCGTCAGTAACTCCACAAAGTCATAAAGACCATGTGGGTGTTACGCAGGAGAGTTTTGTATAGCGCACTCACAGCCTAAGCGGCTTTCGGTACGCATTCGGTAGCCAACAGACTTCGTCTCACGCAACAAAGAGAAAGTGGGAAGCATAGCAGAGTTATGAGAGCAGTTGAGGTAGTGAGTAGCATAGAAGTAGCAGTTCAGGACCGCTGAAAAAGATGTGCCATAGTCGGCAGTTGGAGAGTAGATGTCGTTGCGTAAGAATTGTGGAAGCGAGTTCCACAGTCTAGGACCTGCCGAGCTAAAGCTTCTGTCGCCAACTGTCTTTAAGCGGAGGAATGGGACAGCTAATTTATTGTCCACACAGGACCTGAGGGCGCGAACAGGCTGAAACTGGTGCAGCAGTTCAGCTAGGTACGAAGGAGCCAAGCCGTGGCGGGCCTTACTCTCTCCTTCGGCTACTGAAATGAAATGTAACGGATCGGCCTAGTCATAGTCGGCCGTTCGTCGTATTCAGATCACGAGAAGCACACTCCTTAGCTGCAATTTAGCTGTCTCCACCATGTTTGTCCTCTGAGGGTTCGAATTGTGGCATTCAATTTACCGATATATGGCGCACACACGCGGGCGTATGCACGCACGCATAAATACACACACACACACACACACACACACGCGCGCGCGACACGCAGCTCGAGAGCGGCACGCGAGCCGCTCGTCCGAACGCGAGAGTCCTGTCGCTCAGCTCCCAATCGTTTGCCGGAGCCATCTCTTTTCGGGGCTCTTTTTTCAGGGCTCGATGGATGGATGGCAGGGGTTGGTTCACTTCCCCGCCAAGCGCGACAGTCGAGATACTGAATGGCGGAAAGGCCATACCGCCCGGCCGCAGCTAGAAGTGCATGCACGCCCCATTGCTTGAGCAACGCAATTCGTGAAAGCGCTATTAGACATCCATTAAACCGCGTTCGCGCTCGTTTCGCACCCGTCGGCGGCGCGCGGCCTCCTCACCGGGCGGCGACGGCGGAGCGATGTCGTTTCGTGCTGCCGTCTCTGGCGGCGCCGATTGCCACACACTGCGCTTGGTTTGGTAGAGAGTATTGGCTATCTGCTGAAACATGTCGCCCAGAATTTCGAAGCTCGGCTCGACGATGAAGTCAATGAAGCCTGAAGCAGGAAGCGCAGGAGGTTGCGTCAGGTTGCATTGCTTATCCGCTAAGGAGCGGTGCATACTGCGCCACCGCTGGCCGCCCTAGCACGCCCACTCAGTGACGTGATGTCGGTAGCTCGATTCGATCCTGCCAGCCGCGGACCGAAATAACTCGAGAATTTCGCGTCCGCCTAAACTTCACTAGTTCTCGCGGCGGCGCAACGAATGCAATGCGTTCACCCTAATTCGTCTTAGTCCGAGGGTACGGCGCTCGCACTTGACGGTCAAGGTCGCGAGCTCGAGCCGTTGTAGCGGATTGGTTGCATGAGTTGCAAATGGTTCGGCAGCCGCCGAAAAGGCTCTTCTGCCGCCAGACAAATGAGGATCTGCTGGATCAGCCCACCTTTGCTTTTTACTCCCTTTTTGTTTAGGACTGACGCTCGTAACGCACCGAACGGCGAAAGACACGAAACTTGGCAAGCAGCAGACGTCAATAACGCCGAGCAGTCAACCGCGCCATCAACAGCTTGCGAGAGCGAAAAGGATCGCCGCACCGGTGCGACTGCAGCTCGTGAGGCGGCGACACCAGGCGGCAGACTCGATTAGAAGCAGGTGATGCAGTGACCGACGGCCAGGCAGACAGCGCCAAACGAGAGCAAACGCCTGCAGTCGGGCTCTCGTCTTATTTGTCGGCCACGTCGTTTAAAGTAGTATGTAAATGAGTTTGCACCAATATCTGCCGCGAAGCTCACGACTTCGCTCAATCGAGGCTCAATCTCGTAAGCGGTCTCCTGTTGTAAGTCAGTGGCAAAGCTCCAAGTTCATAATCGTGGGACATTTCGCGTGCACGCCGTCAGCATTGTTTTCAATAGAGGTTGCATTAAAGTCTTTCATATTTTGAAACGAATTTGGCGACGAACTGCAACTATTAGCGCTTGCGTTCAAGTAGCAGAGGCTGGGGAGCTGCAGTAAAATGTTTATAGGTCGGCGGTTGGTAATTAGAAAAAGAATTTCAATGCTGGCGCTGTTTCCTGGCGCTGGGCATGGCACGATTGGGTGTTTAATGGCTCTTCCACGTGGCTCGACGGCCGAGCCACGTGACGAACTGCACCCTTTGATGCCGGCCCTTTGATGTCACTGGATAAGCTAAGTTGTTTTTGACCAAGCGAGTTCGAGAGTCCAAGCGACGGCCCGTGGGTGTGATATGTATTGAAGACTGGAAATACGGCGCTACGATCTTGTCATTTGGCTACAAATTCGATGGTGCGTCCCTACATGGGCTTAATTCTGAATTCCAATCAAATTACGGGCTAGCTGACTCAATAGTAGAATTTCCATAGTGGCAGAAGAGTCCAATTTATAAGGCGACAGATGACTAGTAGTGGATGTCACTACCATTTGCAGTGAGCATAAAAAATTGCCTGCTGCTCGAACTCGAACCAACGATCTAGGTTGTTAAGTGCGAGTATCTTATCCATAGATCCAGACGCGGGGGGGGGATTTTTGTTTCCTAGATTCAAACACAAGCCACCCATTAACATTCCTGTAGTGCATCAGTTCTTTCATATTTACGTCGTTAGTTATGTGCTTCATTTTCATTTTGCTATGCCATCTATAGCCCTTTAAACTGTTAGACAAACGCACGCGCGCACCCAAACACACACACACACACACACACACACACACACACACACACACACACACGCACGCACGCACGCGCGCACGCACACACACACAAACATATATATATATATATATATATATATATATATATATATATATATATATATATATATATACATATATATAGATATATATATATATATATATATATATATATATATATATATATATATATATATATATATATATAAAACACTCGTATAGCCCCCCCCAAGAGAACTTAATCTCTATTCAGGCGCTTCAAATATGTCACATGTCTCGAGGCCACAAACTGGAAATGCATTTACCTTGACCTCGGTCGTTAAAGGGGAGCACATTGACCCCTGAACCAAACGAGGCCATGTGCTGAAGATCTAAAGCGTCAAATCAGACGCTTTCAAATTATCGTTCTGACATGCCTGCGGTAGACTGGCGAGGGTAGAATCGAGCGATCACCAGGAGTCAATGAACGCAGCTATTTATTTTAAAAATTGTTTTACGTATACAGTACTTATGTGTGTGTGTGTGTGTGTGTGTGCAGCAGGATATATATATATATATATATATATATATATATATATATTATATATATATATATCCAGCTGCCTCTGGACGATTGGCGAATTTTGTTCCGAGCATACTTATCCAGCCCATCTGAAAGTGACTGCCTCCATGATTGCTATCTTCCGTGGAGTAGATGTCAACACTTATTAAAAATGATTTATTATGACGGAAAACTATCGCTGCTAGCATAATCTGCCTAGGAAATTTAAATGCAAGTGAATCCGTAAACCAAAGCCGCCGGTGTTAGGCTTAGGCTGTGCCCTTTGTGGTATTTATAGCAGTGGTATTACGATGATAAAGCTGAGTGCCACGTCAAAAAGATCAGAGAAAATGATGTGCGAATTTGCAAGCGTCGCAACATTACCCATGCACTCTTGAAGTTAAAATTGAATGCTGAATTGTGAAACGGCGAGATGTAGGCTTTTGATCATCGGTCTTTCAATTACTGATTTATGCTTTGCCGAGATTATCTCTCGGTGGAACAGATACTAATGAAGAGCCTGACAGCGACAGTTAGTCTTAGCTAGCGCTTACCAGTCAATAAGACGTGGTGGCCGAGCCTTAGCTAAAGCAGTTTGCTTGTCTGCACGGTCTTTAATTTTCAAATTGAATATCGAGTACTCGCGATTTTTTGCGGTTGCACGCTTGTAACCGTAATAATTTCAAGGACCGACCATCTAAAAGCCAGCCCTCCGCTCAGAGGCAAGCTGAACCCTGCCCTGCCCAGGCATCGGGGGGGGGGGCGCGTGTCGAGCCCACTGCGAGCACCGGTGTGCGTCGGACGAAGCGTGGACGGCTTCGCTGCCTCCTCCTTTGAGCTCGGCTGCACTCGGAGGAGCAGCGGCGCTCATCTGTCTGCGCACCTGTCTGCCCACCGTGCTCACCTATTTGCGATTGCTCAACGAGCGTCGCCGTCCGGTCACACAGCGGCGAGCACGGCAGCTCGAGCTCCTTCTCTCGGTCGCCCTGCGAAATGCGACTGCTGCTGCTGACACATCCTTCGCCATGGATCACTGCGGGGGCTGCGGCTGCAGCGACTGCGGCGGCGGCGGCGGCGTCGGCGGCAGCGACAAGCGGAGGAGCAACGAGATCGCGCGCCCCACGCAGCTTCCATGCTGTTCAGCAGCTGGATAAGAGGTTTTAGAGCGCGTCCACCCGCCCGTTCACATTGACGGGAGGGGAGCACTCAACAATAAACAGGCTGCACCACATGGTTTCTGGCGGTGACCTATGCAGACTCAAGGTTGCGGGGCTCAAGAGTCAAAGCACTGTAGGCTATGTTAATAATAGCAATAATAATAAAATAAATAATAATATGGAGTTGCTTGCTATAGCACCCTAGGAGAACTGAGTATATCTCCAAGGAATTTTCGCATGCTGGAAAGGAAGCATCAAAATACTCTGTGCGGATTCACATTCAGCACCTATGCGAACACAAAGCAAAATTCACAGGTACAGAGAAACTACTGTATGGAACAGATGGGTTTTTAAATTCTTTTTTGAATATCATCAAGTCATGCCATGTCTAAACGTCAGGCCCCAGTGAGTTCCGGGCTGTGAGATGACACAAACTAAAGGTATGGCTTCCAAAGGATTTGAGGTTGGTTCGAGGTATGGCTAATCAACCAGAGTCAGAGGAGCGATGCGTAGCGTGGTTGGAACAAGAGAATACAGGGACCTAAATGTGAGTGACAAAGTCGCGAGTTCGTTTGAGAACCAGTACAGGTTGGTGAGCGGCGGGAAATGTGGCAGCTGTGGCGTTCACGTTAGGCTAGCCCAGCAGCAACGGTTTGCACCTACTGCAAACGTCGTATCGTTCATGCAGGGAACATTCGAGCCATGGGTTTCAGAAGTATGATAATACGAATACAGTCGACTCAGCTTATAAGAATACACTCGGGGTGGCTAATGACCATTCTTATAGGTGGAGTTTTCCTATATGCAGAGTGAGACTATCGCCAGAGTAAATCTGGGAAGCGGAACTGCTATTCTCATAAGCAGAGTATTCCTTCATCCGATATTCTTATACGCGATGTCGCCTGTACATGGATATGCTTGGCTCTGCTATCCTTGATGCTGTCCGTGACAGTGGCGCCGGTTTGGTCATCTAGTGAAAGGTAAATTTGTAAAAATACACGTGAGATTGACTCTACGGGAGATTTGCTTTCCAAATCCATACAGAGGGTTAGGTTTTGCCAGTTTCCTAGTAATACTAGGTTTTCTTAGCATTGATAAGTTGATTTTTATTGTCCTTTACATGAAAACGTTTACTGCCATCCAGGTGTGACAGTCAATAGTACATGCTGCAAAAGAGTTGAGAGACTTCAACGAATTGGAAGACAGGGAGAGAGATCGATGCACAGGTGAGATCTGCTTCAACTGAATAACAATGACAGCCTAGATTATATTCGACGATTACATCGGCAAGAAGGACAACTTTGGAAAAGAAGTAAACCAATCTCAGATTCGTAGACGACATTTAAGTTTCTCTGCTTATGCCGACTCTGGAACTTTCTTTACAGCCGTTCGACACTGCTTCTTACTTCCTCCTGATTCAGTCATTCCCCTCACTTTCTCTCTGCTTCTTTTGGCTAATTAGTGCGCGCCGGAAGCCACCAAGGCTTTGAGTTTGCTATGGGAAACTCTCCAGCCTAGCACTACTAAACCGTTGGGGTATTTGCAAAGTTACATTCAGAGATACAAACATGCGCATATGTATGTACACGCTGTCATCGATTACGGCGTCTCCGGAGGCTACAGCCCTAATAGAGATAAATTTAGATAGCTACAGTTTATGCATGCAAATAATGTAAAAATAATGACAGCTCACAAGCATAACACATACCATGTATGCAGGTATATAGTCTATATAGATAATATAATTTATTTTTAAATATAATTCATGTATATAGCGCCCCAAGAGAACTTAATCTCTATTCAGGCGCTTCACATATGCCTCGGGGCTCGAGCCCATGACCTCAGTCAGACCTTGGTCGGGGCGAGCACCTTAACCGCTAGACAAAACCAGCTCGGCGATACATTTCTCTACATTTGCTTGTGCAGGGTGGCAAACCGAGCTTCTTTTAACGGTTTGCATGTGGGGGTTTTCAAAAATTCGATAAAGAAACATCTTCAAAAGTGCCTGCCTTAGATTGCGTACTCCCACTATTATATTGGTTCCTCTATAGACTTTCTAACTCACTTCCTCTTCATCTCGGCTGGCATCACTGACACTGCACTGAAATGGTTTAGATCCAGTCTCAGTGGGAGACTCTATATATAGAGCACAGATGTAAGCAAGTTAAGATCATCCGAGGAAGCACTAAAATGAGGTGTACCTCAGGGGTATATGCTTTGTCCACTTCTTTTCACAATTTATACTCTTCCTCCTGCTAACGTAATTGCCAAGCACAATCTAGGCAGTCACTTGTAAGCAGATGACACACAGCTGTACCGATATCTTGATCCCTCTCCACCCTCCAGCATGTCCAACTCTCTTAACTTCTTTGCTGAATGTGTTGCTGACATACGCACACGTATGGCGGCACACTTTCTCAAGTTGAATGGCGATAAAACCAATCTCTAGTTATGAGCAAATTAATTTCGACTCAGACATTGGAAAGCGTAACGCTCAAAAGGCTCTGTCAACACATCACCTGTACAATCTTCACGAATCCAGGTGCCCTGTTCCAAAGCGAGCTTTCACTGGACGACGACATCAGCTCCACCGTCTAGTCTGCCTATATTCAGCTACGTACTAGTGCAAAAATTTGGTTCCACTTAGGCACGGATATCACATTTAATTAATTTGGTCCATGCATTTGTGACATCCCGTTTAGAGTACTGTAATTCATTGCTTGCAGGTCTAACCACCTATGCAATAAGGCCCTTACAGTTGGTGCACAATTCTTCAGCCTGGCTTTGAGGCCGTGACAGCTCATAAAGTAAGGTGCTCGCTCTTCAAGTCCGAGGTCGTGGGTTCGAATCCTATATTGGGAGATCCCTTATTACCAACAGCATGCGGTGATGATAGCAGTTAAGGTTCTTCTTCCGCTATAAACATTAGGCTGCCAAGAAAAATATTAGCTGATTTATTTTTTCTTTCATGAGCATGGCAGTTTCCACATTCCACATCTTCTTGGAAACCTGCTCTGGCTGCCAATCAAGCCACACATCAACTTTAAGGTTTTTCAGTCACTTTTAGATACTTTTATTCTATGGCTCCATCTACCTATCAGAATGCTCCCCAACATGGCTAGGCATTGTACCACCCGCTTCTCTTACGGAAATCGTTCAGCAATGCCTCGAACCAACCTTAAATTATTTGGAGACCGTGCCCTTAGTTTGTATACTCCCAAGCCTGGAACTCACTACCGACAAGCGTCGTGACTTTCCCTGACTTGATATTTAAAACGAAGTTGAAACACACCTTTTCCTCGAAGCATTGACTAGGTGCTTGTGATATATCCTCTGTGTCCTTATGAGTGTTTGTATTTGCACGTCGACACTTATTAACCATATAGTCATGCTTCTTTTACAGTGCACGTAAAGTTGCAATTTGAGATTTGTTTCTCATAGGGTGCTATATAAATGTATTAGTAGTATTATTATTCCGTTTTTTTTATCAAATAGGTTACTACCAAGCATTTTTATTCACCCAGAAAGTAAGCATTTGCTGTCCATTCTTGTCAATTTTCACTGTAAATTTAATCGTTCGCGGTTTGAATGCCAAGTTGACATTTTTCAATCTTTATTTCGAAGTCCCGAACTGCCGAGGTTTCCGAAACTCACAGATGCAAAAATACATCGATGTTTCTAGCTTCAGTCTCATAGCCTACATGCAGACCAAAGAACGCATACGTTCGAATACGTTCCTGTCGACAAGCTCATTCCTTTCGGTCACCGGAATTTTTAAAAGAGGGCTTACGGAATTGCTAAATTCGGGGAGTGTACAGATAATACTAGTCTGCATGATACCAGTTGTTTGTGATTTTTTTATTACTTTCCTAATATTCATCACAAATGATGATTTATGGTGCATTTTGTTTTGCTTCCGAGTGTCAGGTTTGGTATTAACCGCTTACATGTTGAGTTAATTTTGGTAAAACAATTAGCAATTTTGATGGTTGATATTTCAATGGATATTTTTTACTTACAATGAATGCCAGTGGAGTGTAAGTATTCTCCGAATATGTTGTGCTACATCTGCGGGAGATTCCCGATAAAAAAACAGCGGCTGCCGATTACTAAATTCATCAAGCAGTGCTACCAAGCCTACTTCGGATGCAAACTGAGAAATCAGAATAAGACATGGGCGCTAGATATGATGTGCAAACCGTGTGTAGAAAATTTGAGACAGACAGTGGTTTAAAGATCAAAGCAACTGCACACCATTTGGAGTACCAATGATTTGCAGATAACAAACTGGCTATGTTTCGGATTGTTATTTTTGCATCACTAAGGTGTAGAAGTTCAGCAAAAAGAATAAACATACAATTTTATATCCAAATCTACCGTCAGCAATGCGACCTGCACCGTATAGCGATGAGGTGGGAGTTCCTGTTCCAACTTAACACTTGATGATATGTTGATTGAAAATAATTCGAGCTCAACTGAAGGCGATGATGATGACAAATATGATGCTTTTGATGTTCCAACACCTAAACTAATGTCAAAATCTGATATCGATGACTTAGTGAGAGACCTTAACCTGCCCAATGAATAGGCTGAACTCTTCAGTTCAACATTAAAAGAGAAATAAATTTTCTTGCACCGTGTAATACTTTTTCATGGTACAGACATCGTGAAAGTAGAATGTTTCCTCCGCACATTTTGGTGAAGGGTTCACTAATCTATTGCAGCAACGTCGAAAGTCTAGTTAACCAAGTAGAAAAGTACCATGATCCAACTGAGTGGAGACTCTCTATTGGTTAATCGAGCCACAGTTTAAAGGGAGTTTCACTTCATAATATAAACGAGCCTTTCCTCTTTGCCGGTTGCATATTCTGCACAGATGAAAAACTCAGAAAAACATGAAAATACTTCTCGATGAAGTCAAATATTATCAAAACCAGTGGTAGATATGCGGCGAATTAAAGTTAACTGCCATTCTGATTGGACTTCAAGGGGATTATTGATATATAGAAGTTATGATCGTCAGCAGCTGCTATCGCTTCATCGTCGTAGATCAAATGCATTCCTAGATATTAATGCTGTTACTAAGATTCGTGAGCTATGCATTAACAAAAGAAAAGCACCCCGGAGCCAACGCGGTGGCCGGAACCGGCAGCTCAGACCCGAAAGCTGAGTACCCGCTCGTTTGGTATTCCTAGCATTGTCTCTAACCGCTGAACACGCTCACCCACACGCGTCACTGTGAATCTCTCTAACTTATTGGTCACCAGGCCTGTGATAACTCCATCGGCCAGACTTAATGTTTGGCTTTGGAAACCTCTGGTAATAAGCGACCTTACTTCTGAAAATGGTATTGATCTGCTCGCCCTAACTGAAACTTGGCTAAAATCGATAAACTGCCCGACAATTAAAGACACTACCCCAGCTGGTTTCTCATTCTTTCACACCCCTAGATCAATCAAAACAGGAGGCGGAGTTGCTATTATTGTGCGCTCGAAATTCAACTTCAAGCCATTTGCAGTACCCTCGAAGCAGTCTTTTGAATCAATTGTCTTGGTCTCACCCGAAAACAAGCTACCGATAGTGGCAGTAGTCTATCGCCCACCAGGTACCAAATCCTCCTTTATCTTACATTTCTCCGATCTCATTTCGATTCTGTGTGCAAGAAATCGATCCTTCCTCGTTATGGGTCAATTAAACATTTATTTTGATAGCTCATCAAACGCCTTCAGCACTAAATTTCGTGCATTGACTCGTTGTCTCTTGTGGCTCATGTGCATGGCCCTACTCGTATCAAAGGTAACACACTCAATCAAATTTGCTCATACAAATGCACTTTGTCATCACCTATTATTACTAAAATCTACATGTATGACCACGTGCAGATCTCATTCAGCCTAAAGTGTGCGCCCTCCTCCTCATCATCTAAAATAACCTGTGAATCGCGAGACCTCAAGACCCTTGACATCGATGCTGTCCGCGTGAGAATATCTACTTCGCCTCTGCTGCTCAGTCCTCCCTCCGATCTGTCGATCTGTCATCATTGGTAGATAGCTACAACACGACACTAGCTGACACGCTTGACGAGTTTGCACCTCTGACTAAGCACAATGTGCGCCCTCGCCCAGATGGCCTATGATTTACCACAGACATTAAACTAGCCAGGTCTACTAAGCGCAAGCTTGAAAAAGCAAACAAAAGATCAGGACTGACTGTCCATCGACAGGCATATGAAGACTACTGTAGGTCATACCAATCGATCCGAGCAAAGGCCAGGTCTAGCTTCTATAAAACCATTGTTGAATCACTGATGCACAATCCAAAAATGCTGATGTCGACGATCAACCATCTCCTCAACCGCTCTCAGATTAGCTCCTTACCTGATGATCCTTGTGAAGATGTAGCCGATCGCTTCTCTCGATTCTTTGTGCAGAAGATAGACAAGATCAGGGAGTCCATCCCTGCGATGACAACGCCCCCCCCCCCAGAATGCCGATCCCCAATTCCTGGCTGCAGGTCAATGTCTTCATTTAAGCAGGTCACTAGTGATCTCGTCCTGAAGCTCATATCGCAATCAAAGAAGACAATAAGTCCTCTGGACCCTATTCCCAAGGCCCTGCTCCTACGTTGCATTGATCTGCTGCTGCCATGCATAACTAACATAATTAATATGTCATTAGCCTCAGATCATGTCCCGGCACCTTTCAAAAAAGCCGTAGTCAGGCCACTTCTCAAGAAAGCGACACTAGACCAAGAGAACTAGATCAACTACCGTCCAGTCTCCCTTCTACCATTCCTATCAAAGACACTGGAACGGGTCGCGGCGGACCGGCTGAACTCATATATTTAAACTTCAAACCTTGTTAGTAAGTTCCAGTCTGGCTTTAGAGCTAATCACTCCACCGAGCCAGCATTGCTTAGGGTGTACAACGACCTACTTAGGAATGCAGACATGGGCAGTGTCTCTACTTGTTTTGCTCGATCTTTCGGCAGCTTTTGATACCATCGATCACAAAGTTCTTATAGAGCGCCTCTCATCTCGCCTGGGCATCACTGGCACTGCTCTGCAATGGTTCAGGTCCTATCTCAGTGGCCGACTCCAGAGTACTGACGTGAATGGACAAAGATCATCCGAGGTACCTCTGAAATATGGGGTACCTCAGGGCTCCATGGTCCGGTTCTTTTCATGGTTTATACTCTCCCTCTTACTGATGTGATTGCCAAGCACAATCTAGGCTTTCACTTCTATGCGGATGACACTCACTTGTACCTTTGCTTTGATCCCTCCCTGCCTTCGTGAACCTCGAATTCTCTCCACTCACTAGCTGCATGTATTGATGACATCCGCACATGGATGGCAGCAAGTTTTCTAAAACTAAACGATGATAAAACTAACTTACTAGCTCTGGGCAAACCCAGTGTGATTCAGAAATTGGAAAGGCTGACGTTCAAAATTAGT
This sequence comes from Cristatella mucedo, assembly GCA_009760855.2. Lineage (NCBI taxonomy): Eukaryota > Metazoa > Bryozoa > Phylactolaemata > Cristatellidae > Cristatella > Cristatella mucedo. Next base: position 1,361,904 of record WPIO01000100.1, read on the forward strand.
TCTGCCAGCATATCTCCTGTTGAATCAGCTCGAAATCTAGGTGTCATATTCCAAAGTAACCTCTCGTTAGACAACCACATCAGCTCCACAGTCAAGTCTATGCCTACTTTCAGCTACATAACATTGATAAAATTCGAGCCGTTTTAGATAATGATACCACGTCTAAGTATGTCCATGCACTTGTAACATCCCGTCTTGATTTCTGTAACTCACTGCTTGCTGGCCTACCGACCTGTGCAATCAGACGATTACAGATGGTGCAAAACTCTGCAGCTAGGCTTGTCTGTCGTGAGCGTCGCAGTTGCCACATCACACCACTTCTCGCCGACCTGCACTGGCTACCAGTCAAGCAACGGAGTGACTTCAAGGTTTTGTCGCTCACTTTTAGGTCACTTCATTCTTTGGCTCCAGCCTATTTCTCGGATCTACTCCCCCACCAGGCCAAGCATCGTACCAGCCGCTTTTCGGAATCCAACAGTTTACCAATACCTCGTACAAACCTCAAATCCTTTGGAGACCGTGCATTTAGTTCGTATGCTCCCAAAGCTTGGAACTCACTCCCGACTTGCGTCAGAACATCCCCTGACTTGACCACACTTAAAAAGAACTTGAAAAAACACACTTATTTAGGACAGCATTCAGTGGGTCCCTGTGATTCGTCCTTCATGTGCTTATGGGTGCTGACACTGCGCATGCTGCCGCTAACCACATTTGCATGCTGACCCTGTGCATGTCACCCCTAACCATGTTTGTCATGCTTATCAACATGATATTACTCACCATTCAATCGCGCTTCCTTTTGCAGCAAATGTAAAGCGCCTAGAAAGAGATTGAGTTCTCTGAGGGCGCTTTATCAAGTGCATTATTATTATTATTATTATTATCTAGGTTAAACAAGTAACAGATTTTGAAAGAGCATCCCGAAATTTGCTTGATGATTACTTATAAGATTGATAACAACTGACAGAAAATTTTCATCTGCAGGCCCGTGTAAGGTTTCATGGGCTCAATGAATGCATCGCTGCCCCGGGGCTGTCCCACCCCCTAAATGCTCGCTCAATCCGGCTACGTCAAGCAGCGATGGCACGGCGGCACCAGAGGGCCAGCCGATTCGGAGTCTAATGAGCGAGAGCACGCCCCGCTTCACCCCCCTGGGTTGCCGAGCAGCACTCGACAGCACTCGGCACCCTCTCAGGCGTCGACCTCAGTGCCCCCGGCGGTGGTGGCGGTGGGCGGCTGCGCACCTGTTTGAAGAATTCCTCGATGAGCAGGTCCGTCCATGCCTTGTGTAGATGCCAATCTTTCGTCGGGTGGCCCAGGTCGGCGCAGTGTACCATGAGCGACAACGCCCTCGACTTCTCGATGCTAAACGAAATCAAACCGGAGCGGTGAATCAGCCGAGTCGGGCAGAACAAGCACGAGTTCATGCCTATTCGCTATCGCGAAGGCGTGGGCGGACCGCGTCGAGCGTCCGTCGAGTAAACCGTCGCTTCTGTAAGCCGCTGCGGCTTTGATTGGTAGATTCATTATCAATTTACTTCTGCTCACGCCCGCCTCTAGAAGCCCACATTTCTCGTCAACTGCCCCAGCAACAAAACCAACAACGCGGCCGCAAGGCCACTTCTCCATCTGGGTCATTCAGGCGTCCGGAGGCTTCGAGCCGGGCGTCTAAAGCTTGGTTTAGACGGCAAGTCGGGCTTCCTATCTAGCTAAGTCTTCGGTATATACGTTTCCAATACGGTTGGGGAGGTCCAGACTTGGGGAAGACTTGGTGAAGATTCAGCAGCCAAACCCGGTTCTACCTTTTCAGCCAATAATAATAATTATAATAATAATGCACTTGATAAAGCGCCCTCAGAGAACTCAATCTCTTTCTATGCGCTTTACATTTGCTGCAAAGGGAAATGCAATTGATTGGTGAGTAAAATCATGCTTGAAAAACAAGCAAAATGAATAACATCGTTAGGGGTGACATGCACAGGGTCAGCATACAAATGTGGTTAGTGGCAGCATGCACCGTGTCAGCACGCATAAGCACATGAAGAACGAATCACAGGGACCCGCTAAATTCTGTCCTAAATAGGTGTGTTTTTAAGTTCTTTTTAAAAGTGGTCAAGTCAAGTGACGTTCTGACGCAAGTCGGGAGGGAGTTCCAGGCTTTGGGAGCATACGAACTAAATGCACGGTCTCCAAAGGATTTGAGGTGTGTACGAGGTATTGGTAGACTGTTGGATTCCGAAAAGCGGCTGGTACGATGCTTGGCCCGGTGGGGGAGTAGATCCGAGAGATAGGCTGGAGCCAAAGAATGAAGTGACCTAAAAGTGAGCGACAAAACCTTGAAGTCACTCCGTTGCTTGACTGGTAGCCAGTGCAGGTCGGCGAGAAGTGGTGTGATGTGGCAACTGCCACCCGCGTGACAGACAAGCCTAGCTGCAGTTTTGAACCAGCTGCAATCGCCCGATTGCACATGCCGGTAGGCCAGTGAGCAAAGCCTTATCAAGTGACCAATTATAAACTCCGTCCAGACCGCGCCTATTTGGCTGCTTTGAAAGGAATAGTGGGAGGAGGAGCGACTTGACCGGCGAACTCATCGAGCTGGTTTGATCCAGAGGTTAAGGTGCTCGCCCCGAGAAAGGTCTGGCTGAGCTCGTGGGCTCGAGCCCCGAGGCATGTGTGAAGCGCCTGAATACAGATTAACTTCTCTTGGGGCGCTATAAAAATGAATTATATTTTTCCTTTTTTTTATCGATGCGTTCCACGCAAGTTCCTGTTTACGGCACACTCTGAGCTCGAGTTCAAAAATAAGATGTTTAGGCTGTGAATGGTAAAGGCTATAGCGGACAGGTTTCATTCTACCGGTAATTTCGTCAGCCAAGTGCAGTGGTGGAGAAATGCTTCGGCTATTCCATGAACGCTCAGTGGGCGGAGCGAGTGGGAAGCAAGACTTGAAGCAAGACTGCCGTCTAAACCTCCAAAAAAGCCGGAAGACCCAAGTAAGACTCAAGTCGGTAGGAAGCAGGTAGGAATCAAGACTCATCAATGCCGTCTAAACCAGGCTCGAATTCGCCGTGGGCGCTGACCTTCATGGAGACTAAACCTTGACCTCGTTTACACTAGCCAATACGAGCTGGAGGCACGCCTTTTCCGGCAGCCTAGCCTGCTTTTCCGGCAGCCTAGCCTGCGTCGGCAGCCAGCCAGGCCCCCTCATTTTCGCAGGGCCCCAGTCCAACTGCTGGGTGTCCGCAGTGGCGCAACGTCCAGTTCAAGCAATCGATGAGCATGAACCGAGCAAACGAGTGGGAGATTCCTTTAGAGACTTCTCTTAGTTATGGATATCTACGGCCACTTTTAACAGCTGCATCGGGAATGTGCGTCGGCCACTGGCTTGACCGCAGACTTCTGATAAAAAATATTACTAGCTGATTCAACAGCTCCTTTTGCCCAGCGACAGTAGAAGCTTTACGGCTATCACCACTGCTTGGAACAGCAATAAAAGATCACCCACGGTATGATTCGAACCTATGACCTCTGTCTCGAGGTCACGAAAAGCAACCGCCTTACCTTATTCGCCATCATAGTTCACCTCCTAGCGCCATTACTAAGCTTAGTAAGATTCGCTTTGCCGACGCGGCGTTTTTTGAAGGCAGAATGTTCACGCTCGCGACTGGGGGGAGGAGTTCGCCGGCTCAGCGGAGCACCGCTCAGCCGCAGGAAAAGAGACGCGTCGCGAGTGGTGGGCGCGGCTCCGGAAGCTGTGGAGACGCTCGCGAGCGAGCGCCGAGCTCCGCCGCAGCCGCCTACTTTTCGGGGCACTGCAGCTGCGCCTTCATGCGCTTTAGCTGCTTGAAGTGGTAGGACATGTCCGTGGCGAGGACGATGTCGATGACGAGCACGCGAAACTCGCGGTATTCTTCTCGAGTCAGCCCGCTCGTGAGCGACTTGTCCTCGTCGTCCATGAGCCGGAACGAAGCGCTGGCGTGGTAGTTCTCCAGGACGGCCTTGTCGTTATACAACACGGCCAGGCGCGACCTGCGCGCGGCAGGGCGAGCGAACGATCGGTGCCAATCGACCAGCGGCAGCCAGCCAGCCAGCCAGCCAGCCGTCCGCGGGCTTGAAGGAGGAGCGGCGGTGAGGATTTCGCGCCGCGAACCGCTCACAAACCGCGAGAACCACACCGCCGTGAACCTCGATAGCTACCGCGAAGGCGAGCGGAAGAGGCGGCGGAAGAGGCGGCGGAAGAGGCGGCGGAAGAGGCGGCGGAAGAGGCGGCGGAAAAAGAGGCGCGCGGAGGTCGGCAGAGTCCTCTGTGAGGTGTGCACGTGGCTCGGTCTGAGCCTCAGCTCCTTGTCACTGCAGCCGATCGGTGAGTCCATTATTGTTATGATATTACTATGCGTATATATACATACTATATAGCAAGGTCTGGCCGAGGTCATGGGCTCGAGCCCCGTGGCATATGTGAAGCGCCTCAATAGAAATTAAGTTTATCAAGTGCAATATTATTATTCTCTTATTGCGCTATGGAAAGGACGTTTTCCTTTTCTTTTAATGTAAATTGCCTAGAAAGAGACTGAGTTCTGTGAGGGCACTGTATCAAATGTATTACTATTATTATTATTGTAAATGCTATATATACGTAACTTGTATTTTAAATATTTTAACAAATTATTGTACCTTAACCAGAGGAGCCCTGCCCTGCCGCGGGGGCTGCCCGCGCCCATTTATAGGCCAATAATAATCGTCCTATTATTGGCACGTCCGTCGAAAATATGCCAGCTATCGGCAATTGCAGCGGCCACCCGCTTCGCGCTACCTATCTTCAACGCAAGCGAAGCGTCGGCGACAGCAGAGTGACAGCGGAGCGACAATATCGGGTGCCGGCTAGCGTCGCTGAACGGAGGGCAAGGCACGCCTCCAGCGCTGCGAAAGTCCTTTAGGAGGCGTTACTTAAGGTGTCCTAAGCCTCGACCTCGGTCATGGCCGACGAAACGTATGACTTATATATGACGATATATATATATATATATATATATATATATATATATAAGACTATATATATATACTTATATATATATATATATATATATGTGTGTGTGTAAGACTATATATATATAATACATATGACGTATATATTATATATGACATATATATTATATATGAGAGCATATACAAGAGGCCGAAGGAGTGACGCGTTTATTATTTTGGCGCGTGGCCTTAGCATCCCCCGAAGCCCCGCCGCAGCCTGCTTTCATTACGCCACCGGTGCTGAACTATCGGTACCATACCAGCCTGAGCGCGAGGCCACAACGGAAGTGCTCATCCCGCCGACACCGGTTAAGCGCTCTCGACCGTTTAGCGAACCGGCCGACCTTGAGTGGCAGAGCTCGGCGGCAGCGACGCTTAGTCGTCCCAGCGAGCGCCACACTTAAATTGAGGCTCGCTCGCCAGCGCTCACCGGTACTCCGTGTGAAGCACCGGACTTGTGCCGCCGCGAAAGTTTCAAACAACATCGAGCATCGGGGCCAGTTGATTTAGCCGAATTCCGCCGAAGACTCCGTTCGACAAATTTCGATGAGAGATTTCAATGCGCGGTGAGATTTCGATGCGCGTTGAGCGACGTCGCGTCGCCGGGATTCTGTTCAGCAGTTAGTGTGTTCATCTATCTGACACATTTGAACGGGAGAGGGGGCGCTTTAGCCAGTCTTTGATTGTGAGCATTCACCAAGTGCTGCTTACCAAAAAATCGCAAACTGAGTGACTTAGCTCTGCGTATTCGGTGCTTAAAACCAGAAATCTAGAGACATAATGTTAGTAATTGCCGTTGCACGGGACCCAAAGAGCCCACAGTGGTACGAAATTGCTACTGGCCAAATGCAGAGGAGGCGCGCTAAGAATCCACTTTCCTTAGCTTACTCACAGCTGACACAATTTGAACATGCTGGCACTCTAATAATTCTAATTAGCGATGCACCATATATGCTAGATGCTCCAGTTCCCACTTTATAAATCTGGCTGGATATTATACATGGATTACTTACTTTGTCATGATATGGAAGTTATTAGTTGTTCCTGTGTGTCCATAATCGTGAATCAGCGCCGCAACCAACGTAGCAAACACCTCTAAATCAGTAAGCCATTGCTGAAACGATGCAGGCGAAGCCAATTCAATACAAGTAATGCTGCTGACAAATATGAGAACACGCTCCCACAAGCATTAAATTGAACTAATCGACCTATATGTGGATCCCGTAGATACCACGTCCCGAATATGGAAGTCGCTGCTGATTCTCTCTCTCTCTCTCCCTCTCTCTCTCTCTCTCTCTCTCTCTCTCTCGCTCTCCCTCTCTCTCTCTCTCTCTCTCTCTCTCTCTCTCTCTCACCCTGGCAAATGCGAGGGGCACCAGTGATGTTTGCATATGTAAATGTGAACATCAAAATCGGTCATCAAATACATTTGATCATCAAATATGTATTTATCTCTGCCTCTAACTACACAAAGTCATAAGGACCACGTGGGTATTACGCAGGAGAGTTTTGTATAGCGAACTCACAGCCTAAGCGGCTTTTGGTACGCATTCGGTAGCCAACAGACTTCGTCTCCCGAAACGAAGAGAATGTGGGAAGCATAGCAGAGTCAGGAGAGCTGTTGAGATAGTGAGTAGCATGGAAGTAGCAGCTCAGGACCGCTGAAAAGGATGAGCCGTAGTCGGCAGTCGGAGAGTAGTTGTCGTTCCGTAAATACATTGGCCTTGACCTCGGCGGTTAAAGACGGACACTTTTAACCACAGGGCGAAGCCAGCACGACATGGCCAATGATATCGAGAAAAAAAAGCTATGAAGAAATCATCACAAAACGTGCCACTGTCGAAAGTCAGCAAAAGCAAAAGATTTTCGTGACTCAAAAACAAGAAGAAAGAAAACAGAAGAAAAACAGCAAACAGCGACTGGAAGAAGGCGGAGCCCACGAGTGTCGCACTTTCGAAGCTCCCGAGATCTTGCGTCACGTGCAGCAAACAATAGAAAAATGCTATCGCAGAGATAAAAATTGGGTGTGTATTTGACAATGCAATTGTAAATCGTCTTTTGATATATTTTCATTTTTTATCCTATAGCGGCGATTCTCAACCTTCCTAATGCCGCGACTCTTTAATACGGTTCCTCACGTTGTGGCGACGCCCAACCATAAAATGAGTGTGTGCAAAATGTGGAAAGGCGTGCTTTACGATGGTCTTAGGCGACCCTTGTGAAAGGGTCGTTCGAACCCCAAAGACTCAGGTTGAGAACCGCTGTCCAAAAGAGATTTTGATACTTTCGGTATTGTCCGCCAGTAGGGCGGCTTAGCATGATAAGCTACCGCAGAGACCAAGGCCTTCGCTCCGAAGCTACGTTAGATTCTCCGTGATTTTTGCTGTATGTGCTTGTTAAATATGATACATTGTACAGAGATGATGAATAATTCTATGCCTCTCTGGATAGTTTGTTACTTTGCTCTCAAAACCGAAGCAAGACTATAAAAAAATAATAACAACACAATATAGCGCCCTCAGAGAACTCAGTCTCTTTCTAGACACTTTACATTTGCTGCAAAGGAAGCACTATCGAACGGATAGCGTTAGCATGCTCAATAAACAACAAGAATAGCAGGTTTAGGGGTGACATGAACAGGGGTCACCATGCAAGTGTGGTTAGGGGCAGCATGCACTGTGTCAGCACGCATAAGCACGTAAACGACGAGTCACCGGGACCAACTAAGTGCTTTAATAAATAGATAGATGCTTTTTTTATTTCTTTTTAAATGTGGTAAAGTCAGGAGATGTCGTGACGGAAGGTGGGAATGAGTTTCAGGCTTTAAGAGCATACGAACAACAGGCATGGTCTCCAAAGAATATGAGGTTCGTATGAGCTGTAGGTAAAACAATTAGATTCCGAAAAGCAAGTGGTACGATGCTTAGCCTGGTAGGGAAGTAGATCTAATAGGTAGACTGGAGCCAAAGAATGAAGGGACCTGAAAGTGAGTGACAAAACCTTGAAGTCGATGTGTTGCTTGACTGGTAGCCAGTGCAGGTCAGCGAGAAATGGTGCGATGTGGTAACTGCAGCGCTCACGACAGACAAGCCTAGCTGCAGAGTTTTGCACCAGCTGTAAGCGACTGATTTCGCAGGTCGTTAGACCAGCATGCAGTGAGTTACAGAAGTCCAGACGGATGTCACAAATGCATGGACCAACTTAGATGTGGTATTCCTGCATAAACATGCCCGAATCTTAGCAACGTTACATAGCTGAAATTAGGCAGACTTGACTGTGGAGCTAATACGATTGTCCAATGAAAGGTCACTTTGGAACATGACAGCTAGATTTCGTATTGATTCAACAGGAGATATGCTGGCAGGCAAATTTTGAGCATTCAACTTTCTAATGTCTGAATCACACTTGGTTTGTCCATAACTATTAAATTGGTTGTATCATCATTCAATTTAAGAAAGTTTGCTGCCATCCAAGTGCTTGTGTCATCAATACATGCTGCAAGGGAGTTGAGAAAATTCGACATGCTGGAAGGCTAGGAGGGATCAAAGCAGAGGTACCACTGAGTGCCATCCGCACAGAAGTGAAAGCCCAGATTTTCCTATCTGTCTATATCCTATAGACTGTCCTATCGGCTAACAACTGCTGCCCCTCTCGCGAAAAGCGTAAATGTGTGAGCGATTGATGATTGAGGAGAACATAACGGATATTAAGCAGCAAATAAAGAGCTCTACAGGAAGCTGCTCAACAGGAAGTGCCACAATGAATAGCCGAAAGAGAGAAAACGTTTTCGCTGCTAGACGATCTGCTAGAACGTGAATTATATACCTGCAACAGTCTATCTAATGTCAGTCTCAGCGGTATCTGGGCTCACTCATTAGAGTAGAGTGCGAAATTACGTGCGGCAACTGGGAAAGTTGAAGGGTCATGAGATAGAAGTGGTTTCTCGGTAGCTCGTTGGAAATGTAATCATGCTCTACGCTCGGAACCCAAGACACTCAAATTTGTACCACACCCAAAGCCCGAATTTAAATGAAAGAAAAGTATGGAAAGTGAGGTAGAAGTATTTGCACGATGAGAACTATCGTGCCTGTCGGCAATTCCATATTACCGATGCCCACTGTAAACATATGTACATGCATATGTGCATGTAATGTAATGTCGTGTATCTCCATTTTTACCTCAAAGAAGCCACATAGACTAAGTGAGCGACAGGAATGTTTCTTCCCAAAGCTGAGATATATGCCTACACTCCTCCGTGCGTATATATATTTTGATACACACAAACACACGCACACAGACACACACACACACACACTCACTCACACACACACTCACTCACACACACACGCGCCTAGCTGGTTTGGTCTAGCGGTTAAGGTGCTCGCCCCGACGAAGGTCTGACTGAGGTCGTGGGCACGAGCCCCGAGGCATATGTGAAGCACCTGAATAGAGATTAAGTTCTCTTGGGGCGCTATATATAAATGAAATGAATTATATATACACGTACACAGACACACACACGAGTGCGTGAACATATGTACACACAAAAATATATATATATATATATATTCTCAGATATAGAGAATATACCTGTACAGGATGTACCTGTATATACCCGTTGCTGTCGAAAGCCTGATCGTTGTTACTTATAGGCAACAATGCATGGTAAGTCACCATGTATATCACGTGTGTGTGCCAACGGCATTCAATTTATGACCCAACGGCATTCAATAAGCTGTTCAAAGCTCCTAGTAAAAATCTGCTACCTCCTGCGAGACGATTTTAGCCAGGTATGGGCGAGTGTTGTTTGTCGCGGGGTCAGAAAGGAAGAGAAGGTATCCGCAAAAGCAAGTACAATGACTGTCAATCCCACTCAAGTCGCTTACGCGACGACGGCACCTCTTATCGAGAAGCACGATGGGAAAGGGTTTTTTTGGCGACGGAGGCGTGAGGAGTAATGAATTTTGCATTCGAGACTCGCTCTCGCTTGGCGTCTTTCGGGCAGCCAAGAGAGAGAGAGAGAGAGAGAGAGAGAGAGAGAGAGAGAGAGAGAGAGAGAGAGAGAGAGAGAGAGAGAGAGAGAGAGAGAGAGAATGGGAGAGAATGAATGAGAGAAAGAGAGATAGAGAGAGAGAAAGAAAGAGGGAGAGAGAAAGATTAAGAGAGAAACAGAGAGAGGCTAGCCAAGGGCCGCCTCGGACCCAAGCCAACGCCTGCCGCCGCGGCACCCCCGAAAACTCCGCACTGAGAGCTGCGCCTGCCGGCGAGCTTACCAGGAGGCCGCTGTTACGAAGCAGGCAGTAGGTGGTCTGCGTGACGTCTGCGCCGTGCGTGAGGTTGTGGTACGGATTGCCGTGCTCGCTGTAGCCCGCCTCCAGGGCCGCCAGGAAGTTTTCAAGGCACGAGTCGGGTACCTGGAGCGACGCGAGTGCAGCGCCGGCTGCACCGCTGCTGCTAGCGAAAAGTGGTGGCGGCGGCCGCTGCCATTGCTGCTAGCCGCCGCCGCTGACTGCCGATGCTTGCTGAATATGCTCTTTATCGTGCTGCTGCTGCCGTTGCTGCTGCTGCTGCCGTTGCTGCTGCTTCTGCTCCTGTAGGTGCTGCCGCTACGCACGGAATGCTGCTGGTCCAGCAGAGCAACGAGGACAGAGAGCGGCGCGACATCGATTCCTGGAGCGACAGATTGCCACTAAACTCGAGACGCCAGTTTATAAGCTCCTATGCGGTAGCAATGGAGGCGACGAAGTAAGGCGCACGCTTTCGTGCGTGTGGGCATGGGGCATTTCGTGCGTGTGTGCATGCGAATGGGGAGCGGCTGCAGCTCGCTGTAGGGGGCCCAGAGCCCCACCCCACCTCCTGGCTCCTTCATCGGCAGGGTGGAAATTGATAAAGCTCTACCTTCTTCTACCTTCGATCGACCGAATGACTTGAGACCATTAAACACATAGATAGATGCTCAGTAGCTCATTTTACCGGCAGACTTCCGTCTCACCTACGGTTTCTCGCTGGTTTCTTGAATTGGATTCGCCGTTGTCTATCGAACTATTCGAATCGGTGGAGAATTTTACTTGCTGGAATAGAATCCCGGAAATGCTGAAACATGCATGCTTTCCAAACTAACACCCGCGTCGCGAGCTGCTTTAATTCCGCCAGCGTCGTGGCGATGCGATCTTTCCCTAATAAAATTCTGTAGCTATCAATAGGAGAGTTTACTGTAAAGATAGCGGTTTGTACGTTACTCGAGCTAACCGCTGGTTTGTGGGCGGCTCGAAACTGGCGAATGCGCTCGCTGTGGCCCCGGTCTCAGCGAGTGAACGACGAAGTAGAGCCCAACATCCCGCAGAACGTCCCCACCGAAAAGTGCCTTCGCGCCAGAGCAGCGTCGCCTCAGCAAGCGAAAATTGTTGCTATCCGGCGCGCGGGTGAGCTAATTTCGGTGCGTCCACGGTAGCGGAGGCTCTCGGCGTCACTACCTTGAACTTGCTGAGCAGTCCGTGTCTGTGCAGCACCTCGAACGCCACGTAACGCAGCGAATGGCCGCTCGTCTTCTCGCTCAGTTCGAAGATGTTGAACGACCATGACTCGACGTCCTTCAAACAAGAGCGAACATGCCCGCGTCGGCGTCCGTGACACCCACGAGGCGTAAAGAAGCTCGGCGAAGCGCACGCACGGCGGACGTCTAGCTGAAGGACGCCGGCACGATCGGCTTCAATTTTCGGCGGCAGCATAGAGCGGCGACCTTGGTGAAGCACGACGATGGCGTAGCGACGGCCGTCGCCGAGCAGCCGACACACAGCCATCCCGGCCTTTCGCGGCAGTGGCAGAGCAGCGTGTAGAAAGAGAGAGAGGGGAGAGAGAGAGAGAGAGAGAGAGAGAGAGAGAGCCCTTTGCTTTTGTCAGTGTAAGATGTCTCCGCTTGCGCCGCCAAAGTGGAATGCAAGGCGCTTACGATGCACACCGTCCCTCCTCCCCCAAGGTATGGAAGCGTCCCTGGCGCGGTACCACAGCAGCCCGCCAGTATAGAGTGCCGAGCGCTCCCTCGCTTTCGAGCGAGCGAGCAAGCGACGGAGCGGCGATAACAGCCGATAGGAGCCGGGGAGCTCGAGGCGGCGCGGCGGCCACGCGGTCGTCTCGCTCACGCGAAGCTTTGCTTCGCGTCGCCGCGAGCGACGACTAGTTTGCTGGAGATCGAGAGCGAGCTCGCGGGGCGGAAGCGAGGCGTTGGGAAGGAGGCGAAGGACGTCCGGGCTAAGCGCCTCGAGGGCTCGCGCGGGCGGACGGGAGGGAGAGAGGCGCGATTTTTCGGAATGCAGGCGTCGCACTCACCCTGAGCTGCTTGGTGATGGACGGAGATATAATTATGGAGGTGCCAATGCAAGTTGAATTTCGGCGATACATCCTAAAACAAAATCCGGCATGGTGGGCGCAAACTTTCCTTGCATCTCGTTTTATATATTTATAAAAATATTTCTTTTGTATAGCGCTCAAAATGAACTAAATTTACTTCTAGGTACTTTATAAATTCTGGAAAGAAAGAATATCAATTGATGTGTGATACAATGCTCAGAGTTAAAAAAACATAATAGGCAGTTCACACACGGACGGAGCAAATGTTTCACACACGGACGGAGCAAATGTTGTGACGAGGAGGCGGTGTTAGCTTTTCTTCAAATGTGGTCCAGACAGGATCGTCTCTCCGTCAGGGATGTCGTTCTGTCAGTTCAGAGTGAGCTCCAGGCTATGGGAGCGTAAGAGCTGAAGGTGCGATCAAAATAGGATTTGAGGTTAGTCTCAGTCTGAGCTATACGAATCGAGTCCGAAATGTGGGTGGTACGACACCCAGCCTCATTAGGAAGTAGTTGGGATAGGTTGGTCGGAGTAAGAATAGACGAAGAAGTGGGTGAGAGGACCTTGAAGTTGATTCACTGCTTGAGTTATGGGCAAACCCAGTGTGATTCAGAAATTGGAAAGGCTTACGTTAAAAATTGGCTCTGCCAGCATATTTCCTGTTGAATCAGCTCGAAATCTAGGTGTCATGTTCCAAAGTGACCTTTCATTAAACGACCAAATCAGCTCCACAGTCAAGACTGCCTACTTTCAGCTACATAACATTGATAAAATTCGGTCTTGTTTAGACACGGATACCACATCTAAGTTGGTTCATGCATTTGTGACATCCCGTCTTGACTTCTGTAACTCACTGCTTGCTGGCCTACCGGCATATGCAATCAGGCGATTACAGCTGGTGCAAAACTCTGCAGCTAGGCTTGTCTGTCGTGAGCGTCGCAGTTGCCACATCACACCACTTCTCGCCGACCTGCACTGGCTCCCAGTCAAGCAACGGATTGACTTCAAGGTTTTGCCGCTCACTTTTAGGTCACTTCATTCTTTGGCTCCAGCCTATCTCTTAGATCTACTCCCCCACCAGGCCAAGCATCGTACCACCCGCGTTTCGGAATCCAACAGTCTACAAATACCTCGTACAAACCTCAAATTTTTTGGAGACCGTGCATTTAATTCGTATGCTCCCAAAGCTTGGAACTCACTCCCGACTTGCGTCAGAACGTCCCCTGACTTGACCACATTTAAAAAGAACTTAAATACACCTATTTAGGACAGCATCGTTCTTCATGTGCTTATGCGTGCTGGCACTGAGCATGCTGCCACTAACCACACTTGCATGCTGACCAAGGGCATGTCAGCACTAACCATGTTATTAATGTTGTTTATCAAACATGATATTATTCACCATTTGACCACGTTTCTCTTTGCAGCAAATGTAAAGCGCCTAGAAAGAGATTGAGTTCTCTGAGGGCGCTTTACCAAGTGAATTATTATTATTATTCTTATAGGGATCCAATGTAGATCGGTGATAAGTGAACCAATGTAGGTCGGTGATAAGTGGCGTAACGTGGCAACTGCGAAGATCACCACTGACACGCTAACCCGCTGAGTTTTGCACCGACTGTAGTCGCCTCATTACTCAGAAACCGCGACCTGCAATTAATGAGTTACGTAAGTCTACTCGATTACAAAATACACGGTACAGCTTGGCTGCGATATTCTAATCTAAGCAAGCCCAAACTCGTGCAACGGTGAAGTTGAAAGTAGGAGGAATTGCCTGCCAAGCTGAAGCGGTCATCCTTAGAAAGGTCATCCAGGGAAAGGTCATTGCGGAACATAGATACTCATGGATTCCCGGCAGAGTCTACTGGATATAAGGGGCCAAGCCAATTTTCAGGATTAGGCTTCCCAATTTTAGGGTAGCACATGGCTTAACTATACCCAGTAAATTGGTTTTTATGCTAATTCACTTTGAGAAGGCTTTTGCTCCCATCCAAAAGCGAAATTTGACGTGTACTGTATAGGAGTGGTGAGTTAACAATAAAAATAATGCACTTGATAAAGCGCTCTCAGAGAACTCAATATCTTTCTAGGCGCCTTACATTTGCTGCAAAGGGAAACGCAATTGAATAGTGAGTACGTTTCGCGTGCTTGAAGGCAAAGGGGTAAACAAATAGGTACATCTCTTTGTCTTATGCACATTAATGAAACCCTGTATTGTGATTGGCGATTACTTTAGTAAGGGGGGGTTTATGAGTTGTGAAACAAAGTGGGCCCTGCACAGAGAACCAGGGTACCCTGTATATTAGCGGATCCCCGAATTGATGCTGCCTGTTGACATAAATCCTCTGAAATGTTTCTAGCCATTGCAGTTCAGTGCCAGCGATTCCCAGGCGCTAGGTCAGTCGCTCAATATGAACCTGGAAATCAATGGCATTAAGCGAAATCGACCCAGTCGGTAGATTCAGTAGAACGATCAGAGAGACTCAAACTTGTCGCAATTCTTGAGATGGTCGCTACAAATTCGCAACGCTGCCGATTCTATCAACCTGCCTCAGCTTCTATCATTCTATCTATTCTATCTATTTATTATTATTATTTATATATTATTATTGATATTTATGTATTATCATTATTATTATTATTTTAAAATTATTCATTCTATCTATTCTATCATTCTACCTGTATGCCTCAGCTTCCTTATCCTCCACTCTCTTTTTCTTCCACCCCTCCGTCAGTCTTCCTCTCCTGATCGCCTCTCTCTGTCTCTGTCTCTCTGTCTCTGTCTCTGTCTCTGTCTCTGTCTCTGTCTCTGTCTCTGTCTCTGTCTCTGTCTCTGTCTCTCTCTCTCTCTCTCTCTCTCTCTCTCTCTCTCTCTCTCTCTCTCTCTCTCTCTCTCTCTCTCTCTCTCTCTCTCTCTCTCTCTCTCTCTCTCTCTCTCTCTCTCTCTCTCTCTCTCTCTCTCTCTCTCTCTCCTCTCTCTCTCTCTCTCTCTCGTCTCTCTCTGTCTCTATCTCTCTCTCTCTCTCTTCTCTCTCTCTCTGTCTTATCTCTCTCTACTCCGGAGTCTTCTCTCTCTCATCTAGATCTCTCTCTCTCTCTCGTCGCTCTCTCTCACTGTCTCTCTCCCTGTCTCTCTCTCTCCCTCTCTCTCTCTCTCCTCTCTTCTCTCTCTGTCTCTCTCTGTTTCCTATCTCCTCTCTCTTAGCTCTCTATCTTTCTCTCTCTTCGATCTCTCTGCCCTCTCTCTCTATTCCTATCTCTCTCTGCTCTCTCCTCTCTCTCTCTCTCTCTCTCTCTCTCTCTCTCTCTCTCTCTCTCTCTCTCTCTCTTCTCATCTCTCTCCTCTTTGTCTCTCTAGTGCTCTCTCTGGGATCCTGCTCTCCTCTCAGGTCTCTCTTCCCGCGCTCTCCTATGTATCTCTCGTCTCTCTCCTCTCTCTCTCTCTCTCTCTATCTCTCTCTCTCTCTCTCTCTCTCTCTCTCTCTCTCTCTCTCTTAGTCTCACTCTCTCGCTCGTTCTCTCTCTCTCTTCTTTATCTCTCTCTCTCTCTCTCTTCTCTCTCTCTCTCTCTCCCTCTCTCTCTCTCTCTCTTTCTTATCTCTCTCTCTCTCTCTCTCTCTCTCTCTCTCTCTCTCTCTCTCTCTCTCTCTCTCTCTCTCTCTCTCTCTCTCTCTCTCTCTCTCTCTCTCTCTCTCTATCTCTCTCTCTCTCTATCTCCTCTCTCTCTCTCCGGTCTCTCTCTTTTCATCTGTCTCTCTCTCTCTCTCTCTCTCTCTCTCTCTCTCTCTCTCTCTCTCTCTCTCTCTCTCTCTTCTCTTTCTCTCTCTCTCTCTCAGTCTCTCTAGCTCTCTCTCTCTCTCTCTCTCTCTCTCTCTCTCTCTCTCTGTGACGCTCTCTCTCTCTCGCTCTCTATCGATACTCTCTCTCTCTCTCTCTCCTCTCTCTCTCCCTCTCTCTCTCTCTCCTCTCTTCTCTCTCTCTCTCCTCTCTCTCTCTCTCTCTCTCTCTCTCTCTCTCTCTCTCTCTCTCCTCTCTCTCTCTCTCTCTCTCTCTCTCTCTCTCTCTCTCTCTCTCTCTCTCTCTCTCTCTCTCTCTCTCTCTCTCTCTTTCTCTCTCTCTGTCTCTCTCTCTCTCTCTCTCTCTCTCTCTCTCTCTCTCTCTCTCTCTCTCTCTCTCTCTCTCTCTCTCTCTCTCTCTCTCTCTCTCTCTCTCTCTCTCTCTCTCTCTCTCTCTCTCTCTCTCTCTCGGGCAGGCAGCAACGTAAATCTGAGCCTCCGGCTGCTCCATTCTTGCTGTCGTCAGCCGCAGGATGAGCAAAGGGATGAGCAAGGGAGAAGCGCAGGATGAGCAAGGGAGAAGCGCAGCACCGGCTGCGCTTCTCCCTTGCGTCACTTGCGGAGCGAGCGACCGCAGCCGGTGCACAACAACATACTCTGCAACGACAGCTGGCCTGGCGGTCGATGAGGCGCCCGCACTATCGCTTAGCAGCTTCGCTTAGGTGCGGTTGACTGACATGGCTTCAAACTGGCGCCACGTCAGCCTGCGGCCGTGTCAGTCCGCTCTCGCAGCCTGCGCGCTCCGGCAGACATCGAGCGCGCCCGTGGCGTCCTCTGGATGAAGGATCGGTCCCGAGCGTCGAGCTGCCCACGACTCGTGAGACAGCAGGACGCCTCTTCAGACCCTGTCGCCTCTCACCGCTCGGTAAGCCTCGGTGAGCCTCGGTCTTCTGGGCCCAGCGCACGAAAACCCCGTTATTTTTGCTCGAGGGTTAAGGTGCTCGCCTTTAACGATAAGAGTTCGTGGGCTCGATCCCTGCAGCCTAGGTGAAGCACAAAAATAAATACTAGGTGTAAAGGCTTGGCTTATTTAACAGCCTCATGTATATAGCGGCAGAAGAGCCTGAGCGGCTATCACCACCGCTTGCAATAAGCGATAAAGAACCATCCACGACAGGACTCGAACCCACGACCCGGGTCGTGAAGAACGAGCACCATACCTCTTTGGCGAGACCCTGGGTTCTTGTAGAGCGCTATACACACACGCACGCACGCACGAACGCACGCACACACACACACACATGCACACCACACACATACATAACTCATGTCAAACTCGAAGCTGATGGTACACTCGGGAAGCAGACGACGCCGACCGGGCGTGAAATAATAATAATAATAATAATGCACTTGATAAAGCGCCCTCAGAGAACTCAATCTCTCTCTCTCTCTCTCTCTCTCTCTCTCTCTCTCTCTCTCTCTCTCTCTCTCTCTCTCTAGGCGCTTTACATTTGCTGCAAAGGGAAATGCAATTGAATTGTGAGTAAAATCATGCTTGATAAACAAACAAAATGAATAACATGGTTAGGGGTGACATGCACAGGGTCAGCATACGAGTATGGTTAGTGGCAGCATGCACAGTGTCAGCACGCATAAGCACATGACGGACGAATCACAGGGACCCATTAAATGCTGTCCTAAATAGGTGTGTTGAAACCCAATACCCGTGCTAGGAAGCAGCGGCTAGTCCTGCAAAATGTCGCTGCCACGCGAGGAGCGCCTCGTCGACGGAAAGTTTTTGCGGGCGGGCAAGCGGCGGCGGCAGTGGTGGTGGCAGCGGAGGCGGCAGTAGCGGCAGCGTCAGCAGCTGAGGGGGGGTAGTGGCGGTGCGCGTGTATTGGCTCGCTGACCTGTCGACCAACAAGCCGGCTCGGATGGCCTGCGCCACACTCCTGAACTTGGGTCGTTTGCCTCGCTGCAACCGGGCGGAGCTCTGCGCTCGCGTGAACGTCTGCGCCAGCCACTCGCGAACCTCGGACGGCACGACCAAGGAGTCACCGTTGCCGCCGATCTTAAGCAAGTCGTCGTCATCGTGATCGTCGAATAATCTCCTGGCAGATCGAAACGACGACGGCACGGTCCAGGCGGGCCTCGTCGCTCATGAAGCGACGGCCGAGACGCTCAATGCGCCGTTCGCAGCTAGCTATCGGGTAGGCCCGTGGACGGGTGTTGCGCCTTGAAGCCAGCAATCTGACAAGTGAGAGAGAGAAAGTGGAGAGGGAGAAGGTGGTGGAGAGGAGAGTCGGGAGGGGAAGAGAGATGTTGAGAGAGGGAAAGAGAGACGAGGGGGGAGAGGAGAGAGAGAACGAGAAAGAAAGCGGGGGGGAGAGAGGGAAAAATTGGGAGAGAGGTGGGGAGGAGAAAAAGAGAGAGAAAGGCGAAAGAGAGAAACGGGAGAAAGAGAAGAGGGAGAGAGAAGAGAGAAAGAGGAAAAGGAGGGAGAGAGAGGGAGAGGAAGAGAATAAGAGAGAGAAATGACTATGTTGGAGGAGAGGGGAAAGAGAGAGGGAAAGAGAGAGGGAAGGAGAGAGGAGAAAAGAAGGAGGAGGGAGAGAGAAAGGAGAGAAAGAGAAAGGAGAGCCCGAGAAGGAGAAAGAGAGAGAGAGAGGAGAAGAGGCGAGGAAAGAAGAAGGAGATAGATCTCTTTAGAGGAGAAAGAGATGAGAAGGAGGAGAAGAGGAGAAAGAGAAGAAGAGAGAAAGAGAAAGAGAAAGAGACAGAGAAAGAGAGAGAGAGAAAGAGAGAGAGAGAGAGAGAGAGAAAGAGAAAGAGAGAAAGAAAGAGAGAGAAAGATAGAGAGAAAGAGAGAGAGAGAGAGAGAACGAGAGAGAGAGAGGAGGGAGTGAGAAGAGAAGAGGGGAGTGAGAAGGAAAGAAAAGGAGACGCCTGGATCTCGATCGCGAGGCAGACGCCCGCCCGCGTAGGTGCTTCTAGCCGCTGCAGTGGTTTCTCAGGCGCGCTGACAGCCTCGAGGTGACCTCGATGCGGTCAGCGCGTGCACTGTAGAAAGACGGAGCCGTCTGCACTCGCCTCGTTTCTTCCGCGTGAACTGTTTGGAGCACAGCGGAGGCGTAGTGCAGATTTTCCAACATCTCATCTTTAGTGAGAAACATGTTGCCGTTGATCATACTCGCCAAGTATTCTAGCCTAAAACGGGTCGCACGTGACGCTCTGTGCGGCCACGCAGAGTGAGACCGCAGGTTCGCGGGAGGAGCAGCACGCGCTTTTTTGAGTTTCGATACAACAGCACTGCCAGCACTGTCGTCTCAAGCGGAGCTCTTCCACAGGCAGAGAGTAAAGGCAGCGGGCGCATTTCCATTCGGGAAGCAAAGCGGCAATCGTTTGCAATTCATTCCGCCTCCACGCGGCGACGCATAGAGCTCGAGGCAATCGTCACTCTCGAGGCCGTGTCAGATGTCAGACTTAAAGGTTTTGTCGCTCACTTTTAGGTCACTTCATTCTTTGGCTCCAGCCTATCCCTCAGATCTACTCACCCCACTAGACCAAGCATCGTACCACCCGCTTTTCGGAATCCAACAGTTTACCAATAGGAATTCCAAATACCTCGTACAAACGGTTACAAATACCTCGTACATACCTCAAATCCTTTAGATACCGTGCATTTATCTGGTATGCTCCCAAAGCCTGGAACTCACTCCCAACTTGCGTCAGAACGTCCCCTGACTCGACCACATTTAAAAATAACTTAAAAACACACTTATTTAGGAGAGCACTTAGTGGTTCCCTGTGATTCGTCCTCGATGTGCTTATGCGTGCTGACACTGTGCATGCTGCCACTAACCACACTTGCATGCTGACCCTGTGCATGTCACCCCTAACCATGTTATTCGTGTTGTTTATCAAGCACGATATTACTCGCCATTCAATCGCGTTTCCCTTTGCAGCAAATGTAAAGCGCCTAGAAAGACATTGAGTTCTCTGAGGGCGCTTTATCAAGTGCGTTATTATTATTATTATCATTATCATTAGCAGTGCCGCCTAGCTAGCGGGGTGACGGTACACCGAAGGCCACCCGAGAAGGAAGCAGGAACGACATTTCGTGGCTGCTAGGCAACAGTCCGGCAGCCGCCGCTTGTCTCCTCGCTTCTCTCGCGCTCGGCGTACGAATATTCACCGGCTGCCGGGCCCAGCAGTGCGGTCAGCTTGTGCGCTCCCCGCCCTCGAAATGTCCCGGTGCCTCCTCCCCCCCTCTTCCTCCCTCTCTTTCTTGCTCTCTCTTGCTCTCTCTTTCTCCTTTCCTCTCCTTCTCTCTCCCCATCTCTTTTGCTCTCTCTTTCTCTCTCTCTCTCTCTCTCTCTCTCTCTCTCTCTCTCGTCTTACAGCCCCGCCCCAGAACGATCGCAGCGTCTGCGTGCTAAATAAGCCAGATTGTGAGGACTGAGCCGATATATATTCCTTAGTAGGCACGATTCGCGAACTATAACGGCAGCCTCGTAGCCTCTTTTACCAGCTTCACAAGCGCTCGAAGTGAGTGAGGGTAAGGGGGCACCTCGGAAGCGAGCGAGCGCTCACCTCACGGCGCAGAGCCGCGACGCCGCGAGGGAGTCGGGCTTTGGAAGCTTGGACGTGTCCAGCGAGGAGCCGGCGTACTCCTCCGTCGCCTCGACGCTCTGCTCGACGTACCCCTGTGGCGGCCGCCACGGCGGCAGCTGCTTCGCCGAGTCAGCCACCGGCTGCGGCGACCGGTGTTCTGTAATTGGGCGATGTCTTGCGGCCACGCTTGTGGGGTCGCCGCGACAGCGAGCGCGCGTCGCTGGGAGCGTCGCCGCGGCGGCGGCGGCGGCGAACGAGTGCGCACGTCCCAATCAAATGCGAGCGTCCGAGCGTTCGAAGGCAATTCGCGGGCAATTAGAAGAAAAATAGGCGCACAGAGCTCAGGCAATCGCGCTGCTTGCGCGCTCGCGCGAGTCGCGGCTGTAGCGCTAAGCTGTAGCGGAAGTCGTCGCTCGCCTCTCACTGGGCCGCTGTTATCCTGCCGCCGCACGGCTCGCCGCAGCGTTAGAAGTGATTGGTGTTCAACTACCGAGACGCAGCGACGAGACGCTGTCGGCGGTCGCTGTTGAAAGACGAGTGAAGAAGGGTCGCTCGCGCTCGAGGGCTCCTCCTCCTCCTCCTCCTCCTCCTCCTCCTCCTCCTCCTCCTCCTCCTCCTCCTCCTCCTCCTCCTCGGAGCTCGGAGGAGGAGGAGGAGGAGGAGGAGGAGGAGCCCTCGGGCTCCGCTCTACTGTCGGATTTTCATTAACCGCTCGGCCTCGGCGCAGGACGCCGCGACCGCGCGGCAACTCGGAAACCGACCAACGACCGCCGACCGGCGCGCCCTTCTCGCGACTTCTCGCCACAACTGCGCGCTTGCCGACTACTACGTCGCTGCCTGGACCCTCCGTGGCTAGCCACGGAGCCGCCGCCGCCCAGGCGCTGCCCGGCTAGCACGCCGTCGCCTCGGCGCTACCGGTCACTGGGCCACGTACCAGCCTCGATTGCGCTCGACATTTTGTCCGCGCCTACTACCCTACGTTCGTTCCTCGCACCGCGTCGCCTAGCGTCGCTTCGGCTGGGACAGCGCGGACTGGGTCACTGGTATCGCCGTCACGTGGTTCCACCCTAGCTGTTGCTCCGCCCGCCCAATGGACGCGCTCCCTGCCGGCACGTGACCGTACCCAGAGGCCGTTTCGCCATTTATGATCTGCACTTTCAGCTCGACTTCATCACCTCAGAAATCTGAAGCGGTCGCGAAAATCTGCCGTATACACTTCGCCTTAATGTAAATAATAATAATGATATTAGCAATTTAACAGTTTCATTTGTAAGCGACGGAAGCTTCTCAACGGCTTCTACACCACCGCTTGCAGTTGGCAGCAAACTTCCTTAAATTGAAGGATGATAAAACCAATCTACTAGTTATGGGCAAACCAATAATACTAAAATATTTGTATAGCGCCCTCAGAGAACCCAATCTCTTTCAAGGCACTTTATAAATGTCGTAAAAGAAGCACGATCGTACATATAGTGGTAGCATGCACAATGATCGTACATCTACTGGTAGCATGCACAGTGTCAACAAGCATAACATAGTTAGAGGTGACATCTACAGGGTCAGATTCAGCATTCAAATACATTTGGTGGCAGCATGAAGAGTGTCAGCACGCATATGCACACAAATGACGAATCACAAGAACCCACTAGATGCTGTGATAAAAAGGCGAGTTTTTTAGCTTCTTTTAACAAGCTCCTGCACTCGGACTGTCGGGATTTCGCCCTTTACAGGTATGACCTGTTCCGCGGCACAGAGGGCCTCATGACGAACAAGCACGGCACGCCTCGGTGGCCTCGATGGCCGGAGCAGCAGGCGTCGCAGAGTGCCACGGCAGTCGTACACGAAAAGCCGACTGCCTGAGGGCGATTCAAACCCTACGACAACATGCCGCTAGCCCCGTACTTATCGGTTTCGGCCTGACGTTTTCGCAATGCACAGCCCAGCTCGTTGGTTCAAGCCGTGCACCAGGCAATTCGTTACTGCCCACTGAAAGAGCAGGGTGCTACAGGCTCTTCTGCCGCCACATCAGGGAAGCTGCCGAATCAGCCTTCACCTTGGCTTCAATATTAAGCTAGAGCCGTCCCAGCGCTAGGGCCATTTTCGGCAGACGCCTATGGGCTCATGCAGCCTGGCAACAGTCCCAGTCAGCGTCCGTTGCCCCCCCCCCCCACGTCACGTGGTCCACGCTCGCCTCGACACGTATCTCGGCGCCGGAGGACACAACTAAGTGTGATTCAGAAATTGGAAAACCTAAAGCTCAAAATCGGCTCTGCCAGAATATCTCTTTTTGATTATGCACGAAATCTAGGTGTCCTATTTTAAAGGAACCTTCATTAGACGGGTTCACATGTATAGAGTCCGGAGTCAAGTCTGCCCACCTAACATTGCTGAAATTCAGTCTTGTTTAGACAGGGAAACCACATCAAAATTGGTCCATACATTTGTAAAATCCCGTATCTGCTTTTGTAGCTCATTGCTTGCTGATATTTCAGCCTATGCAGTCAGGCGCTTGTAGTTAATGCCAAACTTGCAGCTAGGCTTGCCTGCCTTGAGCGACGCAGTTGCCACATCACAACACTTCTCACCGACCTGCACTAGCTACCAGTCAAGAAACGCATCGACTTCAAGATTATATCACTCATTTTAAGTTAAATTGATTATTTTGCTCCAGCCTACATCTTAGATCTACTCCCCCACCAGGCCAAGCATCGTACCACCCGCTTTTCGGAATCTAGCTGTTTACCCATACCTCTTACAAACCTCATATGATTGGAAACCGTGCCTTTAGTTTGTATGCTCCCAAAGCCTGGAACTCACCTTCCACTGTCGTCACGACGTAGCCTGATTTGACGGTTGACATTCGGAAAGAAGCTAAAAGCGCATCTATTTATCACAGCATTTAGTGGGTCCGTGCGATTCGTCTTGTCTGTGCTTATGCATGCTGACACCGTGCATGCTGCCATATTTGCATGCTGACGTGGTCGTGCGTCGCCCCATTTCCGCCTCAGATGCCGCAGTAGGCGCGTCGCACAAGTTCGTCGGTCATTATTTGGCTTGTAGCTCAGCGTAGTGCGTTCGTTACGCTGCCGGCAGCTAAGCATGTGCTATGCCGCCGGTCCGAGCGACATGCAACTCAGAATGGCAGGCAGCGCCCAATCACCAGCAGACACCAATCTCCTCCCATGCGCCTTTGGGTTCCCCCTTGCTCAGTGCCCGTGTGCTCGTATCGTACCGGTCCCATCGTATCACTCAGATGTCGTGTTTGCAGCACGTGCAGGGTGAAGTCACTAGTCGTCGATATCTGCCTGACTCGCAGATGCAGGCATGTCACCTTTAACTGTGTTATGCTTAGTGCTATTGAGCATGCTACCACTAACTATTAGACCGTGGCGTATGCAATGTGCCTAGAAAGAGATTAAGTTCACAGAGGAGGCAAATGTAAATGCATTATTTTTATTATTACTATTATCATAAAAACTCCCTTGCCCAGCCATCGAAGCCTGCGGCTCCTATTGTAGCACGTGGTGGAGAATGACGTCACTGGCAGGGTTTGCGAATATTGCGAAGCTGTACTTGTTTGTAGGCCAAGCTGTCATGTTAATAATAATAATATTAATAATAAGACTAATGCATTTATGTAGCGCCCTCGGAGAAATCAATCTCTTTGTATGCACGTTACATTTGTGACAAAAGCATGATCTTAGTGGTAACATACTCAATGCACAACCGGAATAACATGGTTAGGGGTAACATGCACAGGGTCAGCATACAAGCGTTGCTAGCGGCAGCATGCAACATTGTCAGCACGCATAAGCACATGACGGGTGAATCGCAGGGGCCCACTAAATTCTGGGATAAATAGGTGTGTTTTTAGTTTCTTTTTAAATGTGGTCAAGTCAGGAGATGTCGTGACGCAAGTCGGAAGTGAGCTCCGGGCTTTGGGAGCATACGAACTAAAGTTCACTGTCTCCAAAGGATTTGAGAGTTGTACAAGGTATGGGTAAACAGATTCCGAAAAGTGGGTGGTACGATGCTTAGCCTTGTCGTGGAGTAGGTCTGATAGGTAGCCATGAGCCAAAAAATGAAGGAACCCAGGGGCCCTACAAGTGAGTGACAAAACCTTGAAGTCAACGCGTTGCTTGACTGGGAGCCAGTGCACGTCGGTAAGAAGTGGTTTGATTTGGCAACTGCGACGCTCACGGCAGACAAGCCTAGCTGCAGAGTTTTGCCGCAGATGCAAGCGCCTGATTGCACAAGCCGGCAGACCGGCAAGCAGTGAGTTACAGAAGCCAAGACGAAATGTCACAAATGCATGGACCAACTTAGATGTTATCTCCCTGTCTGAACAAGCCTGAATTTAAGCAATGTTATGTAACTGAACGTAGGAAGACTTGATTGTGGAGCTGATGTGGTCGTCTAACTAGAGGTCACTTTGGAGCATGACACCTAGATTTCGTGTAAATTCTACAGGAGATATGCTGGCAGAGCCAATTTTGAGCGTTAGCCTTTCCCATTTCTGAATCGCACGTGGTATACCATTGAACCCCACTGAATCGCACTTAATCGCTCTTCAGTCAAAATGCGAACATTTCTTCCATCCAACGTCGGGTAAGCTAAACCATATCAAAGCAAAGTGGCAGGTTCAAGAAAATAATACGCTCGTGCACCTCAAGTATGGAACTGTACCATTTGCCATCCGCGAGAACGTTGATGCTGGACTATACAAATTGCACTCTGGAAGGGTCCTTTCACAGGCCGAGCTGAGAGAACGGGCGACACTAGTATCGAGAGTAATTACGGCCGATGTCATGATCCACTAACTTTAAAGCAAAGCTGAGCTCCCAGCTAATTTTTTAGGCATATCTAATAGCCTCGATTGACGACTTACCGGAGAACTTAAATGGCGGGACCTTATTTTCAAAGCTAGACTGGTCATGTGCGCTTACGAAAATTAAGCATGAGGAGACGTCAAAAGGTTCTCTTTTATTAGTACGGCACTCAAGAGGCTGTTAAAAAACAACCACCTACCTAGAAGTGTTGCCTCTGCTACCGATAGCTGTCAAAGGGCGATGGATCACTCACTCTCTCAGCAGCCAGGCGTCTCGTGCAGGGTGATCAGGGCGACATTTTTGTCACTGCAAAGGACCAAACCTCCCACGTGCGCAATCTTGCCACGGTGCTGGCAAAAACACTGCAAGGGACCGGCCTTCGAGTAAGCAGAGAGGAGTGCGCTTTCTGCAATGACCATCGACAAAAATGTACCTGGGACTAATGATAGACAAGAACGGCAAACATTTCAGCGAAGACAAAGTAGCAGCGTTAAAAATTTCCCACCACCGATGGACGCGTCAGCGGCGCTCAGTTAGTTTCTAGGGATGGTGCGATAATATTATAAATGCATTCTATATATAATGTTAATAAATTTTATTACAATAATATATAATAATGTATAATATAATTATATATTATTATATAATGTAATTATATATACTGATTTAAAAATATATAATTATATTATATTATATTATAATTATATATATATATATGTATAATATTTATCAATAAATAGATAAACCATACCCGGCGTGGTGCAGGTATTACACCTCTGGTACAAACCACTGCGAAAGCGAAGACGGTGGCTGCGGAATGATTCTTTCCAGTAGCCATTTAAAATCGATAAGGACGTCATTTATTTAGAGAGCATGCTGGCAGCATGCAACCCCAGAGATGAAATGTCCGGCAACGCTTTCGAAGCGTCGTCCTACGAGCTGAATTTTATTGAGCACCATCGATTAGTTGATGGACATGAACAGCCGGTTGCCTTCGCTTCTTACACTTTGCTAGCGAGTGAGACTCGTCACAGATTGAGAGGGAGCCCTTATGCCATTGATCTTCGGCATCACTCGTTCTGGCATACGTTTATACGCTCGGAAGTTTCCACTGCTTACCGACAACAACCCACTCATCAATATCCACTGCAATAAGATAAATATTCTACGAATTGCTGCTATGCGTATGTGGCGTCAGGCTGCAGTTGTGTCTTTATAGGCATATAGCTTCAAATAAAGACGGTCAAAAAATGATGCCAACGCTGATACCATGTCACGACTGCCATTACTACAAAAAGCCCTTGTTTGGCGAAGGGGTAAAATGCTGCCTTTAACGACAGTGGTCGTCGGCTTGAGCCATTCGGCACATGAACAGCGCCTGAATAGAGCTTAAGTTATCTTAAAAAGAAAAATTATGTTATATTACTATTATATTGATAAAAGACCTCTGTCCCAAGACCACTTTGTTTGACTTCGACCATTTTTCGGAGTTTCCTGTGGCTATACAAAGTTCAAAGGGCTTCGCTCAGAAGCGACCCAACAATGCCTGCCGACTACGACGCTACGATGACGGAATGACAGCGATTACAAGACTCTCCTATGCCTTGACACTATGTCACACTGACGGCGTGAGCTGACGACACACGACGGATGCCTGTTGTGGAATGAGATTGTAGTCATACCTACTTCCTTCGGCAGCCAGCTCCTGCAAGAGCAATTGGTGCGGCGGCCATCGGGAATAGATAGCCATGTAAAATTAGAGTACTGCGGCTGCTCACACTGCAGCAAAGTCGTGTGCCAAAGTCACCGCCAGCGACCTATCATTAGTAGAGCGACCCAGCGAGACAGCAATGGTGCATTCACATCGGCTTTCTGACCTCTTGACAAAAAATCTTTCTTAATCGTTGTCAATGCTCTCGAAGTATTTCGCGTGAGGGAGGTGGCTTCCGGTACGACAGTCTCGAGATTCTGCGGGCACTCTAGCTCGATTGGGTCTGCCCCGGGTAACTGTCTCTGACAGCGGGTGTCGGCTCACCTCTCATGAATTTGACTGTTTCCTAGCCAGCCAGCACCGTCCGGCACTTACTCTCTGCACTTACTTGTCGCACACTCTCTGGCCTGGCTGAGTGCTCCGTACAAACTGTCCAGCGGTCAGCTTGTCCGCAGGCAATCTACAGCTGTACTGCCGCCGCCCCCCCCCCCCACCGCACCCGCACTAATGCATTGCCTCGATCTTGAATGTCGGCCAATTGGCAAAGGTCACAGGTCAACCCAAGTGGCGCGTGGCTGGACTGGGAGACATAGGATAAGAAGCGGGGCCAAAGTTCGCCGTGGCCGAAGCTTCGATCGCTTCACTCAGCTGCAGCTTAGCGCGCTCCGGAATGCCCTCTCTCTCTCTCTCTCTCTCTCTCTCTCTCTCTCTCTCTCTCTCTCTCTCTCTCTCTCTCTCTCTCTCTCTCTCTCTCTCTCTCTCTCTCTCGGCGCCGCGGTGGCGCGGTCGGGGGTGAGCTGCCTGGCGAGCGCCCGCGACTAGTTAATGGGTTCTTTAATCTACCCAGGGCGACCAAACTGCCAGCTCGAATCCGCTTGACTAATACGGCGGATTAGCTAGGAATAAGCCCGGACTAGCGGGATCCGCTCAAATTCCCCTACCGATCCGTCCGCAGCTGCGACAGCCCGAAAGGCGCAGCCGAGAGGCGGGACTTGACGAAGCCGAGGCTGCTGCGTGCACGCTTCGCCTTCTACGGCGCCCGCCCGCCCGCCCGCCGCTCCCGGCCGAAAGCGACGCGCCGACGATTCGACTGCGGCTGACGAGTCGCTAGGCAACGGCGCGTCAGCACTCTCGCGATCCCATTTCCTCCTCGCGTCCGCGCTGGCGGGAGAGAGGGGGATTGGCGGCGGCGGCGGCGGCGACGCAGGGTAAAAAGCTCGCGCGGAAAAACTGCCGGGTTTTCTTCCTTTTTCAGCAGAAGCTTCAGGGGTCGGCGGGCGCGAGGGGCCCGCTCGCTCACCCGACGCTGCGCGCTCGAGTTTGGCGGCGGCTGGTGAGGCGCGCGAAAGCGAGGGCTCGCGAGGCTCGCGGGCAGCAGCGATCGGTTAGCGGCCATTGGTCGGGCTTACGTGCCGCCACCGCCGCCATTTGCCGTCGATAGGACAGATACATCGGTCGTCGCTCCGCCGTCGGTCAGCAGGCAGCGTCGCGCGGTCGCCGCTCTTGGCGACGCCGCTCTCGGATCGAGTCTCGCGGCGGCGGCGGCGGCGGCGGCGGCGGCGGCTCGCGGAGTGTGGGCACAGCCACCGCTCAGCTACCGGCTTCTCTCTAATCAACTCCGCGGGAAATAACTTTCGCCGGCCGATCGATGGCTCGCGTCTTGAAGGATTTTCGATTTTATTTTCTCCTCGGCCTCGCGCCCAGCGAGCACCGTCGGCAAATTGGCCCTTGCCAATCTTCGCGAGCTGTGCTCTCGAGAGTAGGCTCTGGATTCATCCAGCGAGCCGACCTCGCGCGCGAGTTCCATTAGCGCGGGGCGTCGTCGGGAGAGCAGCGGAGGTGGCCGCTGCTAGCGCCCGGCCGTCCCGGGAGGCTCGCAAGCAGGCCGTGCGTCGGCCCGCGGCCAGCGCCGCGGGCCGACGCACGGCCAGATCAATGCGGGCGTCGGACGAGGCGCGTGCGTCATCCGCGGACATACGCCGCTCGGCACACTTCTCGTCTCCGTCCGGTCGCATAGCCGGAGCCGCCTTCCCTGCATCGTCGCGGCGCGGTGGTGGCGGCGGCGGCGGTGGGGAGAGGAGCCTAAACGCCTAGCGCGAACCCACTGCCATTCTCCTGGCTCGCGCCGCCAGCCAACGGCGAGCGAAGCTGAACAGACAGACAGACAGACAGACAGACAGACAGACAGGCGAATGCGAGAACGCGGAGCACGCCGCCGCCGCACGGGGTGTAAAATCGCATCGCTTGAGATAGGGAAAAGAAGACGTCAGAGAGTCCGACCGAAAATTCTGCAATCTTTCGCTAAATAACGATGATGGCGATAGTAACAATAGCAATAATCCTAATGCATAGCGCCCTATGAGAACTTGATACCTTCCTAGGCTACCGGTGCGCGCGCGCGCGTCGTGCGTACGTCGATGTGACCTTTGACAGGCCGTCGCTTCAGCTTCTCGGAGCGTTGCTTAGTTTCTCGATCCCGTCTTCGCCGTAAACAGCGCTGCAATTTAGGGAGGCTGGCGTTTTGCCGACAGGCCGAGCAGACGCTCGCTGCCGCAGCGCGTCTGCCGCAGCGAGCGTCCGGTCGCTGATTTGAACTAAGAGCGAAATTATTTCAACAATCCGCAGCTCGGAGATCTGTGGTTTCACTTCTCTCTTTTACATAACAGTGTTTCAGGTATGGCCAGAGAGTCTCAGGGAATTTCACATGCGCTTTATCTTGCAAAAAGCCTCGAATGGCCCGGCCCAGCAATAGCCCGGCACTTTCAAATGTCGATCCACCTTTTTACAAACGCTCGCTGTGCGACTTCCACGTCCGGTCAGAATGAGGCCGCAATCACAGCGCTCGTAACAGTGCTAGGCTCTGCCGACGTGCGATGAACACTGGAGACGCTCGAACCTTATAAAGCGGCTAGCGACGAAGAGCGTTCATGCCCTAGCATATCAAGTCAGTGTCTATAATGCAGACAAATCTAGTTGACACCAATGCAAGTACCGAGTTTTCTCTCATTTCCTCCCACAGATTCTTGTTTGTGTACAAGCATGCATGAATGAAACCGCGTACCATCCAACAAAAATGTTCATCGGATGGCGAGCACAATCATTTACTGCAACTTTTAAATTAAAATAACGGGCACATCCGTTTACACTAATCTTTGGGAAGGCGGGTTATAGTAAACACATTGCCACCAAGCGGTTTGATCAAAATACTGATAATACACTTGATAAAGCGCCCTCAGAGAGCTCAATCTCTTTCTAAGCACTTTACATTTGCTGCAAAAGGAACGCGATCGAATGGTTAGTGATAGCATGCTCAATAAACAACAAGAATACAATGTTTAGAAGTGACATGCGCTGAGTCAGCATACAGGTATGGTTAGTGGCAGCACTCACAGTGCCATCACGCATTAGCATAGAAAAGACAAGTCAAACGAGCCCACTAAATGCTGTGATAAAAATATGCGTTTTTACCTTCTTTTAAATGCGGTCGAGTCCTGAGATGTCGCGGCGCAGGTTGGGATTTCGCTTCAGGCTTTAGAGCGTGCGAACTAGAGGCACGGTCTCCAAAGGACTTTAGGTTCGTACGAGGTATAGGTAAACGGTTAGATTCCAAAAAGCGGGTGGTACTATGCTTAGCCTGGTGGGGCAGTAGATCTGATAGGATCCGTTAGTATAGTGGAGTTTCCTATTGCAAGAATGTGCTCGTGCTACTTTTTGTGATGCACTGCCAGCTGGTTCTACGTTAAAACTGCCTTGTGCTTCACATTTAGCAGGCATTATATTTCGCGCATTTCGTTCGTGGCCAAGTAAGCGGCATGATTATCTACAGTGGATCTTTGGCCCTGCAAGGCTGCTCCGCGAGAGTGGAGTGAAGATAGAAGCGATTGCAGTCGTGGATAAAAAATGGCGATTATAAAGGGAGCGACAAAAGCTCATCTCGTAGCCTCGTTGGTCGATGTCTTGTTAGTTTTTACTATTTGACGATTTCCGCGAAGCTAACTTTTATGAGCGAATTTAAATCATGCGGGCTGTCACTCGGGAGGGTTCTGTAGTTTCTGAATAGGACCACTGCCATTTTAGAAAATTACTTCGCGCCGTTACGAGTAAAACGCTTCGAAAACTTTGGTCATCGACCCGTTCAAAAATTGCATGCAGTGGACCGTCATGACAAGCACTAAAATTGAGATATTGAAATGCGGAACTGCCTCGAACCTATACAACTGTATGCGCCCTTAGGTCCTACACTTCTGTCGCCATATGGTTTTCTGTGATAATTGTTAGCGGTCGTCTGCATGAAAAATGAGTTCTGGCCAAAATCATTCCGTATTTTATAGCTTGAGATAGTCGCAGTCTCGCTCTCGCAATCACTTCATCGTGCTACCTTTGGAAGACTCAGCACCCACTTACCAATCGCTGCATTTCCTAATTGCCCCGAGTATGAGTGCAATATCTCTGCCACCATCCTGTCGCTGTTCCGGCCATTGTTTGGGATAGCGCAGTTTTCTCTAGTCGCAGCACCACTCGGCAATACTAGCTGATTTAAAAGCCTCTTT
This sequence comes from Cristatella mucedo, assembly GCA_009760855.2. NCBI lineage: Eukaryota > Metazoa > Bryozoa > Phylactolaemata > Cristatellidae > Cristatella > Cristatella mucedo. The sequence continues at coordinate 1,393,756 of WPIO01000100.1, forward strand.
TGTGTAGTGAAAGAAGAGCCTTTACGACTATCACCAGCGCTTGCAGTAATGGCAATAAAGAATAATAATAATATTACATTTGATAAAGCGAACTCGGAGAACTCAATCTCTTTCTAGGCGCTTACAATTGCTGCAAAGGAAGCACGAACCGAATGGTTAGTGGTAGCCTGCTCAATAAGCAGCAAGAATAATATGGTTAGGGGTGACATGCACAGGGTCAGCATGCAAATGTGGTTAGTGGCAGCGTGCAGCAGTATTAGCACGCATAAACACTTAAGGACGAATCACAGGGACCCACTAAATAAGTTCATAAAAAGGTGCGTTTTTTATTCCTTTTTAAAGGTGGTCAAGTCAGGGGATGTTGTGACGAAAGTCGGAAGTGAGTTCCAGGCTTTGGGAGCATACGAACTAAAGGCACGGTCTCCAAAAGATTCGAGGTTCGTACGAGGTTTCGGTAAACAGTTGGAGACCGAAAAGCGGTTGGTACGACGATTAGTCTGGTGGGGGAGTAGATCTTATAGGTAAGCTGGAGCCAAAGAAGGATTGCTCACTGCAGGATTCAAACCCACAACCTCGCGACCGAGGTCGTGAAAGCAACCGCCTTACCTAGTGAGCCATCACTGTTCGCCTCAACCTTGCGATATCACTCCGACCATAGGTACTCTGTCACATCATATAATATAAACGCCGAGGCTACTTACCGCTGCCGAGCTTAGTGACAGCGCCAGGACTTTACTATCGTGACATTAAACTTGATTGCTGGGCTGGATGGTAAGCGGCTAAACTCATTGGCGCGCATGCGCGGCCGTGCAAGCGACGAGCAGCGTAGGACGACTGTCGGTATTGATTCGCGTCTCAGCACTTTCGGTGCACTCATCGGCCGCCATCTTACAATCTAATGCTCCAGCGTTAACGGTCACGGCAGGGCTACGCGACACGTTGACACTGTTTTTTGCTGGTCAAGACCGGTGAGCAGCTGGGCCAGCAGCTGACACCATTGCCAGGAGCGACAGTCCTCTGCCGCCTGGTCGTCCTTTGAAAACGCCACAGCTTTTGATCTTTCGCTCACGGAAAACTATAGGCACGCAAAGATTTTGCGGTCAATTTAAAACTCGCCTGGGTCTTGAAAAATGTGCATTGCCGTGCGATCCTTTAGCAACGCTTGCTTCTCCTAGAGAACTCGGCTCCCTTACTAAAATGGGAAATAATTCTTCGGTGTCTAGGCCCACTACTTTTGCATGGCAACTCAAAGAAAGAGGAAAAGCGAAAGAAAGAAAGAAAAATTCGCGAATTTTTTTTCAAAGCTTGCAGCTGCTAATTCCAACATCTGGAAAACGTATCATTAAACGTTCTTGAGTTTTGTTGTCTGCAATCATAAGTAGAGCAAACAAATACCTAACTAAGATCAGTTATAAACTCCGTAGTTGTCTGAAAGAAGAGCTCAACTCACATTTGACATTTCACGTCGATCCATCGAGTTTGGGCCAAGTTGTCTAATTTACAGGGCGAAAACCAGAATTCCAAACGAAGCTGCTAAAAAGTCTCAAGCGTATATACCAATAAGCTGTAAATATACATCTCGATGTACTGAGGTTCAGCATGTTGAGATAGAAGTCGTATATGATGCATAGATCGGTAAGATTTTTAATTTTAAAATGTTACTGCCAGTTTACTTCCTGGTTAAACATGGTTTGCCTTGTCGCTTTTTGATGCTTTCCTTGTATGTTGAAATAGTCAACACTTCTGATCTCAATTAAGACTTATTTGTGTTTTGAAATGCACCAAGCAATATTTTTCCCCTTGTCGGACCAATATTTTCAGCATTGCATCGACATTTATCCTTAACAGCACGTCAATATTTAGTCCAGTGCACCTCTCTTACTACACTACGGAATGCTGTTTTTAGGTTTGCATTCTTTGCTGATATCCTGAGACTAAGAGATTTCGTGGTTTTCGTATGAACAACGTTGTCACGATACTAAAAGTATTTTTATAAGCGTATTCCTGTAATAATAATACATTTGATATAGAACCATAAGATAACCCAATCTCTTTCTATGCACTTTCCATTTGCTGCAAAAGAAGCACGATCCAATGGTCATTGGCTGCATGGTCAATAAACAACAGCAATAACATGGTTAGGGGTGACATGCACAGGGTCAGCATGCAAGTGTGGTTAGTAACAGCATGCACAGTGTCAGCATGCAAAAGCACATGAAGGATAAATCGCAGGGATGCACTAAATGCTGTCCTAAATAGGTGTGTTTTCAAGTTCTTTTAAATGTGGTCAAGTCAGGAGATGTCGTGACGCAAGTCGGGACTTAGCTCAAGGCTTTGGGAGCATAATGTAAGTAATGTAATGTATCTCCGTCTGTAACTCCACAAAGTCATAAAGACCATGTGGGTGTTACGCAGGAGATTTTTGTGTAGCGCACTCACAGCCTAAGCGGCTATCGGTACGCATTCGGTAGCCAACAGACTTCGTCTCACGCAACAAAGAGAAAGTGGGAAGCATAGCAGAGTCAGGAGAGCAATTGAGGTAGTGAGTAGCATGGAAGCATCAGCTCAGGACCGCTGAAAAGGATGTGCCATAGTCGGCAGTAGGAGAGTAGTTGTCGTTTCGTAAGAATTGTGGAAGCGAGTTCCACAGTCTAGGACAGGGGTGTCAAACACGTGGCCCGCAGGCCACAACCCGGCCCACCGAGGTCTTCTATGCGACCCGCAACGTTATCCCAAAAACATTTGTCACTCCATGTTTTTCGTTAATTTTTAATCATTACAAACGGCGATATAAGGCGCTGTGATGTACTTCACGCGCGCGTGAAGCGTGCAGGTGTCCGAATGGCTATTTTCGCGTGAAGGTAAAAAAAACTATTTATTTTGCTAGCCTTCATGTGAACATTTTGGCGTGAAGGGGTAATATATTTGTGCTACAGCGGTGCCATTACGATCACATGTATAATGCTTCCGCAAGCAGAATTAACTGTTTCACACTGTGGATAGAAAAAAAGAGCCGTTTCTCAGCTGCTGCTGCACGAACTGGAATCAGTCAGGTAGGTTTTTCAAAAAACGCGTATTGCTCAACTTACTTACTAATACTAAGATATTGCTGTGATAAAATATAAATTAATCAATTCGTAACTGATCTGTTTTTTTTATTTCACAGAGAAAAATACGGCGAATTTGAATACTAGCAAAAAACGAAAAATTGACGCAGAAGGAAGACTTTTCAAAGCATCTTTGACTGTAGACTATTTTGTAATGGAACGCTTCGGTAGGATAATGTGCCTAATATGCCAAGAAACAATTGCCGTTGCAAAGGAGTGCAATGCTAAGCGACATTTTTCAACAAACTCAGACTCGATCCGTTCTCACAGGTGAACATTTATCAGGAATCCTTAGAATTGCCACATTCACTGTTGAAGCAGATGTCGACTTTTTATGCAATCAGAAACAATGCCAAATATCTCATTGATGCCTGCAGTGCAGAAGACATTGAATACCTGTGGCATTAAATTAATCCGAAGACATTAATATTATGTGAGTCCTTGTCATGTAATTTTGTAAGTTTTATAAGTTTCTGCCTTCATGTTATTAAAATAAAAATCCAAAAGTAAAAGATTGGCCATAATATCTATCGAATTATTTTCCAAGACACATGATTAAATTTTTATTATTTTTTATTTTTAATTATAATGATGCTAAGAAATACTGTTGTATTGTGGTTTATTTATTAAGTATAATAGTAATAGTCATACTAAATTACGATCTTATTTTCTGATGCGGTCAACTACGCCAATTTACATGTGGCCCCCCCCCCCCGACCTTTTAAATTTTTGAAATGTGGCCCCCCAACGCCAAAAGGTTGGACACCCCTGGTCTAGGACCTGCAGAGCTAAAGCTTCTGTCGCAAAGGGTCTTAAGCGGAGGAATGGAACAGCAAATTTATTGTCCACACAGGACCTCATGGCACGAACAGGCTGAAACTGATGTAGCAGTTCAGCTAGGTACGAAGGAGCCAAGCCGTGGCGGGCCTTGTGGGTCAGCGTAAGAACTTTGCTCTGTATCCTTTGCTCAACCGGCAACCATCCTAGCTCCTTCAGCAAAGGAGACACGTGCTCAAACCGCTGGGACTTGAAGACCAGCCTTGCAGCCATATTCGTAGTCCGCTGTAGTGGCATAATAGCTTTCTTTGGTAGCCCAGCCAAAAGGGAATTACAATAATCAAGCCGAGACAGAACTGAAGAGCTAGTTAAATTCTTTGCAAGCCACTGTGGGAGACAGCTCCTAATCTTGGACAGGGATCGGATGTGATGGCTAGCTGTAGAGGCAGTCTTCTGAATGAAGCTTTTGAAATTGAGGCAGCTGTCGAACACGACACCTAAATTTCGAGCACGTGGTGATGGCCGCACAACAGCATCACCTATTAGAACGGCAAAGTCTTTTAATCCAGCCACACGCTTAGGGTGTCCTATGAGCAGCAGTTTGGTTTTATCATCATTTAATTTCAGGAAGTTTTCCGACATATGAACAACAGGCATGGTCTCCAAAGAATATGAGGTTCGTACGAGCTGTAGGTCAAACATTTAGATTCCGAAAAGCAGGCGGTACGATGCTTAGCCTGATAGGGAAGTGGATCTAATAGGTAGGCTGGAGCCAAAGAATGAAAGGACCTAAAATTGAGTGACAAAACCTTGAAGTCGATGTTTTGATTGATTGGTAGCCAGTGCAGGTCGGCGAGACGTGGTACGATGTGGCAACCGTGACGCTCACGATAGACAAGGCTAGCTGCAGAGTTGTGCACCAGCTGTAAGTGCCTGATTGCACAGGTCGGTAGACCAGCAAGCAGTGAGTTACAGAAGTCAGGACAGATGTCACAAATGCATGAACCAACTTAGATGTGGTATTCATGTCTAAACAAGCCCGACTTTTAGCAATGTTATGTAACTGAAAGTAGGCAGACTTGATTGTGGAGCTGATGTGGTCGATTGCCGAGCACAATCTAGGCTTTCACTTCTATACAGATAACACTCAGTGGTACCTTTGCTTTGATTCTTACCAGCCCTCCAGCACGTCGAATTCTCTCAACTGCCTTGCTCGTGTAATAATGACATCCGCGCATGGATGGCAGCAAAATTTCTTAAATTGAATAATGATAAAAGCTAACTTACTAGTTATGGGAAAACCAAGTATGATTCGGAGATTGGAAAGGCTAACACTCAAAATCGGCTCCGCCAGTATATCTCCTGTTGAATCTGCACACAATCTAGCTGTCCTGTTCCATAGTGACCTCTCATTAGAAGACGTGCTTGAGCACTGCTGTTGCTCGTAAGTGCCTTCCAACTGTTTCTATGCAGCAAATTCTGCAAAGTGACTAGAAAGAGATTCAGTTCTCAGAGGGTGCTATACAAATGTATTGTTATTATTAGTAGTAGCTAGTCTGTAACGACCTAGGTCGTGTGCTCGAGCCAAGGCCGTGGGCACGTGTGTGTATCTCCGTGTGTAACTTCACAAAGCCACAAAGACTATGTAGGTGTTACGCATGAGAGTTTTGTATTGCACACTCACAGCCTAAGCAGCTTTCGGTAGCCGACAGACTTCGTCTCACGCAACAAACAGAAATTGGGAACCATGGCAGCGTCAGAAAAGCAGTTGCGGTTGTGAATAATATGGAAGCATCAGCTCAGGACTGCTGGAAAGGACGTGCCATAGTCAGCAGCAGGAGAGTAGTTGTCGTTGCGTAAGAATCGTGGAAGCGAGTTTCACTGTCTTGGACTTGCAGAGCAAAAGCTTTGTCGCCAATGGTCTTTAAGCGGAGGAATGGAACAGCTAATTTATTTTGGATACAGGACATGAGGGCACGAGGAGGTTGAAGCTGGTGCAGCAGTTCAGCTAGGTATGGAGGAGTCAAGCCATGGCGGACCTTGTGGGTCAGCGAAAGGACTTGGCTCTGTGTCCGTCGATGAACCTGCAGCCATCCTTGTCCTTTTAGCAAATAGACACATGGTCAAATCTCTGGGATTTGCAAACTAGCCTTGCAGCCATATTCATAGCACGCTGTAGTGGCCTAGTGGCTTTTTTAGGTAGCCCTGCAAAAAGGTAATTACAATAATCAAGCCGAGGCAGAACTAAGGTGCTAGTTAATTTTTTATGCAGCGCACCGTGGAAGACAGTTCCTGTGAGCCCGGCAGCACATATAAAGCGCATGGACAGAGGGATAATATATATATATATTTATATAATATCGTCGTCGCGGAACTAGTGCCCAACTGTCCCTTCGGGAGATATGGGAGAGTTCGCTCACATTGTCTTCTTAAGTTCGGGAGGCTTAGCTGTTCCTTGAGTCTACTAGGCGAATATTGATGGGCTTAAAATGACCTCGAGGGTCGGATCAGCCCGGCAAGAACCTTAAGAATGTGCCATACGGTGCGTCACGATGCGTCGGATCGGCTCAGCGCCTCCCTGCCACGCCAGCTTGGGAAGGCAAGCCAGGCAGAGTGGTACGGCGATTTCAGCGATACCACAATCAGCGATACTGCGATACTGCAATCGATCCTTCCTGCCAAAACTACAGCTGCGAGAAGGCGTAGAGCCTATAGACCCTTTCTCCAGGCGCCTACCTCAAATTAATTACTGCGGCCTTTTCTTCAGGTTCGCTGAGTATTCTGGTTGTGCCTCGAAGCTGCTATTGCCATTTACCTCAACACAGCCTCTCTTTTTTAATTAAAGGCATAAATCAGTATATATATATATATATATATATATATATATATATATATATATATATATATATATATATATATATATATATATATATATATATATATATATATATATATATATATATATATATATATATATATATATATATATATATATATATACTAGCTGATTTAACAGCTTTTGAATAGCGACAAAAGGGCCTTAATGGCTATCGCCACCGCTTGCAGCAGCGATGAAGAATCGCCCTTCTCAGGATTCGAACTCACGACCTCGGGGCCGAGGTCGTAAAAAGCAACCACCTTAACTAGTGTACCGTCACGTCTCACGAGAGGTCCCTAGCGAGGACAGAAAACCTCTCGGAAGGCTCCGTGCAGCCAGTGAAGCCGGAAGTTAAACACGGGAGGCCGTTGACGTGTGCTTTATTTATGTAAAAACTTCATAGGAATGATTATGACCTCGCGGAGGCTCGGCCTTGAAGCGCTGGCAGCAACAGGTGCCCGGCGACTCCCACGATGTCGATAGAAGCTTGGCTGCTTCTGCGGTTGTCGCTGACACCGCTGTTCACCATTGGCTCACCAGAGAGGATTAGTAAGGACAGGCTCCAGCTAAGTTCTACGGTCCATTGCAAAGCACGCGCGCGTCACTCTCGGCCACAGACGCGCGCAGAAGCAACCGCCAAATAGTCGCGTCAACGACGATGTACACATTTTGGCTTGTACACGCATCCTTGGGCTGCACACGACTGCACCTCGGAGCAGCCAAGCGGTATTGTGGCCGCACGAAGACATTTGCCTGCCGGTCAGCAGGTTAGCTGGCAATTTACTGCCATCTTCTACTCGGACGTTGACAGTCGTAACAACTGGCAACAACAGCCGTGCCTGTTGTTACCAACGTGTCGCCGAGGCAACGAGCGACAAGAGCAGTACGGCCACGGAGGATGCGGAAGCGACGGTCGCACCGCCAGTAATCGTGAACTGGGAAGATCGACCCTTGCCTGCAAATGGTGCATGCCGCAGATTCGCTATCACTAGTCGCGGCCGAAGCCTTGCCCATTGCAGCTCGTTCGAAAGGCAAGCGCTAGTGCTTCGACGAGCGTGAGGAGACTATTCGTGAGAGAGCGAGAGAGAGAGAGGGGGGAGAGAGAGAGAGAGCGAGAGAGAGAGAGAGAGAGAGAGAGAGAGAGAGAGAGAGAGAGAGAGGGGGGAGCGAGAGAGCGATGGCTAGAGAGAGGGGGAGCGAGAGAGCGATGGCGAGAAAGAGAGTGCGAGAGAGGGGGGGAGCGAGAGAGCAATGGCGAGAGAGCAATGGCGAGAGAGCGATGGAGAGAGAGAGAGCGATGGAGAGAGAGCGAGACAGCGATAGCGAAAGAACGAGAGCGAGAGCGAGCGAGAGAGAAGAGAGAGAGAGAGAGAGAGAGAGAGAGAGAGAGAGAGAGAGAGAGAGCAAACGGAGCCGATACTTACTTAGGACGCTGAGCGTGAACGTGGAGCTTGTTAGAACTTGGTCCTCCTCCAGCAGGCTGACATTGTATTCGGGGTACATTGCAACGTCCGAGGTAACCCGGTTGATGTGGAGTGAGTGCTTTCCGCCCTGAAGAACCAGGAATGACCCATGCCTCTTATAAGCGAGTCAGAATTCGCACGACAACGAGTCCGGCGCGTGCGACCAGTGATAACTCGTGGACAAAGCGAACTGCCCTCAAAGCAGCAAAAAAAGCACAAACAAGTCATTCTTGGCCGTCTGGCGACATTCAATCAAACTCTATCGACACTACATCAAAGGAAAGGCCACGGTTGCCAATGGATGGAAACCATTGTGGATTGAAACCGTTGCGGATTGAGACCGTTTCGGATTGAAACCATTTTGATGAGACATATGTGTGCTGCTCACAGCTAGTACGTACGGCGGCACTGTCAGTGGTCCAGATACAACTAATCTTCAATCACTAGCGCAGAAAGGTCGAGAAAAGAGAAAGAAAAAAGAAAGCAGAGAAATGGGGTCGAGATGGATGCATGCTGGCACGCCAGCGACTGGCCTGCTGCTGCCGAGCTCGGACATCCTGCTCGGCGGAGGCGAATTCTTTCGATACTCATCCATCTGAAGCCACGCGAACGCCATCTTGCCACGCGAAGTCACTCGGCGCCCACTCTCCGAGCGCCCATGGGGTAACATTGTTGACCGCGAAAACTCGCATCAAAATTAATGTCGGGACGGACTGACTCTCTTGCTGCTTCGCCAGCAGTGGGAGGTCACGAAAGCTCAGGGAAATGCTGGCTGGCGCTTCTCGAGAATTCGACAATACAGCCGCCAAAGGCATTTGCACGATGTGGAAAAGTCTGAGTGGATGCAACAGTGCCCAAACGTGTATTCAACATTTTGGCAGTGCACTACTCTATGCATTCATCGAGGGGATCTTATTTTTGCAAGGATTACCGTCAGCACCCAAGCCTATTGACTGAAGCTCACGGTACTGAACGGGCGAAGAGTAAACGGCCATTCTCAAGGGGAGACCAAACCCGCATACACATACCTATCATCCAAGTGTGGCCAGAGGGATTATACCGTTCGTTATGCCTCATCTAGTGCATTATTATTCCAGGTAGTGCATTGTTAATTTCAAGCCAGGTATGCACCACCTCGAAATTGACAGATGCAGATATCACCTACAGAATTTAGTTATGGTGACCAATATATCCGGAAATTGTGTATACAATTCATAGAATTTATTTCGCCGTTTTTAATGCAAAAAATACACTCTAAACAAAAGAAGCCTGTAGCGTATCGAAGGAATGATGTGTGTATAATGATATACTGCATAGCCTGCATACAGTAGAGATATATGACTGAGTATATTACAAGCAAATTCTAGGGCAATTACGCTTGTATTTAAGCTGTATGTACAATGCAGATGCGTACCTGTATATGTGCACATATACATACATCAGGAAAAAATTTTCGAATTTCGGTGTGTATATACCTACACTAGCAGCTATAAGTTCGATCGCAACAACCACTTGTATGGCCCCCTAGGCGACTACTGCTGGAGGTAGTTTTGAAATCTGCCATGTGGGTCTAAACGAGTGAAATCGATGCCAGCATAAAACACAACAGCCCAACGCACGATGTATTTAGCATGGCAGCCAAGCACGAGGGTTAAAAGTACTACAGCTACTACACTGTGACCCCATTCCTGATTAGCGATCACTTTGGTTGTATGAGCTGGCTTGGACCCGACGAGTGGTTTTATAATTACATCAGATGGTACGGAATGCTAAATCCTTTGCCACTTGTCTCATAATTCGGCCGGTGATCATACGCTACTGTCTATAGGTGCTGGCCGGACGGTGTAACTAATTCCAGAGGTGTTCAATCGGGTCACGTTCCTGTTGGCCGACACTGTCACTCATTCCCTTCCACAATTCTTACGCAAAGACAACTACTCTCCTGCTGCCGACTATGGCTCATCCTTTTCAGCGGTTCTGAGCTGCTACTTCCATGCTACTCACTACCTCAATTGCTCTCCTGACTCTGCTGTGCTTCCCGCTTTCTCTTTGTTGCGTGAGACGAAGTCTGTTGGCTACCGAATGCTCACCAAAAGCAGCTTAGGCTGTGAGTGCGCTATACAAAACACCCACATAGTCTTTATGGCTTTGAGGAGTTACAGACGGAGATACATACATAACAACATGAACAAAGTTCGTGCGAATTTCCACGAACTTGAGCAGCCTGTTGCCTTGGGGAATGCAAATGCTCCTAGCACAAGATGCTTGGGATGGCGAGGGTGGCGAGGGTGGCTTTTCTCCTGCTTCGAATCCGTCCTGCTTCGAACGTATGATCGACGTTTGCGTGACATAAACGGGGAACTCACTTACTTTCTTTGGTAAAGAATACTCGCCTCCCAATCTTTGGTCGCTTAGTGTCTGTGCTGGCACTAATACACAACACACAATACAAATGAGGCTGTTGAATCATTAAACAGCTCGAGTGTTTTGGCGTGGACTAAAGCTGGTGCAAAACGGGCCTTCAGGCGCTCTGCTTTCGGGAGCCGACGGTTCCTCCGGTTAGGAGCCCGAGGGCATCCAGACGCTGGCCGATTCTTCGTCATCCCCTTGCACTACCATACCTTTTATGAATGTTACATCGGACAACATTCTCACTTATCTTCAGTTTCCGAGCGATCTATCGGTTGCTGACGATCCCAAGATAGCAAGACCCGTTCAAAATAATCGTTGGGAAGCCTCCCTGTGCCACAGCTGCGTCTACTGCATGCACGCTTCGATACGGCCTGCCGGATGTGGCCATGGTGGCAGTATGCCCAACTTCGCCAGAGTGCTATCGCCTAAAGAATATGCCGCACATATTACACAATTAGACAAACATATGAGCCCGATGGCGGTAACCCAAGTCACCATGGCAACCCGGGTGCGAACGGACTGCGATAATTACCTGAATATTGGTCCAAATTATATGCAAATAAGCTAGACATGTCGGGCTCGTCAAGTTCTATTCGTCAGCAAACAGACAGCGATTTTGAAAACGATTTGTATTTCGCAAGTGCAAAGCGGCTGACCAGATCCAGGGCAAGGTTCCGGGTCTCGGTCAAACAAAATTGAGTTTATTTTTTAGAGAAGTAGCTCAAGAGTGGTGGCTGATTTGGGAAAACCGCTGGTGCCTTCTTCGGCGCCCCACAGTGCCTATCTGCACGCCCCTTCAGCTCTGATGCTCTTTTTTTCTGCCACGAGTCCGAGCCGGATGCCTCCGCCAACGGTGAGCCAATATTGTCAGGATCTTCGTCCTCACTATCAGCGATACTACCCAAGCGAGCACTGGCACAGAGATTCCGGACCTCCTGCACAATCTTTTCAGACCTGCGGGCGGCAATGAAGCTCCCAGGAAATTTTTCCAAGAACTTGCACAAAGTTCTATTGCGTTGTTAAGAACATCACTGCTAACATCTTGCAAATCGTCATTATAGCCAGCCATAGCATGCATCCTTTCATTGAGGTCTTTCGCACATAGTTCTTCAGATTGCTTCGACATGATTCTGACGGTGCTGCTCCTGATACAGGTCAATGGCGTTTTTGACTTAGAAACGCCATATTTTTAGAGCAGCTATCCATAAAATAAATAGCTAAATGCGATTCCACTTGCGGAAATTTGGTAACCCGGGTTATCGCCATCGGGTTCACATGCAAATTCAACACCGAGTTTTGGCCACATTAAAAGTATAAACAGGCATACAGATTCACTCTGCTAGCAGCTGTTTCTAGCCTTATTATCGTGTAGCACGCCGATGGGTGAGCTGAATAGTACCTCCCACCTAGCCATCGAAATCCGGAAATGCGAGCGGCCATCTCTAATGGAGTTATCCTATTGCTAAGAGTGCAAACACAAACACGCCTACTTTCGGTTTTAGTATTAAATATAATACTAGCTGATTTAACAACCCTTTTATATAGCGGCAGAAGAGCCTTTAAGGCTATCACCACTGCTTGCTGTGGCGATAAAGAATCACCCACCAAAGGATTCGAACCCACGACCCACCAGCTTCCCCCTAACGCAGCATTCAGTAGACAAGCGATGGATGCAAACCTGCATGTCATCCACTTTCGTGCGACCATGTTTTTCAACACTGCCGTCTACGACGACGTGAGTAGGATTCCCGTTTTCAAGAGCTGTAAAGCCATAGACGAAGCGAGACGTTGGGTGCCATTCGTAGTGTTGAGCCGTGCACGTGATCATCACGTTCAAGTCTGATAAATAGGCCGGTATGTCGCCCGACTGAATGCACGACACCTCCGGAAGGGCTAAAACGGCAGTTCACCGCGTTCAAGGTCAACTTATACAATGGTAACCAGTCGTGTTCAAGGCTTGGCCAGTGCACCATTCATGGGCAACGGCGACAGTATTCGTCCTTACTTTTAAGAGCGACCTGTAAAGATCCGCGTCCTAGTTCCCTCTTGTCGTCTGCCGCCAGTGCAATGCAGCTCAGCGGAGCAGCCGTCCTAGTTAAAGGTCTGAATGTGGTGGATGACAGCGTAATGGTCTGGCGAACTGTCTTCATCCCAACAGTGGACCCCTCAAGCACCACTTGCCTATCCACGGTAAATTCTTGAAGATGATCTGCACCATTGTAAATTGCCTTCATCAGAAAGACGCACAAAGAGTCAACGCGACGTGACCTAGGCTCGGCATGCTCGAGTATATCACATGTGAAAACGTGGACATTATACACACACGTGCGCGCACGCGCATGTATATGCAGGCAAGCCTAGTCGGCATGTCTGGCTGGAAATATCTACTCGAGCGCATCTCACGAGCAGGTAGCTAGCGGCAGGGCAAGAGCGTTTGAGAATTAGGCATGAACACAGGATGTACTGATGCAGAAGGCACCTTCGCGATCCAGAAGTACAAGCATCTTGATCCTGGACTAAGAAGTTGGTCTGTAGTATCACTGAATGAGATGTGCCGCCGTAGAGCCTTGCAATGTTAGCAAGCTATTCTACGAGACCACTCAAGCGCATGCATATTGCTAAAAGAAAGTTTGAGGAATAGAATGTTAACGCAAAGTGGACAAGATGACGACGGTAAACAACCTGAGATGCATGATCTGAGCAATCTGAAAAATTATGAAGACGGTAAAGGTCGGCTGACTTTACAGTCCATTTACATACCAGCAAGAGAGCATTAGCGACAATCACTCCCCATTGCAGTGAGCTACAAGTGATAGCAACATGCCGGACTCGAACCTACGACCTGCCAGCACCTTGCCCCTGAGCTAAGACGCGTACACAATAAATGCTTAGTAGTAGAACTTCTCAGCTCAAAAGCCGCGCGGCTTAGGAGCCGATAAGTTCTCTGCTGCTGCTTTTGTTTTGTACAGGTACGCTACTCTTATGAAATAAATATATTTTCAGCTTCATAACATTGCTAAAATTCGGGCTTGTTTAGATAAGGATACCACGTCCAAGTTGGTCCATGCATTCGTGACACCCCGTCTCGACTTCTGCAACTCACTGCTCACTGGCCTACCGGCGTGTGCGATCAGGCGATTGCAGCTGGTGCAAAACTCTGCAGCTAGGCTTGTCTGTCGTGAGCGTCGTAGTTGCCGCATCACACCACTTCTCGCCGACCTGCACTGGCTACCAGTCAAGCAACGGATCGACTTACAGGTTTTGTTGCTCACTTTTAGGTCACTTTATTCTTTGGCTCCAGCCTATCTCTCCGACATACTCCCCCACCAGGCCAAGCATCGTACCACCCGCTTTTCAGAATCCAACAGGTTACCAATACCTCGTACAAAGCTCAAATCTTTCGGAGACCATGCATTTAGTTCGTATGCTCCCAAAGCCTGGAACTCCCTCCCGATCTGCATCAGAACATCCCCTGACCTGACCACATTTAAAAAGAATTTAAAAACACCTATTTAGGACAGCATTTAGTAGGTCCCTGTGATTCGTCCTTCGTGTGCTTATGCATGCTGACACTGTGCATGATGCCACTAACCACACTTGCATGCTGACCCTGTGCATGTCACCCCTAACCATGTTATTCATTTTGCTTGTTTGTCAAGCATGATTTTACTCACCATTCAATTGCATTTCCATTTGCTGCAAATGTAAAGCGCCTAGAGAGAGATTGAGTTCTCTGAGGGCGCTTTATCAAGTGCATTATTATTATTATTATTAAATGCACAATAAAATTTAATATCTCGCGCTGGTACGAATAGGATAAGCCAGCAGCCGGGTGGAACTCAAGTCCGTCGATGGCTGCATACCAGAGCTCGAGGCTGGGCTGCATACCAGAGCTTACTTTACTTCCAGCGTCGACGCTTTTCATTCAAATTAGAAAACCTCTCTAGCGCCGCCACTACATCCCTTGGAGGCATAGGCCTATCAAAATCAGGCCGAGTTAGGAGTCACGTGTGCCCATCACGTGTGCCCATCGGGAGGCACCGACGCCGAGGTTTCTCCTTGCCTTTTATCGTCGCTTGTCAGTTTCGTGTGTGTGCTGCGCCCCACTCGAGAAGTGTTCACCGAGCATGGCTCGTGCCTTTGTGAAAGAAGGCAAAGCTCTTAGCCAGCTCTGTTGTTTAGCAAGGCAAACTGATCGCTCTCAAATAGCAGCTTTCATATGGCTTGCACAAGCCACCTGCTCTCGTTCGTTGGCGCTATAAGTCTCCACGGAGCAAGCGTACAATGGAGCCAGCACATCAGCCAATCGACTCCAGGCTCCGTCATCCTAGAACGATTGCCGTAATGGCTATCCCGTGGCTTAAGTATTGAAGCAACTCACAAAGTGATCTCGATTCCATGAAGGTGGCATGCATGACGAAGATAATATAAAGCTGAGGAAAATGTTCGTGTGCCGCGTTAAAATAATTATGAATAATTATTATTTGACCAACCGAAAGCTTGCAGAACGTTCACAGAAGGTCGTGGACAATGATGGTCTTTATTTTGAATGGTAGTTGTATTTGAATGAATTCTTCCGTTAAAAATTCATTGTTGCATATTTGGCACACGAAACTTGTCCTCGGCCTTATAACTAATAAATATGTAAAGGACGCCAAGTGAATCGAACCTATTTCTAAGCACTTTAAAAGTCTGTAAACGAAGAGCATCGATTCACTAGCAAGTGTCCGCAAGCACGCGCACGTTGAGAATCATTCGACCGGACTGAGCAAAATGCTGCGTAAATTGGCAGGTGGATCCTTAGCACTGCCATTCTGGGCTTCCAACCATCGACCTTGAACTGAACGCCAGTTTCACTGCACGCTTTGACGATGGAGATACAATGGCCGAGCAGGGTTTTTCATAGTCACCCTACCCACTCCTCCTGTCCCACTAGCTGTAATCTTAGCTTCGCGCCGTGCAACCTCTGTCCTTGGCCTCGTCAGTCAGTTGGACATCGATTCGATGCTTTAATTGCATTCTGGTAAACTACCGACGAGAGTCGCTACAGGCAGTACCAGAATGCATGGACGCACTGTAATGCGAGGGGGGAGGCTTCTGCCTGCTCATTTGCAAATCAGTTTCGGAAAACCAGTGGAGCCGCCCGGAGAAGATTCTAGATCGCCTGAGCTTCGATGGCCACCTCTTTCCTGCCGACCGAAACTGCCGCAGGTGGCACCAGCAGTAGTGCGAGCGGCTGGGCCCTACAAACTCTCTCTCTCTCTCGTGGAGAGAGGTGACGCGAAGGATGCTCCACCGGCCAGTGAGTGAGCTATGGCACACTACTCTGCATCAAAGCAGGTGCACAGTCCTCTCGCAAAATTTGTGCAAAGCTGCCCGGACAGAAGTTCGTGTATTACATTCACAGCGAGCAGCGCATTCCCTTAACCAGCCAACGCCAACCGAAGCCAAGTACCTGCACGATAACGTCTCCTGCACCGACGTCGCTAACCGTACACCGAGTGGTGGTTGTAGAGTCGTAAATATAAGCACCGGCACCGCTGTCATAAGTGGCATCCGTTGACACAAGTACGGCAGCAGCCTGCAAGCCTACAGTCGAAAGAGTCAATCTGGCGCTCTAACCCTTGAGCTCCGAGCAGCCGGCCAGAGAGAGAGAGAGAGAGAGAGACGGCGACAGTAGTTGACGAGAGCAGTCGCCGTGGAAGCAACAGCAGCGATCGCAGCCATTGCGGCCGCAACCGGCTGTAATCGAGACCGCGAGCTCGCTCACCTGCTGAGAGCACAGAGTCGTCCGTCAGCTTCCCTGCGGGGACGACTGCATTCACCGAACAGCGATAGGTGCCAGCATCGGCGGGCTGGAAATCTGAAAGAAAAACACCGCATTTGCACGCTTGCGCGCGTGCCTGAGCCCTGACGACGAATCGAACGCTTTCCCGCCGACAAGTCAAACGCAGCACATGTGCACAGCCAACCGACGAAGGATGCTCTCAGCTGGAGGGAAGGGGCCTATGGTCCGTGCAATCAGGCACTTACAGCCGGTGCTAAACCCTGCAGCTAGGATCCTCTGTCGTGAGCATCGCAGTTGCCACATCACACCCCTTCTCACCTACCTGCACTGGGTCCCAGTCAAGCTAATCAGCAACGCATCGACTTCAAGGCTGTGTCGCTGACTTTTAGGTCATTTCATTCTTTAGCTCCAGCCTACCTATCAGATCTACTCCCTTGACAGGATAAACATCGTATCATCCGATTTTTGGAATCTAATTGTTTACCTATACCTCGTGCAAACCTCAAATCCTTTCGAGACCGTGCCTTTAGTTCGTATGCTTCCAAAGCCTGGAACTCACTTCCGACTTCCGTCACATCTTCTGACTTGCCCACATTTAAAAAAAATTAAAAACGCACCTATTTATCACAGCACTTAGTGGGTCTCTGGGATTCGTCCTTTAGGTGCATATGCGTGCTGACACTGTGCATGCTGCCACTAACCACACTTGCATGCTGACTCTGTGCATGTCACCCCTAACCATGTTATTGTTGTTTATTGAGCACGCTACCATTAACCTTTCGATCATGCTTCCTTTGCAACAAATGTAAAGTGCCTAGAAAGAGATTAGGTTGTCTGAAGGCACTATATCAAATGTATTATTATTACTGTGAGCAGCGATATTAGCTCCGGCTATAGCCGGTATGGTAATCAGCAATAGCAGCGACATGAGAAAGTCCTTATAACCATCCTTGGCGGCCATTTTTTCGTGCTGACACTGAATGTTACCACTAAGACTGGTATGCATGCTGTGCCATCGCACACGTTACCACCAACCGCATGGTCATGCTTCCTTTAAAACACATGGAAAGTGCCTAGATTAAATTCTCTGAGGGTGCTATACATATGCATTATTATTATTACAACTGCTACTTAAAAAAGAGATGGAGGTTTGTTTGGCCCTGTGGTTAAGGTGTTCGTCCCGATCAAGGTCAAGGTGAATGTGTTCGTAGTTTGAGGTCGTGGGTTCGAGCCCCGTGGCATATGTGAAGAGCCTAAATAGAGAGCAAGTTCTTTTAGAGCGCTATACAAATGAATTAGATATATAGTTTGAGCTGAATGTGCCTGAGTCACATGAATAGCCTTTGTAGATTTTGAATCTCTTGACCAGAGGTACGCTCGTCTGATCAGCTGACTTTTGCCAGCCTCGTCCATACATGGCGAAATAGAAGAATGACACCAGCTTCCATCTCAGCATTGCAGCGGCAATGGTGAGCTGCCATCTGTGCAGGAGTCGAACCTGCCACCGCAGGAAACCAAGTGCAAGCAAGCACCTTGCCACTGAACTAAGCCCCAATGCAGCTCAAGCAGCATGGCAAGTCCTGGGATCACCTACTAGTTTCGTATGAGTCTGCCTAACGGCCAACTCGGCTTACGATTTTTTTATTGCTAAAGCAGCTGGGATTCCAGCAGTTCACACCCTCGTAGAAGTTTGGCCCTCGTGGGTTTGTGAGAAAATCAATGCAGGCAAAAAGCTGGCGTAAGCCTATGCCAGCTGGGGTGTGTAATGGTCCATTCCTCCGCTTAAAGACCGTTGGCGACAGAAGCTTTAGCTCTGCAGGTCCTAGACTGTGGAACTCGCTTCCACAATTCTTACGCAACGACAACTAGTCTCCTACTGCCGACTATGGCTCATCCTTTTCGGCGGTTCTGAGCTGCTACTTCCATGCTACTCACTACCTCAATAGCTCTCCTGACTCTGCTGTGCTTCCCACTTTCTCTTTGTTGCGCGAGACGAAGTCTGTTGGCTACCGAATGCGTACCGAAAGCCGCTTAGGCTGTGAGTGCGCTATACAAAACTCTCCTGTGTAACACCCACGTGGTCTTTATGACTTTGTGGAGTTACAGACGGAGATGCATTACCTGTTATCGTGAGAGTATATTTGACCTCGTTGCCGGAGGTCTGTTTCAGTGTGGAGGCCACATAGCGTGGACTGAGGTTCGTCACGTCCAGCCAAGCCGTCCCGCCGTACTGCTGCTTGAGCCACTGCTTAACGTTGTTGACCTGGTAGAACGGCTGCTCGTTAATCGTGCACGTAAGCGTGACGGTCGACTTGAGCTGAGGCTGATTGCTCAGCTGGTCAGACTGGACTGAGACCGAGATATTGCCACCTACCGGGGCGGTGGCTGCGACCAGTGCTGCTGCAACGAGCCAAAAGCAGACACGATGCTGACGACACTACGCGAGACAGCACGAAAGTGATTGGACGGTAATAAACTCGCTCAAACCCTGTACGAACCGCTAGCAAGGAGCTCTCGGGCTACGGCGGCTGGATAAGAAAGGGAATGAGTCCTACAGCCGTGATGGCACACTAGGTAAGGCGGTTGCTTTCACGACCTCGGTCCCGAGGTCGTGGGTTCGATTCCTGCGGTGGGCGATCCTTTATCACCACTGCAAGCGGTGGTGATAGCCGTAAAGGCTCTTCTGTCGCTATACAAAAAGAGGCTATTTAATCAGATAGGATTTATTTATTTATTTTTAGCCGACTCGGGTTTTATTGGTCTCAAGACACTTACCAAGTCTGCCGGATCTCCAACGAACTTATAGAGATAGAAACACAGACAACACTATCAATGGCTACAACTACGATCACGTGCGACAGGTCAACTTAAAAAGGGCAAACTTCAGCAAAGAATATTCACCGAGACTAAGACTGCTGTACAGCTGCTGCCGTACAGTTTGCAGGGCTTTCTGGCGCACATGTAAGTAGAACTTTTCCAAAGGGGTGAACCTAGAGTCAAGTCTGAAAGTGTGGCCTAAGCGTCTTAGTCCATGGGTAAGATGCTCGCTCCTCGCGATCCAGGTCATGGATTCGAGCCTTGCAGCTGGCGATCCTTTGTTGCCTACTGCTGTCGGTGACGAAAGCCGTTTAGGCTCTTCTGCCGCGGTACAAATGAGGCTGTTGAATAAGCCAATCTTATACTTTATCCTGCTTGGAGACTTGTTCGGGTCGGTCAACGAAGGCCACAAACTTTAGCCTCCTTGTTATGCCTAGGCATGCTTTTGGCAGAATTCGAAGAGCGTGGCCCATAAAAGCGATACTAACAGGGTGAGGCGCATGAAACCTCTCCTCATAGGACGAGGCTCTTGAACGCGATATCAAACGTTGAACGAGGATAGGACTGCTGGAATAAATCGCACGGCACGGACGAACAGAAATATTCGTACTATCACGATTGGCCGGAGGCATTGGCTTAGGCACGGATTTTCTCTTGCCGTTCAAGCGGATTTTACATGTACGCCATGTGATTAATACCAGGAACATTCAGGCGTACAGCCGCAGCTCACTTAGCATCAAGAAAAATGGCTAGTACTGCCGACACGATTGGTAAAACCTAGGAGCATTTTCACACTGCTAACAGGATTTAAATTCGCATTCCTGCGGCGGCACAATGATTGTCGGGACCAGGCGAAGAGTCCTCGAGATATGTTAAGGAAGCCGTACGCTGCTGGCCAACAAAAATGTCAGTTACTGATAAGCTAAAAATAACGTGTAACAACTTCAGCCAGGCCACGGATGGCAGCAAATTTTCTAAAACTAAACGATGATGAAACTAACCTACTAGTTATGGGAAAACCCAGTGTGATTCAGAAATTGGAAAGGCCGACGTTCAAAATTGGCTCTGCCAGCATATCTCTCTCAAAATCTAGCAGTTATGTTCCAAAGTGACCTCTCGTTAGACGACCACATCAGCTCCACAGTCAAGTCTGCCTACTTTCAGCTACATAACATTGCTAAAATTCGGGCTTTTTTAGATAAGGATTACACATCTAAGTTGCGGTCCATGCATTCGTGACATCCCGTCTTGACTTCTGTAACTCACTGCTTGCTGGCCTACCGGAATGTGCAATCAGGCGATTACAGCTGGTGCAAAACTCCCCAGCTAGGCTTGTCTGTCGTGAGCGTCGTAGTTGCCGCATCACACCACTTCTCGCCGACCTGCACTGGCTACCAGTCAAGCAACGGATCGACTTACAGGTTTTGTTGCTCACTTTTAGGTCACTTCATTCTTTGGCTCCAGCCTATCTCTCAGATCTACTCCCCCACCAGACCAAGCATCGTACCACCCGCTTTTCAGAATCCAACAGGTTACCAATACCTCATACAAACTTCAAATCCTTTGGAGACCATGCATTTAGTTCGTATGCTCCCAAAGCCTGGAACTCACTCCCGACTTGTGTCAGAACATTCCCTGACTTGACCACATTAAAAAAATACACAGTTAGTGAGTCCCTGTGATTCATCCTTCATTTGCTTATGCATGCTGACACTGTGCATGCTGCCACAAACCACACTTGCATGCTGACCCAGGGCATGTCACCCCTAACCATGTTATTCATGTTGTTTATCAAGCATGATATTACTCACGATTCAATCGCGTTTCCCTTTGCCGCATATATATAGCGTCTAGAAAGAGATTGAGTTCTCTGAGGGCGCTTTATCAAGTGCATTATTATTATTACTATAAAATATGTGAATGATTCCGAGCTATATTCTGAGCAGACAAAGAGCCAGTCAAATGTTAGCAGCGCTTATGAAATCCGTAGTTAGTTTTATTTA